>CAHIKZ030000761.1:812500-1055000 GCA_903632075.3 Acanthosepion pharaonis
TATATATATATATATATATATATGTCTGGGTGCTTATGCATTATAATCTGATTGTGCTTGTGTTGTTTTACGCGTGAGGTTAGGACCCCATTCACACACTTGGGATTAAAATGTATACATATATATTGTCAAAAGACCGGATATAACATTAGCGTCTAACGTAATAAATTGAATAACATATGTATTTCTTCTTTTCTCCTCAGTAATTTTATGGTTGTAAACTTAATAGCGATTAAATTTGGATTTTGAAATTGGTAGTTTTTAATTTTAATATTAAATTTTATCGTATAATTTAGTAATTATTGGTTAGAATGAATTCTTTTTTAATATTACCCATATTTTAAAGATCTGAATAGCTATTATAACATGACTTCGTTGTCAAGCTTTTTGAATTTTCCTATACTTGTATTTTGATTGGTCAATCTAGCTTTTGTAACAACGTTTTCCCCTTGCGAAGGATTGTTTGAAACTTTTAAAACCATTTATCTTACATTCAACATCATCACTTGATAAGACACCGGGGGTGTTGAAACAAAATGGCTATTTTGTAGTGATTTTATAACATATTTATGTTATCAATTTTTAAAAATAAATAATTATATATATATATATATATATATATATATATATATATATAATTATTTAAACATAAATATGTTATAAAATCACTACCAAAGTAGCCATTTTGTTTCAACACCTCTGGTGTCTTATCAAGTGATGATGTTGAATATAGAATATATATATATTTTGTAGTGATTTTATAACATATTTATGTTATAATTTTCGAATAACTAATCATATTCGCTCTACTCTATATTGAGCACTCTTTTAAGAATAGTAATTGTTGGTTATTGGAATTTATTCTGTATACACCAATCCTATACTTAGTTATATATGTAGTCATAATATATATATATATATATATATATATATATATATATATATATATATATATATATATATATATATATATATATATATATATATATAAATATTGATAAATAAACAGTACTTCAATATATATATATATATATATATATATATATATATATATATATATATATATATATATATATATATATATAGCTATCCACAACAGACTGTTTTGCTGTATCACAGCTCCTCAATATGGCTAGACGTCCTATTGCTTCAAGCCGTGATCGAAACCCGACTGATTTGAAATCAGTCAGATATCTTACCTCTTGCCATCATCGTATGGCAAAAAGGAAGGTTATTTTAACGTTTTTTTCTCTATACGAAATACGCCAGCGGCTCGGATAAAAAGATTACTTAACTTTTAAATATCAATTTTATCTCGATTTAAAGCTATATTTCCAATTTTTTCAATTTGTTCCGCGTTTTTTTCAGACAGCTTTTTTTTCCATTTTGTACACGTGCATATTTATGAATTCAACGTTCTTTTACACGCGCACGTATATATATATATATATATATATATATATATATATATATTAGGTTATCATGTATGAAATGACGCATTTTGGGGTTGGTTGTTGTCCATTCGCTTAAAGAAGTAACCTCCTTTGTATATAAAAATCTTGACTTATTCCTGACTTTTTTCTTTCCAGGTAATTTTTCTTTCAATATACTGTTACGCATAAGCCAAATGAAAATGATTACAATGAAATAATGTCGAGTAATATTACTATATGAGTACGGACTGGGATAAAAGAACCATTTTTCCATCGTATCATTGCATGCGATGAGAAATGGATACGCTTTTAGCAACAGAAGACCAGTGGCTATATGCAGGTGAATCACCAAAACAATACCCAAAACCACCACTGCACCCTAAAAAGTTAATAGTTGCTGTATGGTGGTCTTTCAAATGGGTTATTCATTATTCCTTCTTGCCTCAAGGAAAAACGATAACAGCAACCTCTTATTGTGGAAAAACTGAGTGAATGCACGAAAAATTGCAAAAGAAACATCCTAGAATTGTAAATAGGGATGGCCCAATTTTGCTGCACAGGCGCACGCTTCTCAATCAACTTTCTATAAACTGCATAGGCTGAATAATGAAATTTTGCTTCTTACCTCCTATTCACCTGATATCTTTCCTACTGATTATTACTTATTTAAGCATTTTGAAATTCCCATGCGCAATAAAACATTCTCCAATAAGGAAGAAGTAATCGAAGCATTTGAACTGTTTATCACGTCAAAGGATGAGGATTATTTTAAAGATAGGATCAGGAATTTAGAGGGATGTTGGAGAGCAGTCATTCATCAACATGGTTGCCTGTTTCAATAAAATAAATTAGTTATTTAACATTCCAGAAGAGTTTTATACATTTCCGAAAAAGTGTGCCATTTCATGTGTGACAACTTTTGATACGCAAAAGTTCAGCTTCAATAGCCAATCGCTTAGGGATAGAATCTCCGCCTGATGCCAAATCAGCCGGGTTTTGATTCCGGCTTGAAGCGATCTGATATCTAGCCACACTGATGAGCTGTGATACAGTCTGTGGATTTTTTATATATATATATATATATATATATATATATATATATATATATATATATATAGGAAATGATTTAGAGACGATTAAGCTGTAGGTACCTCCAAAGATTCGCTAAATAATGAGCATACATCATGAAAAAAATATCCCAAACTTAATAAAAACAAAGTTTTATAGTCAAAACCTTTATGCGATTATTAAACGGAAAAGCCAAAGGATTTTTATCGTTAAATCATTTTATTTGATCATTTTTAGAAACTACGAAATTTTGGTTTAAAATTTTGTTTTTCTTGCCTCAGCAGCTGTCCATAGATTAATACGATAAATTTGAGTTTTTTTTTTGTTTTTTTTTTCAGTGAAAAACACACTGATTTGAATTCTTTTTCGTAGCGCTCAAAATTTATATTAGTTATAAATAAAAGAAATCGGAGAATTTAAATCCTGAATTTTTTTATCAACAGGAGCCCCGCTTACAGAAAATCTGCTCTGAATCGTAAAATAAAAAATGCAATGAAAGACATTATTCAATTAGAAAAGTTTTAAATTGCTTTTATATATAAAATATACTATGGATACTATTGTCTAAAACATTTCGATGAATAATGACTTTTTACAAGAATTGTTTTAATTTTTTAAATTTTAATTAGAAAAATTTAGAAAATTTTAAATCTTTTAAAATTCTGTATTAATTTTTAGCGGTCAAGTGATATTGTTATTAAATTAAGATTGCATTTAGTAATCAAAAATAGAAAAGCTTACTACAATTCAACGATCCCAATATTTTAAAAATAATTTTGAATTTATTTTTTGTGCATATAAACATGTCCATTTTTGTAAATACGGATGTCCAAATGCGACAATATCAGAAAATAAAAGCTGTATCTATAGTTAAGTTAAAATTTATTGGTAATTTTCTAACGTTTCCTCAACAAGCGTCGTAAAGTACGTAAAATTCAAAAAATATTAAATTGCTTAGAGTATTTCCTTAATTTTTTAAGTTTACTAGGAAGTTAAAAATATATATATATAAAGGGCGTTCACATTATATTCGTCAAATAATTGCTCTATTTCCCCTTTTGAAAAAATTCGCAAACATAAGTCTATCGAGTTGCCAACACCTCATAAAAACACTTACCTCCGTGTTAAAAACTACTTTTCTGCGATATTTTAAACAAAAAGTAATATTTGATAATTAATTACACATTTCTTTGTTTCCAGTAATAATTAATTCTTTGATTTATTATGAATTTTAATAACAGCTGTGAAGTGTTTTTTTATGATTTATTAAAGTAGATATTTGCTTGAATTAATTTTGAAGAGAAACTTGTTTCAAATCAGATTAATTAGACATTAAATCAGCTAATTTCCCTCAAATAATGTTTCAGAAAAGTGTATTTTATTTTTGAAAGTTTTTTTAATTATTTATGTTGTGTTGACAGATTTCTCAACATGGACGATTTTTGTGTTTTTATTGTTAATAAGGAAAACATCATTCCAATTAATTTAAGTTTAGGTTGAAATGCAGCAAAGTATTTTGCTTATTGGAAATATTAAATTTAATCTATTAGATTGAAATTAAAACTAAAATAAAATTTTCAAGAAAATTTTTCATATTTAAAATTGCATTTTAAACCTTAGGTATCACTTTTCTTTGGAGGTAGCTCTGCTAGTGTAAGCCAAAGAAACTAAGAAATAACTTTCACTGAACTGAGAACATTGTTACGATTGTGGATGGGGGCACCTGGGCGAAATAGCTCTCGCAGTTGATTACACTAATGAATTTGATCTTCTTTCAGTGCCCCATATCTGTGATCTTGTGTCAAACTAATTCTTGTATCATGCCCCAAGTTCTAGCTGTTTATATACGGCCGTCACCCATCTAATGTTCAATGCTACTTAAATGATCAGAGTTGACTGTTAGCAGACATTTTCTTTTCGCTTCGTTTCACACAAGGTCACAAAATAGTCAGTTACTAGATATTGCATAGTCCACCAGCCAGGCAGCTTATTAATACCTGCTGTTCCTGAGAGGTTACCCACCTAAGTAATGAGCAAACTCATTACTGCTTAACTTCAGTGAGTACACAAAAACCGGTACTTTCAACATGACTTGACCGTAAATTAAACGATTATTACTGTAGTTGATGTGGTGAAGCAAAATAAATGATGAAATGGCTTCTTTAAAGCCGACTTTATCTTTCTTTATGTTTAGGTACGAGTTTACGACAAGACTCATTACATCCGCTATTTTCAGTCATTCGAATACTTTTGCTGTTACATTGCATTATATATGAATACAATAAACAGGATAACGGAATTTCCACTTTACGACACGAATATTAATGTCTCCTTTAATTCTACTTAACATTATATTTCTTATTGTCCTTGAATAAATTTTTACTGTCGGTTCACCGTTATTTTTAACGCTATCGTCAACAACAACCTTATTAAACGTCATTAACAAAATCAACTACAACTGGGTCATTATTGTCAAGTGTATTTACTGGATCATCAGAAGGCATTTCTTTAAATCTTTCTCTATTTTAAATCCTTTTTCTTCAATTATGCTCTTCTAACAACTATTCAATATATTTTCTTTTCTTTCTGTAACTCACTTTTCTCTTATATTTGGTCTTCTTGGCAAATGCATTTCTTTTTCGGAGATGAAAGCAAAAAGTAAAAAAAGAAACAAATTAGCCTACTATCTAGTTTAAAAATTTAACAAAAATCAAGGAATTATTCGATTTAAATGAATTCATTACGCATTCATTAATGAATGAATTCTATCCTGAATAGGCTGTTTTATTAGAAAACTTTGTGGGGATATTTCTAGTCAGTTACGCCCACACCTTTTGATACATCGTGAGCATTTTTAAAATTAGGCGTTGATGAAAAATAATTTTTTTAAATCTTATAAAGATAAATCCCTGAAGATGATATTTCAGTATAGAATTTATGCAATACCAAATTAAATCATTTTAAATGTTATGAAACATTACAAATCTAATTCAATGAAACACAAAAATGTTTGGTTTTTTTTCCTTTTGTTGCTATTTTTTGCGAAGAGTTGTTACTTGCATAATTTAATAAAACGCATTACTTTCTTTCAGATTTGTAAGAAAAGAAATCTACGCTAAATATGTATTTTTTTTTAAATTACAACTAATTTTCCAGTGCGATTTTTAAATTCCTCCGGTCGTTAATGAGAAAAGAGATTTTTTCATTAAATAAAGATGTGTTTGAAGAGTCGAAAAATGTAAAGTTTAATACCATTTTCACATAAGAAATATTTTTAAAATATGTTTTTCTTTTTACAACGGTTAGATTACGTTTTGTACGGAAGATCAAATAGAATATAATTAAAATATTCTGAATTACCTCCCTTAATTATAACTCCATGATGCTAAATATGCTGTGACTGTTACAAGGAAGAATAATAGTCCAAGAGTGGATATAAAAAAAATTTTAAAAACTTCTGAGTTATGAGTAAAAATGTTCAAGAATTTTTGTTGGTCCTGAAAGACCAACAAAAATTCTTGAACATTTTTACTCATAACGCTTTCTTCGGCTTAAAAACATTTTTATGCATGTTTATGATAATGTTAGGAACAAAATATAAATAAAGACTGCATTTGGATACCATTGAATAGTTAAAGTGGATTGCTACTGACCTGAACTTATTCGTTATGTAAGCTGAAAATGTTTTTTGTTTTTTTTAAACATAAACAAAACCAGTAACTGCTTCCATATTTAAATTAATTTGTAGTAGGTTTTTTATTTAACGAGTTAGTCGGGGTGGAGAATGCTCCTGTTTGACTTATAAACTTGCTGAGAGGTTGAATATACCTTTCTGTATTCATCTGTTTTTCGCTATATCTTAAATGTAAAGTAAGTAATATTTTACCACAATTCTGTTAAATAATCTTTAATTTTACTAATTTTCTTTGAAACACATCTCAAGGACAGATACTTGATTTCTGGGAGCTTTTTACATTGTCTTAAATTTTCTGGCATCATTTTACAATTTAAATAACCCATCGATATGATAAATTGACTGTGACAATGTTTTAAAATATCTTAAACATTATCGAACTGAATAAAACTATTTTTCTTTTGTTATAGGTTTATTCTTTAAGTTATTATATTCCGAATAAATCCGAAATTTTAATAAAGAGTAGATATCTAAATTATTTTAAATACTTTTTTAAAAAGTTTAACCTAAATCCAAGCAGTACCCGTTTTCAAGTGGCAAATTGTATGTGTGCCTACATTTCCACGTCTTTCCTTTGCCTCAGTCATCGTGACTGAGGCGCAAAAACGATGGTTACAAGAAAGATTTTATGATCTAATGCCTGTGTGTCATTATTTTGGCTGAGCAGCAGCAGCAGCAAAACTTTACGAATGTTTCTGTTGTCATCGGAAAATATCAACTCTCGAAGTTTATCTTGTAGCCAACAAGCAATGTTTTCTGAATAAATTACATGAATGAAAATAGATCTAAGAACACACAGGGGTCATTAAAAGATAAGCATGCCGATAACTACTCCATCATTTCTCAAACTAATCTTAATTGTTTTATAACCCTTCACGGAGAACTTTTCCTTGCCACTTCAAGAAAGACGTTTGGATCACTAACAGAAAAAAAATGTCTCATATCGAGAATATTTAACATCGAAAAACATAAAGAAGAAAATGAATTATTTTAATAATATGTGGAAATCTCCAACTTTTGCCTGATGACGGTGGCGAGACCGGAAACACGTGTAGCAAAATTATGTAAAATAAAACATAATATCTTTTTTTAAAATCCACATTGCAACCAAAAAACTTTTGCGGCTTCTCTCTTCTTTTTAATATACACTTTTTTCTCTCGTTGGAACTACTATAACCTCTTCCTTATATATATATATATATATATATATATATATATATATATATATATAATGTGTGTGTGTGTGTGTGTGTGTGTCTACGGATGTCTGTGCCTTTTTCCTGCAGATTTACCTGATGCTAATTGTCGATCACATTATATTTATTAAAAGTTTTTCTTGCATGGTAGACTGGCCCATGTGAAAATATTGTACACTTTCCAAAGCGGGGATCTTAGGAGATATATTAAGTTAAAACTTTATAACTATCACGACCATCCTTAATCTTTACTCTTTCCCCTTGGTCAGCCGATTCTGATGAATTCTCTGAACAAGTGTCAAAATTCTCGCTTTGTGACAGGAGTAATTACATGTTAATTTAACGCCCTCCCTCTCCCCCCTCTCTCTCTCTCTCACACACACACACACATATATATATATATATATATATATATATATATATATATATATATATATAAGAATTAATTTCCCTCATCCTAACTCAAATTATTTAGAGGACGCACATGCACCCTGAACAACCGTAGTCACACCCTTCTCCCAAAGGTCTTTTTAGTCTTCATGTATATGCGCAAGTATACCTTGGTACCCTAGGTCTATGGCCGGTACGATGTTTCTGACCCAAGGAAGAGTTCTGTTGCCCTGATTTTTAGTGCCTTTAGGTGGACGAGACATATACACTCGGAAATACGCGCCTGAACCTTTCCTTGGTTATTTGCTCCTTCATTAAGGATACTGGAGGTAAACGGGTTTTTTTTTACAATGGGAGGGGGGGCCCGACGAAGCTTCGAGTAACTTTGAAAGTTGCTATGCAATCAGCAGGTGTATAATAACAGGTCTACTGTACTGCCATACTGTAAATGGTTTCTTGACCATGCAGTAGTCTCCGGCGGGGCCTCTTGATACGATGATTATGGGTACTGTTACGGGGGTATCTCCAGGCGAGTCAACGCGAGTTATTCATGTGTGAATTTCCAATGGGTGACTGTTTCACTGCCTTTTAGCCATCCACTAAATCAACCAAAACAAACATGAAAGCAATCCAATTGAAAATGAACAAAGCTAGCAAACCCAATCTAAAAAAAAATATAGACCCCAGTTATACCATCTCATATACCAATGTAAGAGGTCTACGTTCCAATTTTCCGGAAGTGAAAATTCATCTTCAGGTTCAACCTAACCTCCTGCTTCTGTCTGAAGCAGGCATGAATGCCTCAATCCCATTGCAGAAGCTCACAATCCCGGGCTACTCACACATTATAACAAAATACGACCACCTAAGTCGCCACGGTCACAGGCTTGGTACCTACATCAAAACGTGTTTCTCTGTGGCAGGGACACAAAAAAGAGGGCTCTGAGCTTTTGTATATGTGCCTCCGCGTGGCACCTATACCAAATTCGTCTTTTCCCTGTATCGTCCTCAAGAGGAAGAGTCGATAATCTTCGATCAAATTTCAGAGAGGATTAACAATATCCTCACCGAATTTCCCTCTGCAAACTTTCACATATGCGGTGACTTCAATGTTCGCCACAAAGAGTGGTTAGTCCACTCTAACAAAACCGATGAGAAAGGCAGATATTGCAGAGACTTCTCCATCGCATATGAACTAACCTCGATCTCTTTTCTCTTTCGATCTTTTTCTAACATCCTTCCCTGACAAATGCTCAGCAAACATTTTTATCCCCCATTGGCACGTCAGATCATTCCTTAATCAGTGTCCAGATTGACTCCAAACCAATGACATTCCCCTGATTTACCGTTCTATTTTTGCAAAAGCAGACTGGGACAGCATTCGGTCCTACATGATGGAAGCTCCTCTTCCAAACTTCTTCAAACATGCTGACCCCGAAACTGCTGCACTAATCTCCGAATAGATCCTTTCTGAAATGGAATGTTTTATACCCGCAACATTCCAGCAAAAACCACAGCCAGCCCTGGTTCACCCCTGAATGTGCTGCAGCCATAGCTCACCGGAAACACACTTACGGTATAGTCTGGCCCTTACTTCTTTCAGAATCGCCGTAATCGCTAAGAGATCATCAACCAAATTGTGAACAGTAGGGCAATAAATGACCCCAAGGGAATATCATCCTCGACAGACAAGGCGATGCTCTTCGACTTGATCTTTGCTTCAGACTCAACGTTAGATGACAAAGGTCATCCCCTCCCCAACTTGCCATGTCTCATTGAACACAATCTTAGTAATATACTGATTTCAGCAAGAGACGTCTTTAGAGTTATCAAATGCCTAGACCCAAAGAAAGTCACTGGATCAGATAAAATCCCAGTAGTCGTCCTTAAAAATATCAACCCAGAATTTTTCCCGGTTCTAGCAAAGTTATTTAACCGTTTTTTGATAGAGAAACCTCTCCGAAACATGTGGAAGTTAGCAAGCGTATGCCCGGTCTTCAAGAACGCGGGCAACTGATCCCCTTCCTCCCAGTATAGACCCATTAGACTCCTCGGTATCATCAGTAATATTTTTGAGGCCTTAATCAACAAGAAGGTCGACGAGCACATAAATAGGAACAACCCTCTAGTGCGGCAAGTTGTATGGGTTTCGATCATCCCTATCCCCTCCTGACGTCTTAACTACCATTACACGCAGATTTTGTGAGGCCATTGACGACACACATACCACAAGGACCATAGCATTAGATATCTCGAACGTTTTCGACACAAAGGTTTGCTACACAAGCACTCCAGCTATGCAATCACTAGAAAAGTTTTCTCTATTATAAAAGCTTTCCTAACAGGTAGATCCCTGAAGGCAGTTATTGTCGGACAGTCCTCCGAGGCCCTGGCGGTCAACGCAGAGTCCCTCAACGCTCACTTCTTGTATTAAGCCTCTTTCTGATTTACATAAATGATCTACCTAAGAATATACTCTGATCATTTGTAAACGTCTATGCCGATTATATGGCGATATACGGGCGTACCTCTAAAAGTCTTGATGATCCGAGATTGCCAGATGACCTCTCTTCCCAATATGGAATAAATCTGGCTGGTTACATTCAATGCCTCTAAAATCAAACTGGTTACATTTCGTCATCACCTATCATATCCCGAACTACCGCCAGTCACGATGAACAGATGTCCCCTCGAGGAGGCCCCATGTCTTGAGAGGATATTGGGATTCAAACTCAAACCTGACCTCAAGTGGATCCATTGCTAAAGATGAAGTTAAAATGATCGACTCCCTGTACCGCTCCAGTAAGTATCTGACTCCTTATGCTATCCTCTACCTATATAAGATTATTTAGATCAGGCCGAAAATGGAGTATTCAGTTGTCCAGACCTCACTTTCCAGTTTCGATAGAGTTTTAAAGCGTCTCCGAGTCCTTGTGGGAGAAGAATTATTTTTTACACTCCAAAATCTCTCTCTCTCACAGGTGGGATGTTGCAAGCCTCTCACCGCTCTGTCGCTACTACCATGGAAAGTGCTCAGACGATCTTCCACCAGTCCTGACCCTTACGACTAGGACCAGCTATGCTATTTACATAATAACAAACCACCCACATTCCCCCCGAGAAGCAAGTTCTACTCAAACAGCCTTCCGCTAACCACGGCCCTATGCAGGATGGTTTCCCCCAATCACTACAATCTTAATCTGTTCAAGTCTAGAGTTAATCGTTATCTTCCCCTCCTGCCCATATAAACTACTCTTTAACGTAACCCTCTACCTCGAGTGATCCCAGGGCCTTGTACAGCGAGAACCTTACTGAAATGCACACACACACAAACACATATATATATATATATATATATATATAATTAGGAACACCAAAATTCAAGCTACCACACTACCCAAGTTTCATAAAGGTAGTGGAGTCAACTAAAATCTTTCATCCTACCTGTCTGAGGAGTCCTAACTATCGAAACCTGGGTAGCCTTGTAGCGTGAATGTTGGTGCTCTTAATTGCATTTTGGTCTACAACTCAAATTTTCCGGATTTTGTATTGAGCGCTTGCTGGGATTGCAGCTTCTTAAACGCGGCTGTTTACAGACAATTTTTGCCATCTACTATCTTATATTTTATACTGTATTTTAATTAACAAACACATATATACATATATATATATATGTGTGTGTGTGTGTGCGTGTGTGTGTGTGTGTGTGTGTGTGTGTGTGGATGTGTTTATTTCGGCCTGCTTGCATCTACTTATATACATCTGTTCTTTTTATCTATCTGTATCTGTCTCATTCTCTTCATACCTATCTATCTATCTGTCTTTTCATTTCTATCTTCCTAGCTATGTATCCCTCTCAGTCTGTTCATGTATATCTATCTCTCTTATCTCTGTTTCTGCCTGCCCTTGTCTGTCTATCAATCGCGCGAGCTCTCTCCTCTCTCTCTCTCTCTCTCTCTCTCTCTCTCTCTCTCTCTCTCTGTACACTTATGATTGTCAACTCCGTTAATTACAGATAATTAGTTATCTGCATATGCGCCCAAGATCTATCAATGCTAATAAGAATTTTCTAGTTTGATTCAAGTGGTAGAATGTAGGACTGAATGCAGCAAGGAGAAAACGTTTATTTGAAAACGGATTTATTTATTTATTTGTTATCTTTCTACAAAACAAATAAAAAAAATAAAATAATTAATGTGAAATCAGAACGAAACGCCTTATAAAGGTAACCCATTTGGAATTTGAATCCACATTTATAAAGATTGAATATCTTGATGTGGCGCTATGCCCGTCGGTGTAATTAATACCCGCTCGGAATGAGAATTCGGAGAGCCGAGTTCAAATCCCAGTCGAGTTCGTCAGTGAATGTAAATTCACTAACGTGCAAATAATCTTGGAAAATGTATGAATCCATCTCACCTTTACAACTATAGGTTAAATAGTAAAATAGATCCAGAATTCAAGTGGATTGATATTACATAATATTTCACCAATAGCAACATCAAGAATTTTAAGAAATGAATTCGATTTGATTCGGCTGTCTTTTATCCCTCTCAAAAACAAAACCAAATTATAATAATAATAATAATAATAATAATAGAGTTGAACCTCGGTTCACGAATTTAATTCCTGAAGCCCATTCGTTTCTTGTATCTGAAAAAATCAGTTATTCTCTAAAAAAATTGTTAAAGCAATATTCCCTCGTAAAAAAGAATTATTTTCACAATTCAAAATATGTTTTGGCTTTAAATAACCCACAAAGGGTTGATAAACCGTAAAAAAATACAAACCAAATAATCGATATTGATGTAGTCTTAAAGTTTTACGAAATAGTCTCGTGGTTAATAAACAGAATGAACCCAATATTTGTTAATGTTAGTCTTACAGTCGACCTATCCAAAAATATGCAGTAAATCTTTAAGTAGCATATTATTAGCACGTATAATGACATGCATTTTGAAGTAAATGTTGTTGAAAATAATGTTTGTGCAAGAATTGATAAAAAGGAAAACACAAAATCAAAGCAACTGTTAACAAAAATGAAATGTCTCTTGTCATTTCGATATTGCCAAAGTGCAGATTTTGTATCCATTTGATGGTGGCAACATGAAGCCAACAATTGACGCTAAGAAATGAAAATAAGTGACACGTTTTGCAGTTTCATGACTCGGTATTTATATCCCATATCGATTTTTTTTTAATTTTTCTTTCTTTTTTTGTCGGTTATATGCCCTTTTTTATTCTTCCGTGCTGTGGTAAAATAGGTCTCCTTTCTGAGCGTTACGCGTCATTAGTTTTGTATAGAAAACAAGACTTGCCCAGGTGGATAGTTGGTGGTTGAAAGCAGTGATGGTGGCCCCATCTGTTGACAGAAAATGAAAGCAGAAAGAACGCGTGGAGAAGGGAAAAAAAGTAAGCAAATATTGAGAACAGTCGTTTTCGTCGAGAGAAAGAGAAGTGAGAAAGAAAAGAAAAAAAAACGAATCTATTTAAATATATGTATTTGTATGCGTGTGTGCGCGTGTGCAAAAAGAGGCTTGTAGAAAAAAAAGTAAAGGTTTCTAGATACAGATTGACTTGGGAAATAGAAAAAAGAACCAATAAAGTAAAACCTGGAAAACAGTGATAAACAAGAAAGTAGTGTGAAACATTATATAGATAGATACTACAGCGTGATCGGAATTGCCATGAGGACAGATTTGTGAGGCTCGACAAGAGCTAGGAGAGGAGGTAAGGAACAAAACAAGTAAAGAAGCATGTTCATCAGATTTATTATGTAAATGAGTAGGGAAATTTACTATTTGAGTAAGAGACTGAGCAACGGGGAAATTCAAAGTTTTAATGCCTGCAACAGCAGTAAGATTAGAATGCTTAAGTCGGTTGATGTGATCAGCATGAAAATCACTAAACACAAAAATATTCCCAGATGAATGGATAGAAAGAGCCATTTCTATATTATCAGAAATGTTATTAAATATATTTCAGTCCTAAGAAAAAAGAGATAAAAAAAAAGAATACAATAACGAAAGTCGAAATCACATGAAATAATCATCTGGGGACTCAAGAAACAGCTTCCTTGCACTTGGGAGATTTTCCTGAATATAAACACCGAGGCCATGCAAATGAGAATCTTTTCGGCAAAGAGGAAGATAGCATGGAACAAAGACCATAGAATGATATGCATATAACTCAGCACATGGTTTTCAATATCATCTCCAAACTTGATCCCTACAAAGCACGTAGACTCGATTGTATCGCTGCAGTTGTACATAAGAAATGCGCCTTTGAACTGACCCTTCTTCTCTCTTCTGCTTCTTACTTTCTAGATGGTTGGAAATTTTCTTCTGTAGTTCCTAGTTCTAAGAACTCTAAGCGAACCATCTGATCCTTCGAACTGTCGACTTATTAGTATTCTACCTCTCTTCGGTAGATTAATCGAGGCTCCAATAAACTCGAATTGGCTAAACATCTCATGTCATAGGTTCTTATTTCAAACAAACAATATTGCTTTCGCCTCTCTCTAGGTCAGCCGCCCATGTATTGATGGTCATTGCTGAAAAAGTCTGCCAAGCTTTAGATAAGAAGGGTGAAGCTCGGTCCGCTATTTGAGTTCATTTCCAAGACGTTTAACAGGATTTGTATGCTGGTTTTGTTCCCAGCTTGAAATGTTACGGTGATTCTGACTGTTTATTTGATTTTATTCAACTTTTCTTATAAAAACACGTGGTGAATGTTGTCTTGAACGGTTACGCCTCAATAATACTTTCTTTTTTTATTTCATTAACGCAGGCGCACCGCAGGGTCTCTAGTCTTGAACCTACTCAGTTTCTGATCTTCATTAACGACCTTCCCGATGTCATCAGTTACCATCTTGGTATCTATGCTGGTGACAAAACTACTATTTACTCCTGTAAGTTTAGTAGGTTCGATAAAGTCAAATTGGCAGCTGATCTTGAATATGAACTCCAATCTGTTGTTAACTGGGGCAAGAAGTGGTTTGTTAATTTTAACGTCTCTAAAACGAAACTGCTTTCTGTTAATCATTTGAAAGGACTTTTTTTGCCTTCCGTCAGTAGGGCTGATGCTAACCTCCAAGAATGCAACTCATAAATTTTTCACTGACATGAAGTGAAATGATTTTATTAAACCAATTGCTTAGTATGGTACTAGTAAAGTCGGTTAACTATGTTCTACTAGATACTTTTTTCCCGCTAAAATCTATTTTACGTATTTATAATTCTAGAATTCGTCCGTGCATCGAATATTACTGCCTCATTTGATCTGGTGCTTCTGTTTTATATCTAGAGACTTTTGACAAAATCGACAATGTTATCGGTCCTGCCCTGGCATCTCGGCTTCAGTTCTTTTACCACTGTCGTATCATAGCTTCCCTTTGCCTCCTATAAATACTGTTCTGATGAACTTTCCTCGTCGGTACCTTGACTTTACACATTTAAGCGCAGTACTAGATTGGCAGTGAAGTCTCATAATTTCAATGTTGAAATTGCTAATAGTAATTGTAAGTTCTAGGCTAATTGTTCCTTTTCTGCACTTCTTGAAAGTATCTATTGTATCTATTATTTGCATACGAAACTAATCCATTTGTTTATAACATTTCGTTAAAAAAACTTGAACAAAGATTGGAAGGTATAAGGAAGAGAAAGAGAAGATACAGGCAAAAGATGAAAGAAAAGTAGAAGCGTGTTAACTACTAATATTAACTATTATGGTTAATGTTAATTGTTAACAACCGTGGAGTTTCCACGTGTTAGTTAATACTGATAATGAAAATGAAAAGAGGCTAGAGTAGGAACAATGAGAGGAAACTTTGGCAAGATCGCCTATCCGCCAACACTGACAAGACTGACGCAACACAATCTTTACATCTATTTATCTTCACTCTGTACTAACCTATGTTTAGTAAATCTAGTGTTGTTACAGAATAATAGAAATATTAGAAGCTGATAGAGAGAGGGAAATCACATGATACCGCTCTGTCTCTATCTCTTTCCATCTCTCTCCATCTCTGCCTCCTTTTATTATCTTTCTTTTTTCTCTTTCCAACTTCTCATTAACTCTTTTTATCTCTCCTTATGAATGATACTCATTCTCTTTTCCACACCTCCTCCTCCTCTTTTTTCTCCCACTACTTCTCTTTATTTCCCTTCTTTTCTTTCTTTTTATCACTTTCTCTCTTTTCATTATTTTCCTTCTTTTTCTCTTTCTTTCTATGCTTCTATCGTTATTAGTATTTCTTTCTGTCTTTTTATTAATTCTCTCTTTCCATTGCTTTTCTCTTTCTTTCTTTTTCTTTCATACTCATTTTATTTATTTATTTTCTCTCTCTCTCTCTCTCTCTCTCTTCCCCTTTTTTCATCATTTCTTTTTTCTTTTCTTTTCGTTCTATCACTTTCTCTTTCTCCTGTCATTAGTTCTCTCTTTCTTTCCTTTACGGTGTTTCTTTTTTATTACTCCTCTCTCTCTCTCTCTCTCTCTCTCTCTCTCTCTCTCTCTCTCTCTCTCTCAGCTTTTCATCATTTCTTTTTCTCTTCTTTTCGTTCTATCACTTTCCCATTCTCCCGTCATTAGTTCTCTCTTTCTTTCTTTTATTGTGTTTGTTTTTCTTACTCTCACTTTTTATTACTCCTCTCTCTCTCTCTCTCTCCCTCTTTCTCTTCTCACTCTCTCCTCCCTCTCTCACTCTCTTCTTCAATGTCCACTGTTGCATGATGATGCTGTTCTCGATAGGAAGTAATTTTTGAATCGTAACTCGCTTTCCCCCAGCATTGCGAATTAGCAAGCAAAAAAAGGTGAACAATATTGAATTAGTTGTTATTAAGTGGTTATTTGAATTTTTATTGTACGCAGTGGAGTGCAAGCAGAGTTGGACCAATAACTGTTGTGTAGATTTGTTAAATACGGCAATGGGAAGAACCTCTTTAGAGAAAAACTGAAGGGAGAGGACAGATGATTTGAAAAGGAATCAATAACTTGAAAAGAGATTAAAAAAAAGACAAGGTTTATCTTTTTCTAAAAAGTAAGGGAGGCCCGGATTGAGGAATCAGAGAGTCGAGTTCGAATTGCAGTCGAATCCATTACATTCACTTACGTAAATTCACACCTTGCGAAATCCTCTTCTTCTCCCCCCAGCTATAGGTAAATGGCAGGACAGACCGGGTTTTACAGCCTTGGATGGCAACTGGTTTACCGTAGAAAGAAATGGCAACCTACTGCGGGGAAAAAAATCTCCCTCGTCAGTCATGTATCGAAAGATATATGATCGCCTAAGCGTGTATCACGCATGGCTCTTAACTGACTGAAGCGAATATTTACACCTACCGTAAAACATTTCAGACAGTCACTTCAGTCTTTATACGGCATCGTACTATTGTAGCCTTGTACTAGATTAAGCAAAGCTGTATTGATTTGTTTTTTATGGCTTATCAACCCTTTGCAAGTTATTTAATGCCAGACATTTTTTTTAGATTGTAATAATTTTTTAGGAATTAATAATGAATTACTAATACATAGCTGGGGACAAAAGAGTTGGATTCATGTCTTTTTCAATGGTATTTGCGCGTAATGACTAGACCCGACGATGCTCAACTTTGATGATTGTACGAGAACCGATGTTTCAAAGTGATATGGCCGTAACCCACGAAACAAAGACTAATATTTGCCTATTTGATTACATTGTCATCAAGCAATTATTGGGAGAGACAAAACTAAGCTTAAGGAATATCAAAATTTCCTACCAAGAACAGAGGTTGATGTTTGAATCCTTGTAAAAGCGAATATTTGTAAAGTTAATCATCAAATTTAACAAACACTCTCAATTTAAAAGACCGACATAACACAATCTTTCTACGTTTCGATGCAGAAAGTAGGAATTATTATATATTGATTTTATAATATATAATTTTATAATTTTGATTTTAATATGATTTTGGTTTTATATATATATATATATATATATATATATATTTATATATATATATTATATATATATATATATTTATTATATATATATATATATATATATAAATATATATATATATATATATATATAAATATATATATATATATATAATTATATATATATATATATATAATTATATATTGATTTATATATATATAATTTTTAATATATTTTGATTTATATATATATATATATATATATATATATATATATATATATATATATATATATATATATATATATTGATTTATATATATAATATTATATTATTTATTATATATATATATTTGATTTATACATATATATATATATATTATTATATATTGATTTATATTATATATATATATTCATTTATATATATATAATTATTATATATTATTTATATATATATATATATATATGTAATTATTATATATTGATTTTATATATATATATAATTATATATTCATTTTATATATATATATATATGTTGATTTATATATATATATTATATGATTTATATATATATAATTATTATATTATTTATATATATATATATATATTATTTATATATATAAAATTATATTGATTTATATATATATAATTATTATATATTGATTTATATATATATAATATTATTTTATATATATAATTTTATGTATATATATATATAATTATTATATATTCATATATATTATTATATATATTTATATATATAATATTATTGACTTATATATTTATTATATATATTTATATATATTATTATATATTGATTTATTACATAATAATATATATATTTATATATATAATTATTATATATTGATTTATCTATATATCATTATTATATATTGATTTATATATATATATATTAATTATATATTGATTTTATATATATATATATGTAATTATTATATATTGATTTATATATATTTTTTAAATAAGCATGGAATAATATGTACGTTAACAAAATGTATTGAAACAAAGAATATAATATTTGTTAGTTTTTATATATAAATTGATAAAATATATTGATTCAATTTCTTTTACTATATATATATTTAATTTCCATTTATGTAAATTATTACACAACAATTATATATATATAATTATTATATATTGATTTTATATATAAATATTATTTTATGTTATTTTATTATATAATTGTTATATAATGATTTATATATATATATAATTATTATATATTGATTTATATCTATATAATTATTATATATTGATTTTATATATATAATTATTATATATTGATTTTATATATAATTATTTTATATATATATAATAATATATATATATATTATTGATTTATATACATATAATTATTATATATTGATTTTTATATTATATATATATATATAATTATATATATTGATTGATATACATATATATTATTATGTATATATATATAATATATATTGATTTATATATATATATATATATATATAATATATATATAATTATATATTGATTTATATATATATATATATATATATATATAATAATTATTTATTATTTATATATTATATATATATATATATATATATATATTTTTTTATTATATATGATATTATATATATATTATAATTGATTTATATATATATATATATATTTATATATATATTATTATATTGATTTATATATATATATATATATATATATATATAATTATAATTATATATATATTTATATATATTATATATTTATATATATATATTATATATTATATATATATATATATATTTTATATATATATATATATTATTATATATTGATTATATATATATATATTATTATATATTGATTTATATATATAATTATTATATATATGTTGATTTATATATATATAATGTTATATATTATTTTATATATATATAATTATATATATAATATATATATATATATTATATTGATTTTATATATATAATTATTATATATTGATTTATATATATATTATATAAATTTTATATATATTATATATTGTTTTATATATATATATTGATTTATATATATAATTATATATTGATTTATATACATATAATTATTATATATTGATTTATATATATATATATATTGATTTATATATATAATTATATATGTATTGATTTATATATATATAATTATTATGTATTGATTTATATTTATATATATATAATTTTATAATATATTTATATATTTATATATATATATATATATAATTATTATATATTGATTTATATATTTATAATTATTATATATTGATTTATATATATAATTATTATATATTGATTTATATATATATATGTAATTATTATATATTGATTTATTCGAACTTTTTTCGCATGTTTGTCGTTATATATTCGTGTAGAAATGCAGATAAAATCCTTTGAATAGAGAAAGATTTAAATTTGTCAAAATATAGACTTATTAAATATGAAGATAGAAATTGTTGAGTTTTTAAGAATGAGTTTAGAAAATCGCGTAGGAACATTTTTTTAATCATTTTACCACCAAGCAAGGTTATAAAACCACTAAGGAGTAAGAGGGTTTACTGAGAATGTAAGAATCTTAGCTAATCATGTATAAAAATAGGGAAATGGATTTGTAAAGAACGCGGTGTTATTGAAAGTGATAATGAAAATCATTCTGGCTGTAAAATTGAAACAAAGCAGTGATATTCAGACCGATAATAATAAAGATGTGATTTTATTATATTTCATATTTATTTTGGTTACATTTGTTGGTTTTATTCATACACTTTGGCTGATACATTCTTCAGCCTTCCTCTGGTCTATATCTCATCTAATAAAATAGGTTTCCGGCTATTAAAATTTGTCAAATGTCAGAAATTTCTGTTGATAAAAACAAAATTATTTTTGTTGCTTTCTCTGGTATATTTAGTGGTCAGAACTAATTTAAAATAAGATTTCCCGCGCGCGCGCACACACACACATATACAAATATTTATTTTCTCATCATTCAAAAAAATGATATTTAATGTCACAACTTCCAGAAAAGAAGTTGGCTTTTTCTCTTTCGTCAACAACTGTCCTCGTAGTAAAATAGGAATTCAACACTTTCACCAAACTAGGGAAGTGAGTATAATCACAAATAAAAATAACTTCTTCTGTTGAATAATCGCAGATATTTATTCTTTTATTATTTTTTTTATCAATTTTTTTTATTATTTTCTGTAGTTTATTCTTTGTATCCAGAAATGTTATTTTGTTTTATTCTTCTGCAGTAACAACTTACATTCCTATTCTCTAACAGAAATCTTCGCAGAAAAAATCGCACTGAACAACTCAAAGATTAAAACAGATATACATTTCACTACAAAGTCACACGCACATACAAAAATCCCATGTACTCGTAAATTCTTCAGAACTGTTTTTGTTCTTGAACTCAAAATTATATTTCTAAATATTGCAAACCATTACCAACGCGTGTTTATACATTTCGCTGCACCTTTTCTCAAAAGTTATGAGTAACCAGTATCAAATGTGCATTTCATATTCAGTCTTAATCGTTCCCAAAACAAAATAAAATTATTATTCATGTACGAACAATCTTTACTGCATGCGTGCGTACAAGTAATAAAGAGCTGAGTTAAGATCAAAAAGATTTTTTAAGATTTTCCAAATAATGAGTAAAAATGGCGCTTTAAACACTTGAATCATCTTAATATTTTAATGTTGAAGAATCTTTGTTTTAAATAGAAGCATTGACTCTAGAAGCTTCTGAATTAAACGAAAGCTTATTTAAAAGAAGCTTTTAAGGTGGACGGTAAATATAATCCAATGTTTCTGGTGATGGGAAGAAAATATTTCTGGTGATGGGAAAAAAATGTTTCTGGTGATAGGAAAAAAATGTTTCTGGTGATGGGAAAAAAATGTTTCTGATGATGGTGAGCACAAATAAATGAGTTAAAAAAAATGCTTTGTATTTATTGAAAAATATGAACGTATTAATTGCCATAAAATCACGAGAAGTCAATTTATATTGGATGTTTTTGCTAAGCGGCACAACTTAGAAGTCAGCCGAGCATTAAAAAAAATGATGGAAGAAAAAGTAGAATTTAAAATATTTCCCAATTTTCCTGTTTATATTTTCTTTATTTGTAGTGACTCTTTTATTTCTTTTGCAATTTTTTTTTAGTTTATCTTTGTGTACTGATTATGTTCTTTCTTTCTTTCTTGTAATTCTTTCTTCCAGAAACATCGATTTTCCGTTAAATAACTATTTGCACCCGAAACAAAGAACTACATCAGATAACGGAAATTAAATCAACTGAGGACGTACAGCAGCGCCAATTACTAAAATGTATAGCACACATAACACGTAGAGAAAATAATGATATAACCAAAATGTTGACGTTCTACACTACTTCAAATAAAAGGGTAGGAAGGAAACTCCCATCAATATTGGAAAGAGCGATAACAGATACTGGACTTGAGAAACCTATTTTCTTGAAAAATGACTTAAGAGAAAGAGTTTATAGATTTCAGCCGACAGTAATACTCGATCAACAAATGTCGAATGTTTCCTTATAAGGAAATGGCTATTACCTTTACCATTTATCCAAACTTTATGACTATATTGCAGACCTACAGATCAACTGGAATAACTGAAAAATTCTTATTCTGGACAATTGTTCACCGCATCATCGAAATAAACTAATGTGTAAGAATGTCTGTATACATTGTGCCTACCATCAAATTGTACATTTTTTTTTATTCAACCACGTGGCCAATTAAAACTGTGTTCGTTAAAGACGAAGACTTATTCACTTTTTATAAAGCATATTTTAGATATTCTTAATTCTGGAAAGTCTCTTGATATATTTATCATAGAAGTTAATATGAAAAACATTTAAGCATCTAATAATCCTAATAATTTAATGAGTTGTATTTAATTAATAGCGACAGAAGTTTACTCATGAGTTTTCCACATCAAAATATCACGCTTCTATCTTTAAGTAATTCTACAATTTCAATATACTTATAAAATACCCAGACCTTTTTGTCGTTCTGCATTTTCTTGCTGTTCAATACTTCATGAATACTAAATTAAATTAAAAGTAAAATTAAGTAAAGATAAGAATTGACCTGGAATTTGGTTACATAGTAACTGTAAGTTCAATCCCTGAGTCGGGTATTACAAACTTAGACTCGTTGGAAACATGGCGCGCAATAAGTGAGCAATAAAAAAAATTAATAAGAGGACGATGAGATATCAACAGACGTGGTCAGCGGGACGAGAACAATCTAGCTTAGAGATCAAATAAAATATCCAATTCAACATTCCCGATGGTTACCCGGATTGGCAAGCACCTGAAGAAGACCCGGGGTGAGGACGCAATAACCGAAACATCGTGATAATAACAATAAAGGTTAGGATAATAGCCTGAATGATAAATGTTCATCACAGAAATTGAGACAGATAAGAATCGATCCGCTGACTTGACCCCCCCCCCGTGCTACAAATGGAAAAAAATTATATTTTTCAGTGAAACAATGTATTACTATGTTACAGTCTATCTTTAAAAAATTATTATCTATATCCAAAGCTAATGATAATTTAAAAATTATTTCAGCAGAGTATTTTTGGGTATAAACCTATTTGGGAATTTGTATTCCATCAATAGAAGCAATTCCGTTACATAGTGAGTGGCAATTCATGTAGTGGATTCTTCTGCTGACGTAGAAAAAGATTTAAACGCAAATATATACGGGGTTGGGATGGGAGTGATGGGTACAATGACTGTTTTTTTAATATCAGTTATTTTCTTCTTCCGCTTCCTTGCGTACAATTTTCTATTCTGAATGAATCGTTTGTTTAATAGTCTTTATTTATTTATTTATTTATTCCTTTCTTCCTTCCTTCCATTATTCCTTTCTTTCTTCCTTCCTTTCTTTTTTTCTTGCTTTTTTCTTTCTATCTTTATTTATTTCTTCCTTCTTTTTTTTCTTTCTTTCTTCCTGCCTTCTTTTTTTCTTTCTTTCTTTCTTTCTTTCTTCCTTCCGTCCTTTTTTCTTTCTTTTTTTCCTTCGTACCTTTCTTTCTTTCTTTCTTTCTTTCATTCTTCCTTCCTTCCTTCTTTCCTTTCGTCCTTTCTTTCTTCCTTTTTTTTCTATCTTTATCTATTTCTTCCTTCTTTCCTTTCTTCCTTCCTTCCTTTTTTCTATCTTTATTTATTTCTTCTTTCCTTCTTTTTTTCTTTCTTCCTTCCTTCCTTACTTTTTTCTTTCTTTGTTTCTTTCTTCCTTCCTTTTTCTTTCTTTTTTCCTTCGTACTTTTCTTTCTTTATTTCTTTCTTTCTTTCTTCCTTTTTTCTATATTTATCTATTTCTTCCTTATTTCTTTTCTTTATTCCTTCCTTTTTTTCTATCTTTATTTCTTCCTTCTTTCCTTTTTTCTTTCTTTCTTTCTTCCTTCGTACCTTCCTTCGTACCTTCCTTCCTTCCTTCCTTCCTTTCTTTCTTTCTTTCTTTCTTGCTTCATTATTTTTTCAATGAAAACCTGATGGGGTAGCCTTACATTAAAAAAAAATTCGACATTAGCAAAAAAACGCGAATTTAATTTTTCCTAAATTCTTCTTTTTTATTACATTTTTTTTTTTTTTGGTATCTCTGTCTTTCCCGTAGATTTTCTCCTTTTTTATTTGTATTTTTTTTATATGAGTTTCTTTTTTATTATTCTTCCTCTCTCGCTTTGCTGCACCCGATTTTCTATTTTGATTGAATCTTTTATCGACTGATGATGTTATTTTTTTTATCGGCGTCATATTTTTCAGTTCTCCGTATTTCCCTTGTGTTCATCTTTTAAACTCTCTTTAACCATCGCTAAGTAATTTATGGCTTACTAATTTCTTTTCCTTTTTTCCCCTGGCTTTATTTTATTTATTATTTTTTTTCGTTTTTAGATTTTCTATGAAAGGAGATTAAACTAAAATATTGTCGTAAAATCACACATAACCTCGTCTACACATGAAAGCATTCACATATATAGATTTTCGGCCGTGTCTATATAGACGTGTGTGTCATGGCGCATGCGCGGGCGTGCGTGTATGATCGTATACGCAGAGACATACAGACATATATAGCTCTGAAATATGAGATATAGCATTTATGTGTATATATTAGTTGAGTATTTAGACAGCAATCTTTCTCTAATACATGTTTTGTTAAAAATAACTGACAAAATACTTTTGTTAAGTTTTTTTAATTGTATTTTTGTTCTCGAACAAGAGATTTCTTTTTTGGACTTTCTGTGTGTTTAGAAATTGTCCAAATGATTCTTCATACCTAACACGTTCGCCTAATCTATTAGTCATTTTCAAGGATTTCTGTTATGTTATTGCAAATTGTGTGTAATGCCTAATGTCAACAGTCTAAAAGTTGTTGAAAGTAAACATATTTCTTAACTCCCGAATACGGCTAGTACACTGTGACCGTGTTGATTGATGATAAAAATTTCAAATACCCGATAGGGAACTGCGTTCTCGTCGAAAACAGATTTATAAATAATGACGTCAGAAACAATACCATCCACTGATCAAGTTAGTTAACCCCACACCTCTCAGACCAGATTTCTATACGCACACATTTAAACCAACATAAAAATGTACCAACACTGATACGCAACACACTCTTCGATAAGACAAATCTGATATGCACCACCTCTAAATGAAAAAAAAGCGTCAACAAATAAAGGGGGCGCTTATGATAAAATTCAAGAACAATCCTTAACATTATTAATCGTGAACACTGCCACAATATACATGACAAGCAGGTCCCAAAATAAGTGTTGTATCATATATATATACACTGTATATTCTCTTTGGGCATTAACACGGGCTTGCATTCTTGCGTGCATGCAAATATACGAACATGCAGATGGTGACTAAACATATTGCGATGCATTATTCCTCACCACTTGTATGTTTCGACGTATTCTTGAGTTATAGGTTTAAAAACAGAACGAGTCAGGCATCGGCTATTGTGTCCTATATATGTTCAATGGGAGACAGATCTGATTCTCTTGCAGACGACGGAAGATTTGAACATGTTGAGTAGTATGGGCACTGTGTAGACGGATGCTATTCTGCTAGAATAGCACATTTTGCCTTCCTGTTGCTGAAATGTTTGGAGAACGAGTTGAACAATATTCTGTCTATACATGGTGTTGTTCAAAGTTTCTTCCCAAAACAACAAAGGCGAGTGAAAGTGGTAACTTACGCCCCCCCCACTCCATGATGCTAGTGACTCGGCTTGTGTGCCGTGTGCAAATACGTTCTGGAAGATGTCACTCCCCAAGACTGCTTCACACAAACAAGCGACCTTCATTCTTATGAAGGCAAATCTGTTCTCGTCACTAGAGAGAATCGTTCGATCCTCCAGATGACCCGTGACAATATTGGAAACTTGTAAGGGCAATTCTGGCTAGAGGAACGCGTGTCCGTGGTCATGCTACATGAAAACGATTCCCAGGAGGCGTGTTAACACCCCTGGGATTGCATATTCGCTCTGCCATGCCTGCAGCTCTTAAAATGGACCGCTCTTGGCCAACATCAGCGTTCAAAATTAGTCTAAGGGCGAGGAATGTTTATGTGGTCTCTGTTGGCAAAGGCAAAAAAAAAAAAACACCGACGCGTTATGTCCAACATGTGCAGCAATTTTTCGCAACGACCTCTGGAAGGTCCACAAATCCAAACTCCTCTTAAATGTCTCTAATTTAACAAAAGGAGCACCTAGCCGTCTCTGCCGCATGACACCGGGTTACACTGAACTTTTCACCGCACTAAACCTTATCATTGAATGCATCACTGCTAAAATCATATATACAGACGATGCATTGACATGAGTGTTACTGCATCACAAGAAAGTCAAAGACTGAAAATTATATCAGAATATCTCCTATCCAAAAGTAGGCACATAATCTGCCCCGGTAAAAATCAGATTCGGCTTTTTTTAAGAGGATTTCTTTATTTCTTTTTTTCTTTTCCCTTTTCTATCTTCCTCTTCTACTTTTATTCTTTAATTGTTTCAATTTTAAGCTCCTATTTCATTTCCTCACACCTCTAGTTGACAAGGCCTACAAGTAAAATCTGTTGGGGTTGAAATAGCTATTCTGAAGGATATGATTTTGGATTTCCATGTAATTTATATATATATATATATATATATATATATATATATATATATATATATATATATATATTATTATTATTATTATTGTTATTGTTATAGTAATAGTAATACTTGGTTGGTAAAAAACCTCGGATAACACAACTTGCAAGTATATCAAAACAAATTAGTACCCGAGGAAAAAAAAGAAAGAACTAGAAACATCCGAACAAGGCGAAACAAATCGTCCAGTGCCTTAAGTTTTAGTCCAAAACTAAGAGAGTAATAAAGCTAAAACGTAGAGTGCTCAATACGTTAAATAGAGCTGAGATGAAGAAAATAAATCCTAAAGGGATTTTTCCTGTCTTCTTCTATCACATGGTTTTATACTAATTAGTTTTTACTGGTTTTATCAATAAAAATTGTTTCATGTCATTTCCTCTTTAGCCAGATTCACCTGAAGATCCGTTTAGGTGAAACCTAGGTAGGTTGTTCCTGGCTCTTTCGGATTTATATATATATATATATATATGTGTATGTGTGTGTGTGTGTGTGTGTGTGTGTGTGTGTGTGTGTGTGTGATAACCATATAGTTTTATGGTATGATATATTTATGGATAAAAGTGCTCAATATCAGAGATAGAGCGCATGTAAATATAAAAATGGACATTAAAATCAGCACCCAGCGGCGACAGTGTGTTTCATGCTACAACGCAATCTTCAGGCCATGAAAATTGTGTTGAAGCATGAAACAGGAGATGACCTCAGTCTTCGCTTATACATACATACATACATACATACATATATGTATGTGTGTGTGTGTGTATGTATGCATGTATAGATAGATAGATAGATAGATAGATAGATAGATAGATAGATAGAAACAAGTTTTATTAAATTCAATATTATTAAATCTAAATATTCGTTTTATATATGTATGAGTGTATATGTATATGTGTGTGTATGTTAATCTGTAAATGTTGCATCTACATATATATCATGTACGTACGGTATATATATATATATATATATATATATATATATATATATATACAAGCGCGCGATGGCGTATGTGTGTGTGTGTGCGATATTGCCGAGGTTATCTTATTCGGGCAGAATGCCAATTCTAATATCATAAACGTTTCTCCGTATTTTGAGTAAGTCATTATTGAGTGAACAAAGCCTTCGGACGGCACCTTTGTGGGCTCCGACCGCTTGTGCCACTCGGCTGCAGGTTGCCATTCCAAGATTTCCCAAGGCACAACGGCCGTTATATTTTCCATTATAACCTTTCGTTGTAAAATCAAAACTAATTCTATGTTTCGCCTCGCCAGAGGTCGGTCCCCCGGCTGAGAGTCGCAGGGCGGGTTCTGTTAATTGCGGCTGTCTCCCATGGATCGTCTTATTGCGATTAAGTCCACCACTGTTGTCTTTACGCCAGATTTGTCGCTCTTAAATAGCAAGCCGTGCGTAAAATATGAGCGTCACTTAGGGCCATAGATGTTACTTATCATCTCATCGAGTCATCCGTTGTCTCTGACTAAAATGAATCGACGATGTGTAATTCACACCCACGCACACGCACACATAATCGCTTACACAGGCACACAATATACATTCAATCGAAACCGAAACATGCATAAAAGCCTAAGCTATGAAAAACTGTAGAATCTCAATTTACTCTCCCCCACATTCATGACCCCAACTAAACAGGTCCTTGTTTTTTAATGTGGGGTCTTAAACTGCCAACCAATATACAAATATATGTGTGCATACGCAATAGAGAGGTGAGATGTGTAAGTGTGTGTGTGTGTTTGTGCGTGCGAGTGTTAATGTGCACAGCGCGCGTTTGTGTGTGCATGTGTTTGTGTGTGTATGCATATGTGTGTATGTCTGTATGTGTGCACGCGCGCACGCTTGTATGTGTGAACAAACAACGAATGACTGTTAGATTTAACCTTGTATGGACAGTGTTCGAGTTTTGAAAAAGGCCAGGATTCCAGAGTCGATGGTCACCTAAGCTTATTTTTGTATGACGCGGAAATAAATGCGAGAAAAAAATAGATTTGGAAGATTATGTTACGCCAGTCTCCCACGTGTGGAAACATGCAAGCTGAGAAAATCAGCATTCAAAATCCTACCTTATATTGGGGCCGATCATTGGCCTCTTTTACCAAATAATTTCCAACATGGAACATAATTGAAAGCAGGCACATGGCGCAATGCTTATCCTCATAGGGCACTTGATGTTATCGAAATGATGCAGATAGATAGATATGAACAGACTGAGATAGATAGATAGATAGATAGATAGATAGATAGATAGATAGATAGATATGAACAGACTGAGATAGATAGATAGATAGATAGATATGAACAGAGATGAGATAGATAGATAGATAGATAGATAGATAGATGAGATAGATAGATAGATAGATATGAACAGACTGAGATAGATAGATAGATAGATAGATAGATAGATAGATAGATAGATAAAAAAAAAAAGAAAAGAAAAACAAATATATATATATATATATATATATATATATATATATATATATATTCTATTAACGTTTTTCTTCTTTTTATTGCAACTATTAAATTCTTTAATTTGAAACTAACTTCGCATTATTCACCGCTCACGTTCACACAAAGTGCAGTATATTGAAATGACAAAACGAAATTCAAATTCATCCAATTGATTTATCACAATCCGACACAATATTTTGATTGGTCAAAGACACTAAGGACAATATTGAAGAGAATATGATGGATGCGTTGTTGGAAATATTTGATTGGAATAAACATCGGATTGCCTTGGGTAAAAAGCACGTCTAAAATCATGTTTTTCACAATGATTCTCCACTCATCCACCGATGCAACAGGCAACATTCGACCTTTTTAGAAATCCACCGAGAGACGAAAATGATTTCATTTTCATTTCGTTCTTAAGACATTTCTGAATTTTTACATAAATCCTTACGAATGTTCCCTCTTTTCTGCAGCCAAGTTCTGGAATTGTACAAAAGTAAAGCAGAATTTATTTGCGTTTGGTTTGGTTACTGTTACGGCATATCAAACTCTGTGGGTTATTTAATGCCGACAAGATTTTTATTGTTGGTAATTTTTTTTTTTTTTCAAAATGCATTGCTTCTAATATTTTTTTTTCAAAGTGTATTGCTGGTAATAATTTTTTCTTCAAAAATTCATTGCTGGTATTTTTACCTATTTTTACGCTTTCATATTGTTTTGACGCCAGTTTGGGAGTTAACTATTTGCCCATAGCTGAGATCCTAACAGGTGCTACCACCTCGGGAAGAGTAGAACTGGGAACAGCAAAAAACCTCCTGATCAGAGGCCTTGCTGTTGGACAGTTTATCGTCTTGCCCACGACGCGGATGTGACTTATCGTCTTACCCAGGACGATTTATTTAAGACCACACATAAATAAATGCAGGTAGAAAAAAAAGACAAGAATAAACACACCTTTCCCAGTGAACATCTGAAAATTCTTTCCACTATTTACATTGTTCTGGCTGTTGTCCTCATCTTTATCGCCATGTTCACGACGTTTCGGTCGTTGTGCCATCCGCCTTTCTTCAGGTGATATACGTTGGGATTTCGAACTGAATCCTTTATTTAGTCCACGGAGGTAGATTGTTCTAATTCCACGTGCCATGCCTTTTTGTGATATCTCAGTTTCAGTTAATTCACTCAATTAATTGTAATATGAGCTCTGGTAAAAATCATTACTGAGATATTCAGTTTATAAGTCCCAATAATTCACTCAGTGATGTCTTCAAGAACACATGACCCAATGGATAAAAGCGTTGGTTGAGTAATCCAAAAAGTGACTTGATCCAAAGAGTTGCGAGTTCAATACCTGACCACAGCAGAAGGAACGAAAAACTTCGAGAGTTGAGTCACGAATGGAAATTAACTGTGATATCTAAAAAAAAAAAAAAAGACTTGGCACGTGGAATTAACATAAACAGGTAGATCTTAATCTGACCTCGGAGTTAGAAATTTTCGGTTCGAAATTCTAACTTATATTACCTGAAGATGGCCGGAGCGTACAACAGCCGAAATGTCGTGAATATGGTAATAACAGTCCGAACGATGAAAATAGTGGAAAATGGTTACAATACTTCATTTTAGAAATATACACAGATATCTGAAATTATCTTCAGTTTGTTCTGAGCCTCCGAGCCTTCATTTTAGACCCTTTGCGGTATCAATGAAATGTGCCGATTTTGATATCGAGATTGTGTGAAGAAACCAATAAGTTCCCCAATTTTCTCGGCAACTAAATTTCTATTTTTAAAAATCAAATCGTCCAAGCAAGGTGATAATGCCACTAAGATAGCTACTAGGAGTGGAAATGAATGAAAAAGACTTTCGAAGGAACCGGAAACCTAATCCTAAACCGGAAACAAGGGATAAACAAGGGAATGTAAACCGAACGATAGACGAACCTATCTACTACAATATAAAAAGGTAAATCTTAACGATATGAATATACTGTTACATTAAAAGTAGTTACTCTAAGAGTGATTGCTATAAGGTCCGGGCTAAATGGCGCATCATTACTGGTCTGTGGCTAGTCTTAATCCATATCTCTGCACGTGTGTGCGTGAAGGGAGTCATTGTAGGACTACTTTAACCAACTGCAATCAGTGTTCAAGTTCATAAAAAAGGCCAAGTTTCTAGTTAATAAGCTTATCTTAATAAGTGGTTTCCGCTACGCCAGATCTACAGCTGATGTGCTTACGGCCATCACTGAAACCGTCTACCAAGCCCTTCAAAATAACGGTGAGGCTCGTGCTGTGGCTCTCGACATCTCCAAAGCATTCGATAGGGTTTGGCACGCCGGCCTTCTTCGTAAGCTCCAGGGGTATGGTGTTACTGGTCAACTGTTTGATCTAATACAATCATTCCTGTCTAACCGTGAATTGAAGGTCGTTCTCAACGGATTCTCCTCCAGTTCCTATCCCACTAACGCAGGTGTTCCCCAAGGCTCCATCCTTGGCCCCACTCTTTTCCTCATTTTCATCAATGACCTTCCTGAAGCTATAGATTCCCAGGTCGGCATCTATGCAGACGACACTACAATTTACTCCCGCCTCAAAAACAAGTCTAGTGTCGGCGACAAAACTAACCTTGCCGTGCGTCTTGAAATGGACCTCCAATCGGTTGTTAACTGGGGCAAGAATTGGCTGGTCAACTTTAACGCCACTAAAATTAAATTACTCTCCATTAACCACCATAGAGATCCTTCCCTGCCCCCCATTAAAATGTCTGATAGTCAACTTCCTGAGAGCAACTCCCTGCGTCTGCTCGGTCTCACGCTGACTGCTGACCTGAAATGGAACAAATACATTGAGTCAATGGCTTCTTCCACCGCGAGGAAAGTTGGCTCTCTGTGCCGCGCCAGGAAATTTTTCTCCCCTGAATCGATACTTCAAATATACAAAACAACCATTCGCCCTTGCATGGAGTATTGCTGTCATATATGGGCTGGAGCACCTTCTGCTTACCTCGGAGTTCTTGACAAGATCCAGAGAAGGATATGTAATCTAATTGGCCCTGATCTAGCGTCTTGCCTGCAGTCACTCTCTCACAGACGCGCCATCGCCTCTCTCTGTCTTTTCTACAAGTACTTCCATGGTAACTGCTCTGATGAGCTGCTCTCTCTGGTTCCCAGACTCCATGAATTCAAGCGCCCTACGAGGCTGGCATCCCGCTCTCACCCTTACACCGTAGAAACCTTCAAATGTAGCCGTCTCTTCTACTCCACTAGCTTCATACCTCGCACCTCTCGCCAGTGGAACACCCTCCCCAATTACTGTTTCCCTGAAAGCTATAATCTCCAACTATTCAAATATAATGTCAATCGACATCTCCAATTACCTTGATCTACCCACTATCCTTCTCCTCTTCCTTTCTCCTATCACTCTTATCTGCTCTCGCTCCAAACCCCCTGCATCCTAGTGGCTTCACGCCTTGCTTGGGGCACAATGCTTAAAAAAAAAAAAAAAAAAGTGCCAGGCCAAATGAGGAGGAACGAAATGAAGAATATTATGTTGTGCGAGTCTTTTAAATGAAACTTGTCTAGAAAATCAGCATTGAAAATTTTGGCTTTTACTTGAGCTCGAACTTGTGACATCAGTGTGAAACATGCATTTATATACACGGCGGAAATCTCGGTAAAAATAAACAAATATTTTTGTAATTGCAATCGTACTTCACATCAATGCGTCAAGAGACGCGCTCGCGCATGCGTGCGTGGGTGAGGTTTTCTGTGTGCGAAGAAAGAACGAGTCAATGTAATCTCGTTTAATTTAACCACTTAACAGTGTTCAAGTCTTTTCAAAGGCTAAGTCCATGAGATGATGATAGTAATATGGTGAAGCCAAATATAAAGTAATATAAAATATGAAAATAAAATATATAAACAAAAAAAAATCCAAATTAAAATAAGGCATTTGCTTTCCTTTAAAACCCGTATCTTTACGCCATTATGCTGGCGCCCTTGCCACACTGGTGACGTCACAGCCTGAACAAACAACTCTATCGGAAGTTTGGACACACCAAAATTCACAAAAAAAGAAGGAACTCAAATTTCAACATAAAAGGCTTCGTTAGACAGAGAAATAAGTCACAACAAACACACCATCACCGAGAAGACCTTACCAAACTAGTAAAAAACAAGCGGCAAGTCGTTACTTTCTCGTATTGCTCTGTCTATTATTAATCAGTCTACCATACCATAAAAAAACATGCCACTGCCTGTGGGTCTTCGACCTCTTCAGCCAAATTAAAAGCCAAAAGTATGTAGAGCAGATCTCTGCTACGCAGAACAAGCGAGGACATGTAAACCATGGTGTAAATAGAAACAAAAAAAGAAAACACAATGTACAAATATTACAAAATTCTCATCCTGACTCTCCCAGCTCCCAGAAGTCACCCGCTAAAATAAGACCTACTAAGATAAATCATAGACACAGGTGCTAGTATTTCCATTTTACTAACTTTAGTGAATGGCGTTAGGTTAGTCAACGCCAGTATCTATCTCTACTACTAGTGACGAGAAAATAAAATGCCATGGTTAAGCTACTATAGAAGTGAAGAAACACTGTTTAAGAAGAGCGTTCAAATGGATCTTCGTGGTCGTAGACATGTCCAATCCTTTATTGGGATTTGACTTCTTAAACAATTTTGGATTAATTGTAGACTGCAGAAATACGTGCATTAGAGATACAGTTAGAAAACGACAACTTAAAGCAAATTTATCATCAAGTCCAGTTAACTTGGTAGCAAATTAGTTTGATTTACCTAGTTCCGCACAAAAATTGATAAATACTTGAGTTTAATTTCACCTCATAATATTCCTGCCATAGAATAAATACAGAGAGACATGCGCCTGCGTACGCTAAACCCAAACATTTTTCCCGAGGCAGAAATTCCAAGTCGTACAGAGACTCCTAAATGCAGGAGTAACAGAACCCCCATCCCCGAGTAGCGGGTAGTCATCTCCTCTTCACAATGCTACTGAAATCGGACGGTTTGTATCGTGCTTGAAACAATTTCCAAGGCCTTAATTGTATTACCAAGACTGGCCGCTATCCGATTCCTAATATAAATTCTTTTAATATACAATTAGCGAACGAATGTTATTTTTCTAAAATAGCTGCTGCCTATCACGAAATAAAAGTAAACCCATACGATTTAACTAAAACAACAGTAACAACCACATTCGTGTTGTTCCTAATCCCACAATATATGCCCTTCGGTTTAAAGAATGCTACCTCTACATTTCAGCGCTACATGAATAAATATATTTTCAAACATAGATCGTGTATTCATTTCCATAGACGATATTTTAGTTTTTAGCGATAATGAACTTCAGCATAAGAAAGACTTGGATACAGTATTTAATATACTGCACAAACATAACTTAAATATTTCATTGGACAAATGTACACTTAGCGTGTCGAATCTGGTCTTTCTGGGATTTAATTTAAGTAAAGAACGTTTATTTCCCACCAGCAATAAGATTAAACAATTAGAGGTTTTCCAAGCTCCTAAAGATTCAATGAACCTACGCAGGTTTTGGAGGCATCACTGGTTTCTATCAAACGTTAATCCCTAATTATGTGTCGATTGTGTTTCTTGTCTGGACGCATGAGGTTATACCTCAAAAGCAATGTTTGAGTTGAAACAGAATCCTTTAAAGAAATAATACAAAAGTTGTCAATTAAAATTAAAATAAGACATTTGCTTTCCTTCAAAATCCTAACTTTTCTCTCTCTCTCTCTCTCTCTCTCTCTCTAAACTTCTCTCTCTCAACTAATGAAAAGTCAACCCTCAAATGAAAAAGAGGAAAAAGAAAAAACTCAATACGGCTGCAAAACGGTGGAAGTTTACTGCTCTACGGTTCTAGTTATTGTGACTAGAAATCTTCTAAAATAAGAGAGAGACAACGCATAACTTCCGCTATAAAAATGAATAAGAAAGGAAAACCGGAAAATATAAGAATTTTGGACAATCAAAAAAAAAACAAAACAAAAAAAAGAGACTTGTAATGTTAACCAAAACCAAGCTTCAGGCATGTAGTTGGAAGCCTTTCTTAAGTGGGTATAAACAGACAATCGACAGAGAGAGGGGGAGAAGAGAGACCACCAGAGAAACCAGTCTAGCGTGTCGCGTGAAGAATCTAAGCGGTCATCTGCTTAAGACATTTTCCGCCCTTCTGAGGGCCGAGAATACACCACAGATTGACACCGCACCTATTTTCAATGTAACCCCACTCTCGACATCAGCCAACAATATGACAGCTACTACCAAAGTTTTACTGGTAAATTAATAAACACTCAGCCGAACGAACAATCGCTACCCCGAATTACAAAGGAGTTGCTCCAATTGAAGTCAAATAAATAAATATATTTTATTTATTTATACTTTTGATTCTGTTCGTTTATATCCGAAGTTTCTGAGAAAATATTGCCAAGAACCTCTGGCGCTTTACCGCAGTGACGTGTAAATTTTACAGTAGTTTTCCTAATGAAAGTTGAAATAATGGCCTGATAAACTGATTTATTGAATTGAGCAATCAATGAAAACACAGCCTTCCCCTTAGGATTCACAAAAGGAGTAACATTTAAATCAGCGAATATTCAAGAATAACAAACATTCATTTACTCTTTCTCTTTTTCTCTCTTTCATTCTCTCTCAATCGCTTTCGCTCGCTCTCTCTCTCTCCCTCTCTATTTCTCTCTCTCTCTCTCTCTGTCTCATATACTATTTTACCCTCGCTTTTTTTATCTCTCTTTCTCATCCTTTCTGTCTTTCACATTTTCTCTCTCTCGTTCTATCTCTTTCTGTTTCCCTCCTTTTTCATTCCCCTCCCCTATTTCTCTCTCTTCAAAGTTCCAATGTTTTGATGTACTTTGTAACTTTTTTGACTTTTTTTAAATTGTTTTGACATAGAAATTATTTATTTAACCAACTGGATGAGACAAACAAGATTTCTTTGTTCGGTGTCTTCATATTTTGACTAGTGATCTAAGACAATTTGTAGACAGTAACGAAGAAAGCGTAAGCCATGATTCTACTGAAGAAGCTAAAGAGATTGTTTGTCATTATAGCATCACTCAATAATATCCCATTTTCAAGTGATCATGAAAGGCTCTTTGAAGCGGATTTAATCAAAATTTGAGATTTAATAAGATTTTTACGAATGAAATTAAAGAACTTAGAAGTTTTTTAAATAACATTCACTTTTAGTTTAAAATGGAAGATTGCAATAAAAAGTGAAAAACTGTAGAGGATTGTACTTCAAAAAAGTAATTTCTTCTGATATTTGTTACAAAATGTTTCATGGAACTCCTTCGTCTTCTTCTATATGCCGTGTCCCTTCAGGGCGTAGACAATCATGGCTCCCCACAATTTTCTGTCATTCATAGCTCATAATAAATTTGTCTTTCTGCTATTTCTCATGAACTATGTTCTGCCATCCATTTATTCGAGCTCGCTAGGTACATTAAGCATTGTTTTCCTCTCCCTTTTACCTTCGATCTGTCATGTGAGTATCAGATTTTCCAAGCCCTCTTTCCTCATTATGTGCCCTAGAAGTTTCAACTGTCTCTCGCTGATGTGAAATATAAGTTCCTTTTGTTTCCATTTTCTCTAAAACTTTGTCGTTGCTCAAATGTTCGGCTCATAGTATCTTCAGGATCCTTCTGTAGAACCACGTTTCTGTTGCTTCAAGTCTCTTCTTCATCTGTGAGGAGACTGTCCAGCATTCACTGCCATATAGTAGAACTGATATTACATAACATTTCAGTACTCGTTTCTTTGTTTCTGTTGCTTCATATCTCTTCTTCATCTGTGAGGAGAATGTCCAGCATTCACTGTCATATAGGAGGACTGATATCACGTAACAGTTCAGTACTCTTTTCTTTGTTTCTAACAAAATATTCCTGTTCCTTAATATTCTGCTTAGCTTTTGGGAGGCATCTTTGGCTACCTCAATGCGTTTTAGGATTCCAGTGTCGTACTTTCCGTCCTCTGTTAAAACACTTCCCAGATATTTAAATTTGTGTACTTATTTGATCTGGGAAATTTCCAATTTGCAATTTGCATGTAGGGCTTATCCCGTTTGCTAACAGCCATTTATGTCTTCTTGCAGTTTAGGTTTAGTCCCTCTTCACGCTTTCCTTTACTACCTTCTGTAAGAGATTTTTGTCGTTTTCTTTTCGTGTCTGCTATTAACACTGTGTCATGTGTATATGTTGTTAAGATTGTGGCCGCCAATAATGAATCCTGGTAGAATTTCTAATTCTCTCAGAATCACCTCACTGTATAGGTTGAATAAGTCCGGTGAGAAGACACATCGTTGTCTTACACCCCTTTCTATTTTTTTTATATCTGCTCTCCTCACTGTCTATCCGTATGCAGATGCCAGTATAGGTTGTTGATTATTTTAATATCCTTCCCAAATATGACACGGTTTCTAAGCAGTTCCAACAGTTACTTGTGACATAATTTATCAAACACTTTTGTTATGTACTTTATCAAACACTTTCTCATAATCTATAAAGCAAAGGTACACATCCTGCATCTGTATTGATTTTTCTGTTACTATTCTGAATATAAATATTGCGTTCTTTGTTCTAGTGTATTTGACGAACCCGCACTGTTCTGTCCTATTTCTCGTCTCTTTTCGTTCCTGTGTGCCCTCCCATCTCCCTGGTAGGAGCTGAAGGTGGGGATTTACCATAAGATATTTTATAACTTTTAAAGACGCCATCCATTATAGAGGCATCCCAGAACCTCTGAACATACCGATTTAGCAATAAATTCACCAGTGAAAATGTAAGCTAGTTGATTAACAAATTAATCTACAGGTTTTCTTTTCCGAATATATGTATTGTCTGTGTAACACTACAAAAATGTCACTGTTTGTATTTGAAAGGGTTAATGAGACATTATTGTGACATTCGTAGTATGAAAAGGATTAAAAGGGTTCATGTGAAAATTCCGTATAGGATTTGGAGAATTGGAAGGGTTAAAAACGTTAAGGTGAGAGCATGAATTGAAATATGTAGCAGGGAAAGAAAAAAGAGGTTTTTTTTTTCTTTCTGGACAGAAACGCAGAATATTGGATCCAAAATATGGATTGAAAAATGTAAAAATGTAAAATGTGGCTGCTTATGTTATGATTTGCAAAGCCGATAATGTAAACAATCTGAAAATATGATTTGAGAGATGTAGAATGTAAATGTTGTCAACTGAAAAAAAATGGAATCGTTATAAATTTTTTAATCTGTCATATTGAAAAGTAGACAACAAAGAAAATTCTTTGAAGTCAAAGACATAGAAAAGAATGTATAAACACAAAGTTTGTTGTCGAAGAATTTATTGTTTTGAATAAGTGACCGACCGCAGGCTGTTTTGTTTGAAGGTTGGTATCGGTTTTTCCAAAATTAGAAAGATAATGAATATCGAGGTACGGTAGGAGCCGGCGAAATACATGCAAACAGGCGCTTAGGAGACCCCAAAACGTGAAGCCGACAGAAGCCAGGAGAAACTAGGAGAAGCCGCATGACCTACTGCCAATAGAATTCCTGACCTTGTTTTTGTTTTTTTTTAAAAAACAAGTTTTAGAAAATAGAGTTTTTAACGGGAACCGTTAATTTTGTAGTATCAAGAAGTATATAAGACAATTGAAAATTAACACGGTGACCTTCTTCGTTATTTCGTTATGTCATTTTTATTTTCGCCAGTGGAAAAGTTCTTTGTACTTTTGTAGCACGGTTTCGCTGCGGTTCGATCCAGCACACGAGCACGAACGAAATTCGATCTTCACTGATCTGTGTCAAGGAACACAACGTGGGTCATAAGCAGATGAAGGAACGAAGCGGCAAGAAGATAACCATCAGTTGACCGGTGGCAGTACTGATCAGCGTGGGAAGGACCCAGGATCGAACCGGACCAGCGGGTTATATCTGTATTGAATTTTAATTTATGCAAATATAGATATATATATTAGAAATCTCTGCGATTGGGTGTCTTTGTGGGTCCGGCTCTGTTGAGCACTTTTTTGCTTGAAAACATTAAGACCCAAGACAGCGACCACGTTGTTTCTTGTGGCATTGACTACTTTTTTGCCGCTCCGGCAAGATATTTCTGTGTTTTGTGTGTGTGTGTGTGTGTGTGTGTGTGTGTGTGTGTGTGTGTGTGTGTGTGTGTGAAGGATATTTTGATCTTGCCCAGTTGGGTGCTCCCCCCTCTTCAGATGAGTTTGGCTGGTGTATGCATGATGTGCTCGCACCGTCCTTTTTTTTTTTTTTACATCTTAGTCTTACCTGGGGGAAGAAATATTCCCATTTTCGCACTACAAATGCCGACCGCCTGACGATTACGTAAAAGCATGAAACTTATAGTTGTGGCCAGACACTGTACGCCTGAAAGGGGATTCTTAATTTAGAAAACCTCAAATATTTTATATGGTGTTGAGCACTTTTTCGTTCCGATGAGCATTTACAGCAGACTCTTTTTTAATATCTGCTTATTTCTTTTAATACACACACACACGCACACACACACACACACACACACACACACACACACACATATATATATATATATATTAATTCAATTTAAATAGAAAATAGGCAACCTTAAGGATGCATTGGTTATAATTTATTTCCACAGGTATAAGGTTTTTACCTGGTTCATCAGACCGCAGATGTTTTAAATTGACATATATTTTTTATATACATTTGAAGGGTAGTTTTAAATTGATATAAGATGATATAAAGAGGTGGAGGAGTAGTATGACATACATGGTCGAAATTAGAGAGGGAAGGGAGAGATAGGAATAATTTTAAATCTATATTTATTAAGATATTTAAGAGTAAGGGGTGGCGTATGAACCAGACATTGACCTATTTCATAAATCATCTCACAGAAAATGAGATAAAGAGAAAAAAGAGAAGTAAAGATATACGAAAGCAAAAGTAGGGATTTGAGAAAGAAAGTGTATAAAGAATAATGGAAAAGGAAGAGTAAATTAATATATATGGGCATATTGCGGTTAGTTTGAAAAACATAGAAATTTGGCCGTTAACGTTTCATATTAATTTAAGCAATTAAATTTTTTCAACAAAATAAGCTAGGAAATAATAATGTGAATATGATATAAATAAACAATATTATTATAATTAACATTATTAATATCATGAATAACAATTAAGGAGAAAAAAGTTTTTAATGAAAATCTAAAGTTTCGAATTTTAAATTTTTAATCTTAAAAAAATAAAATAAAATTGAAAAGTATTTCGAAATGAAATAAGATTTAAAAGTAATGAGTATTATTTTTAATATTGTAATATATACACATAGATATATATATATATATCCATACATATATATATATACACATATACGCATGCATATATTCCTACATACATACACACATACCTATATATATACACAAATATACACATACCCACATATACCCATATATACATACCTATACATACATACATATACACATATAAATACATATATACACACATACACATCTACATACATATACAAGCACATACACATATCTATACACAACTACATATATATATAGCCACACACATAAACATACATATATATATATCTTTACATACATACACACATATATATACACACACATACGCACACATACATATATACATATACATACACGTATATACACGCACACACACACACACGCACACACACACACACACACATACACATACACATACAGAAAGAAGAAGAAGAAAAAGGAGGAAGAGAAGAAAAGCAAGTGTATTGTAAATGTATCTGTGGGGAGTTAATTAAAATGTACATTTCTTTTTTTAACCTCATATGCACTTAAGAAAAAAATTCTAATATGTAAGCAAGGACTTAAAACTTCGGAATTCTGGTTGAAAATGTTCTTTGGGTGCGGAAATGTCATAATCCCTAATTTTTCCTGTTGGCAGAAGTTGCAAATATTGTTGTGATTGCTGTCAGGCTTTGCTTTTTTTTTTAATTTTCCTCCTTACAATCGGATCCTCATTGTTTTTGTTTTGTTTTGGGTTTTTTTTTGTTTTGTTTTTTTTTTTTTTGTTTTGTTTTGTTTTTTCTTCTAAATTCCATACATGATCAGCTAGTTTGGTAGAGTACCTAAGATTTTCTAGCTTAAATGATTGTACCATTTACGTTAGAAAGTACCTTCCGTACATCCTATGTACGTTTTATTTTGTAAATATCTGTTACTCCTGCTTTATAAATTGTAGCTTCTATTTTACGAGCTCCATTTAATGGACATCTATTCTTATTTCTACAATTGCATAAATTACTAGTGTTAACTATATTTTGCTGCGCGTTAGTTTTGAGATTTCTGGCATTTTGTCTATTTATTATTGTTTCTAAATTACTAGTGCAGTTGTAGCTTAATTTAACAGTGTTTTTATTGAATATCTTATGTAATTCTGTATTTTTGGGGAAGTGTTTAGTACGTAACTTAAAAAATAATTACCCTATTATAAAATCTTTCTTTTAAAACAATTTTTCGAGAAAATAGATTCCTCAACTCCAGTAGGTGTTATCGAAACCATTTTTAACGATCCATCCATCTGACAAATCGGTTGTAGACAGCTGATAGTTTAGATATTTCTGAACGGGTTTGGCACCAGGCATGACATCAATATAAAGTCTCGATGTGACGAGGCTATTTATGAACATGACTCGAGATTTTAGGTCAATGTTTTTTGTTAGGCGAAAATACCCCTCGCACGGCCTAGTCTATGTTCAATTACTTTATCTCCGACATTAAATTTATCATAAGTCACAATATATGGCTGCACCTCCCAAACTCATGATGACCAGAGATTGAAAGCTGATTTTTTATTCGATCCAACGCTAACATCTCAAGAGAGGGGAAGAGACCGGCTGGTTACATTCAATGCCTCGAAAATCAAACTAGTTACATCCCATCGTCGCCGATCGAACCCCGAACTCTAACACCAGTCATGATGAATAGATGCCCCCGCCGCCCGGGGAGGCCCCCTAGCTTGAAAGATTATTGGGCCTTAATCTAACCCCCAACCTCAAGTGGAATTCATACATACGATCCATCGCTAAAGATGCGGGAAACATGATCGGTTCCCTGTAGCGCTCCAGTAAGCACCTGACTACTTGTGCTATCCTATACCTTTACAAGAGCCAGATCAGGCTGAAAATGGAGTATTGCTGTCATATTTGGGCGGGAGCTGCCCAGTTCTCACTTTCCACTTTCGATAGAGTCCAAAAGCATCTCCGCGTCCTTGTGGGTGATAAATTATTTTCAACCCTGAATCCCCTCTCTCACAAATGGGATGTGACAAGTCTCTCGCTGCTCTATTGCTATTTCCATAGAAAGTGCTCTGATGAACTATATTCCTTAGTTCCACAAGTTCCAATCTTCATGGCTGGGATCGGACATGTTACGCAGATTGTAACGAACCACCCTGATTCTCTCTTTACTCCATCGTTGAGAAGTAAGTTCCACTCAAGCAGCTTCTTCATGCGAATGACTGCTCTATGCAACCGACTCCCAAGAGGATGCTTCTCCGACCATTACAATCCTAACCTGTTCAAGTCTACGGTCAACCGTTATCTTCACCATCTATCCACATAAACTGTGCCTCTTACTCTGTAACCTTCTACCTCGAGTGGCTCCCGGGCTTGTACAGGGTCAATTCAATTTTTTTTTCAAAAGAAAATAACATTTTATATAAAATATAGTTAATAAGATTCAAAACCTTCCCGCTACTTTGGTGTCACCTGTGGATCATCAGACAATAACGGTTTTTTTTTTATTCATTTTTAATTCATTTTTAATTCTTTTTTTAATTCTTTATTAAATTCTTTTAAATTCTTTTTTAAATTCTTTTTTTTAAAAATTTTTTAATTCTTTTTAAATTTTTCTATAGTTGAAACCGCAGCAGTGGAAAGGTTTAAATCTTTTATTGATATTTTAGAAAAAAATCTTAAATTCCTTTGTATTTTCTTAACGGTGAATGCTATTTTATTGTTGAGCAAACGTTTTTGAAATTAGACCCACAAAGAGAATGTTTTATTAAGATCTTTTTCATCATTGGTCGATTCAGAGCAGCATAGATTAACCAAATGGTTGGCTGTAACAATCAGCACTTGAGATTTGTTCAATATATTGCATAAAGGATTTGTTTACTTTTGTTATCTTTATGTAAAAATGTACTTTTAACTACAATAATGAATTTATGTGCTCTTTTGATAAATAGCAATCTTTTTTTTATGTCGTTCTTGTTAAGAGAAACTAAAGGATGTGCTCATACCTTATATCCGATTCATTTTTCACCCCTTCTAATTTCGGACGCTATCTTCGACGAGTTCATGAAATTTGTCACCGTGTCTGTGAAATTTACTTTTGAAAATATGATGTACAGAAATATCGACTGGGTTGCTACAAGTTCTGTGACGGCCAACATTTTTATTGAATTTTACGAACAGGATTTGCTTGTACGTATTGAAAATCCCCACTTACTATTGATCTGGTATTGAGAAGCTATCCGGAGTTATCCATGAAGTGTTGAATGAATCGCATCCAACGGTCAGATTTACATGTGGAGAGGAGAATAAAGTACTTATGACTTTTCTGGATGTGCCGGAAATCGGGTCAGACTCGTTTTTTTCTGATTTCTGTGGACTGTAAGCATTACTTTTAGTGGATTGTACACTCATTTGGCCTATTTTTGCCCTAAACAAAAAATAAATGAATTTGATAAAGACTTTGATACGTCAAAGCTCTAATTACCTATCCTAATTATACAATATAGATATTGTATAATCTAGTATCTGTACTAAAATTGTACAATAAACCCAAATTGCCTAGCCCCGGAAAACTGTTCCCTCAAATTGCAATTACCTTTGCTCGTCAAATCTCTCAAAGTGTTCAGCTTGCGGATTAAACAAAGTCAGTTGAGCTAGAATTTCAAATTATCAAAAAGTCAATTATCTAGGTGGGCGTTGGTCAAAACCCTTGGTTCTCCAAAGTGTCAAGGACCACTGTCATTTTGACCTGAGTTACAAAAGCAACAACAAAACCTGTTTTTTTCCTCATATGATCTCGAGTAATAAAGGTAGGTTTCAATCGGTCAGCGATCTTCCTGAAAGTTGCTTGAAACTATTATATTTATGCCTATCCTTTGCCTGGAAATGCCGACAATTCAGCTTGTCACTCACTCACACAAAATCGCTTTGAAATAAACAAATATGAATTCAATTTGTATCCAGCCATAACTCACTGCTAGAAAGTTCTTTAACAAAGTTAGTTTGTAGAATGTCATCCATGGCCAATCTCAACTAATAGTGTTACCGCCATATTTGAAGCTAAAAGCCAATAGACGGAATTTGTACAGTTGAAGCTACCAACTATGCAAAAAGTTTTCTCTAATTTTACTTATAATCCAAAGAAATGTTAAGTTGTACTTTTTCTTAGTTTTAAAAGAACCCAAAATGAAAGAGTTTCCTTCGCTTTCTTCTTCTTAAGAAACAATTTGTCCAATTCTAATCATTTCTTTATCATCTCTTAATCATTCTTTCCTAAATAACAATACGAGAAAATCTTCTTTTTTTTTTTTGCGTTCGATATGATTCCAAGGATCATCAGATCCCTTCAGCCCTCGTGCTCTAACATTTTAGAGCTTTTTTTTTTACTTCTTCAAACTGGATCAAAAGGTTTGTTTTTTGGGGGCTTTTTGTTATCCCACAAACAGCATTTTATTAAATTATAAAATGTTTCAAAATCAACATCAAATAACTTGAGCCGATCAACAATTGCTATTATTAATAATATATATATATATTAATATTATAATATTATGCTGAAAAAACAGCATAGCATGATAATAAAAAAAGCCGCAACTTTAATAAAAACAAAGTTTTATCATCAAAATGTTTATGCTACTATTAAGAGGAAAGACCAAAGTAGTTTTTATTATTTTATTAAATGTTTTAATCATTTCTAATACGTTCAAAATTTTGGTTAGTTTTTGTTTCGTTTTTTTTTTTTTTTTTGCATCAGCAGTCTAAGTAATATTTACGATTAGTGTTTTAGCGCCTCAACAGATGAAAAATATTGATTTCGAAATTCTTGCAACTCAAATAATTGTCGGATTTTAATGGAACTTTCGGGACTTATTTACAAATGAATAAAATTATTTTTGAAATTTTTTAGAAAATGTTGGTAAAAATATTTTTTACACGTTACCCCCACCACCATTTGCTTAATTTCATGAAATTTCGAGAAATTTGATTCCAATCACAAAATTATTTTATTAGTTCAAAGCAGGACTTCTTCGAGCATGTCAATCAATCATTTTTTTTTCAAACTATTAAACTTCCAGAAAATCTGCTCCGAATCGTAAAATAAGAAAAAATAAGGTAATAATACAATGACATTATTTAATTAGAAAAGCTTTTGTGGTGGACTTCACCACATTAATTCAACTTAGATTAGGAAACCAAACTGATGTGAAAAAAAGGATAAGCCAAAGACATCATTACACATAAAATATGTATTTAACAAGATGTAAAAACAAGGATGTGAAAGAAGGTTTGCATTGAGTAAAACAAGAGTTGTCTCTCTTTAACTATTATTTGTATTCTAAAGTTCACTGAAAGAAAGAAAGTTTGTGATAGTCTCTGGTAATAAATGCTTTCAACAGTTTTGCTGTGTAAGGAAAAGATTATGTGAGTGTAAAGAATATTCAGCATCTGAGTGGTGGTGTGAGTGAGAAGATTGGCGCATGGTTTCAACTGTCGTGGATTCGTTTGGCAGCTGAAATCTCACTGATTATCTAAGAATATTTCTTGCTTATATAGGTGATCATCGGCTCCGAATCGCTGCGCAGGAAGGATTATTCTTCACGTGCAGACAATCTGATTGGTTGGCATTGACCAATCAGCGAGCGAGTTTTGCGGGGGGTGCTCAAGAAAGCTTCGGGGATCCGTTTCTCCCAAAAGTGCACAAAATCGACTACATGAAAATAGAGCAATTACAAAATTGTCGCATTGATGCGATTTGTAAATTATCTATTACAAAGTAAAATTGATTTATTATCCAATGAATGCTTGCCGTTGTATGATTTGTATTTGTGTAAGTATGTATGTATGTATGTGTGTGTGTGTGTAATGTAGATCGTCACACTTTTAACTGATTTTATAAATAAGATTTATTAAGGACTCTATTGTCTTAAGAAAAAAAATTTCGATGCATAATTAAGATTTAAAAGAAGTGTTTTGATTTTTTTTTAATTATAATAATTTAAATCGTTTAAAATTCTGCATTACTCTAATCCGGTTAAGTGATATTGTTTTTAAGAGAAAACTGTATTTACGAATCAAAAATTGAAAAGCCAAATAAATGTCGTTTTGCCCAAAGATTTTTAAAATAATTTTTAACTTTTTTTAGTGTAAGAGTTGTCTTCCCTGAAAAATCTGACCGTCTACAATTCTGTGTTTACGTCTCAACAGGCTTTGCAAATCATCCCTTCAAAATTTTAAACTTTAAAATAATTTTTACTTTTTTAATTCTTATTTCACTAAATATTTTTATTTTTATTTATTTTAGTGTGAGTCATGCTTCTATTAAGTAATTCTTTTGCCTTTTACTTTTAAGTTTATTCTGTTTTGAAAGAGTTATTTTGGTAAAAACGTAAGGCTATAAAGCTAAAGTAACTAAAATTCCACAAAATATTAGATAATTGCTGAAAATATGTTCATTTTAAAAAATTACTAGGAAGTTAAAAACGAAAAACAAAGTATTCACTTACTTTTCGTAAATTTGTCAATTTTTGGTCAACCACACTTAGCTGTCAACACCATAGGCTGCTAATACATCAATCAGCACGTCAGGAAAGAAGACCCCGTGGTTAAGAAATACTACTTTCTATGCTATAAGTAAATAATATTGGTTTCAAATAAGATTAACTTTAAATTTGATAATTTTCTCAAATAAATTGTCACAAATATATATTTTATTTTTTGAAAGATTTTTAAAACAGAGAACTTTTGTTTACAAATGTATCAAAATGGCCGATATTTATTGATTTTCTGAAAACGACCAAAAATCTGAGAATTCAGTCAATATAATTTCTATTTGAAATACTCCAGAGTTTTTTGCTTACTGGAAATAGTAATTATTTAGCTTTCAATTAAAGCTGAAAAGAAAAGCTTCAAGGATGCTTTTCATTCTTAAAAATTCATTTTAAACCTTAGGTATCAAAAATTTAGTGAAGGCCCCTATATTATAGGCGCATTCTGCATCTACCGACAATATTCTTTCCTGTATGTAGAAATGATCCAAGGTTATTTGATTAAGGAGATCAAATCTACTAAACAGTAGTGGATCTAATCAATTACTACAGACAAATATAAGGTGCCTCGTTTTGGAAAAGTGTTTAAAATCAACTTCTAATTATTACTGTTGTGAATTCACTTCCATATTTATGGCTTAAGTTTCCCAAATAAGCATATGATCAAAATGAGTTGATTTAAAATGATCATTTCAACACAGGGCTAAAAATTATCAGCCATGAACCAACGTAAATGAAAGCAGAATTAAACATAAGGAGTATTCTTCAATGTAATCATTATTTCAGGGACAATAAAAGGATGAACCAGAGGGACACGAACCATAGAGTTATAGGGAGAATATCATGATAGATGTGATTGAATAAATCCAAGGCATTTATTGATATCATAAGATCAGCTTGATTTTGAAGAGTACAACAATTCTTCCTTAAGTTCTTAGTAGAATTAGTTCACTTAAAGATGAAAAATGAACAAAAATTTATTGACAATATTCCATATTGTAAAATAATGAGAAGAGTGACCATTTTCTTAAAAAAATCAGACTTGAGGAACATTGAAATCATTTTTAAGGCTGAAGTGGAAAGACCCAAGCATGGCATGTCATATTAAGAGATAGAAGGACTTAGATCACTTAATAGGTGATGAAGTTAAAATTATAAAAGCCAGTGGAAAGTGAGAAATTTGAAAGAATTGGCAGGTATCAACATGTCAGACTAGTGCAGATTTCAAAGTTGTGTGGCTTTTGTTGGTTGAAAAAAATAAAAAAAGTAACTGATAAGACCATTTTTTCATGCTCTGAAATGTAATGTGCCTCCTATTATTTTCAGATAGGGAATACAAAAACACCCTAACCATTGCATAAAGCAAGTTTTCTGCTATGAGACCTTACTAATCCACACAACTGGCTAATCACTTTCACCAAGATCTCTTCATTTCTCACTGCCCAGCCCTCTGCATAACTTAGCACTTGCAAGTTTATTTTACTACATAGTTCAATCAGCAGATCTCTGGCCGAGTGGATATGTTGCTTGCCTCCTTAAAGTTGGATATCTGAATTTGAGCAACAGGATTCAAAAGAAAAAGAAGTTATGAACAGAGACACATGTATAAAATATTACACTCTTCATTATGATTACTTTTTTTTTTTTTACTAGAACCTTTCATTTCATTTCTATTGTTTTTTTGTTTGTTTTTATCATAAGCCACCCCTAAGATTCTTTCTTACTGATTCACACTATTTACTAATGATTGTAGAATGAATATATGGAGATGCAATAAAAACCAAGAGAAATAAGATAAAAGAAATATGAATCAAACATTAATTACTGTCAATGCTTTATCTATAAAATTTGAATACTATTACATCTAATACTACATACTTTGTAATAAGTAAACAAACAAGATGGTAATATATGGTGTTTGGAGGAATAAAGGGCATAGCTCCTATATGCCTAGATTTTGGATTCTTTATGCTTGTTGGCCTCAAAGTTTAATCAATATGAGAGAAGTGGCCTAAAAATGCAGGCACCCAAGGATAATGGATGTAAGGCTAGGGTCTTGTAATAGAATTTATTCCATTTTTCTGCAATGATGATGATGATGATGATGATGAAAGAAATGATTAAAGTTGAAAGAGGGAAAAAAAGAAAACAACTCCCACTACAAATTATCAATTGGCACCTTTCTCCATTTAACATTCATTTTGGCCTTTTTACACAAAAACATTGCAGAGATTTAAATTCCATTTTAAAAGAGAACACAAGGAAGTGAAAAACATGCTAACAAAGTAACACTTGGTTTGGTTTGTTTTACAGCATGTCAACCTCAATGAGTTATTTAATGCCAACAAAATTTTTATGGCTGGTAATTTTTTTTTTTTTTTTTTTTTTTCAAAAATGCATTGCTGGTAATAATGTATTGCTGCTAATAATTTTTTTCAAAAATTTACTCCTGGTATTAAAACCTATTTTTACACTTTCATAGTGTTTTGAACCCAATTTGTGGGTTAACTATTTACTCATAGCTGGGAGCCTAACAGGTGCTATCACCCCTGGTCAGGGTGGACCCGGGAACACCAGCAATTAAGAGGTGGTTCCACGCTCCTCAAAACCTCCTGATCAGAGACCTTGCTGTTGGACGTAGTTTATCATCTTACCCAGGACACAGATGTAGTTTATAGTCATACCCAGGCTGAACAAAGTAACAAGTTCAACAGATCGTCTTGTAAAATGACCTTATACCAAACTTGTCTAAATAAAAAAAAAAATATTTCATATAAAATTTCATTGTTGTGCATGTTTCAGGTATAAGCTGCAAAAGTAGATTTATTATAAAATCAAGATTTAAGTATTTGGCTCTAAACTGTTATCGGTTTTAATTTGTAGCAACTTAGTAGGAGTAGTGGTAAAAAGAAAAACGAATCTGAAAAATAGGATAAATGATCTTTTTAAATTTCTCTAGAAATAAAGCAAAACATTAGGTTCTTGGGTTCAATTCTGTGAAAGAAGAAAATTCACTTTTCTCTCAAATACTTAGCATATTTCCCATGTGCCTGATTTCAACATCAACAAAAATCAATATAGAATTTTTAAAGCAAATAAAAACACATACAACAATTGACTTTTATTGGATCCAAACAGTACAATTATCCATAAAATTTGTTCATTTTATTTTTAGCACAGAAATTGAACAATTCTTTTTCTTAATTTTCTATGAAAATAAATATAAAAATATTTGTTTGAAAGAAATAATAGATTTTTATTCCTCATTCTTGTTGAGGATTTTGGAGATTTGGAATAAAAAGGACAACTAAACAATTGGAACCTTTTTTTTTTTTCTTTTTTCCTAATGAGAAAAAAAATGAGTAAGAAAACAAAGTCAAAATAAGTGTTTTATTTTTTTACTTTCACTCATTTCAATTTTTATTTAAATATTACACAACCAATTTTGATTCATTTTTCTTTGATTTTAATCAACTTTTTAGATTGACTCTAGCTGAGAAAATCTGACTTTCAACCATTCTAGGACGCCTACCATAGAACAATAGTTGGTGAGTTAATATTGAAAGCTACACTAATGCATTCACCTTTTGGTTTTTCTGCTTGTAGCAAAGGTAATGACAAACAAGAATCGAGTATGACATCCCTATTTCTCAAGTCATGGTAATTTATATTTTTATATAAAAATACAAGCATTTTGTTTGAGGTTGAATTCTTTATAAAACTATTCAACACATTTACATCAATAATAATAATAATATCTGTGAAAAGCCTGTGATAATGCGTATCAATTTAGTAACTCTTTAAGCAGGCAAGAAACACTGAAATGTTTGAAGTTAACTTGCAACAGTGAAACTCAGCCATGGCTCTTTATTTTCAATTGATGCCTTTTTCTATATAGAAATAGAAACAGAGGTAGTATTTGATAAATAAATGTAACAAAAAAATGATTGAATTAAATGAAACTGAGGTATTTAACATTTAAAAAGAAAAATTATATGAACCATTTCTTTTTATGGTCCAGAAATGTTGCCACTTGAACCAAAAGAAACAATTGGAGCAAGGGAATTTTTTTTTTTACCAAACTATTTTTATTTTGTAGATTTTCAAAATATATCTACATCAGGTGGTTGCACTTTTCAAACAGGGGTCAATTTGAAAAGTTCAAATATTAAATGCAACCATTTTTTGTTATTATTATTATTATTCCTGATTTTGTTGATCTAAATGTTATTTTCATACATTCCTTAGACTGAATAATTATATGGATCATTATAGCAATAGAGATCAAGAAAGTTTTTCAATATAAAGTATGTCTAAAATTGCTAATATATAAAATATTAATGACTTTTGTTCGATAAAGCATAATAGTATAAAAAAGTTAATTTTTATTCAAGTTTTAATAAATATATTTTGGCTTGGAATTCAATTTTTGTTCTAATTCAGTGAAAGTGGAATGTCAACTTAAACTGTTGTTCAGTTGAGTTTTACAATAGATGAAAATGAATTAGCATTTAAAATAAATTTCATTGGAACATTACTGGGCTCAAAATTTATACTGAAAGTGAAATAGGAATTAATAATAGTCCTTTTGGGGGCAAGGGGGATGGAGGTTAAAAATCTGAAAGCTTCAGGTGGTTGGGGGGGGGGTATCAGCAATGTTGCTATATATTTTGTAAGCAACGGTTTTGTTTTTAGTTTTTTTTTATGCATGCGAAAACAAAAGCAGTCTCAACAATTTCTCTAATTTTGAATCCCACATGTGTAAAAATAGTTTTTCAATATAAATTAAGCAAAGTGAAGATTGATTTTATTACCTGATATATAAGCACAGACTACATGTAAAATATGAACGTATTACCCATCAGCAGATATTGTATATGGATTGACAGTTATGCCAAGGATCAGAGGTTCTGTGAGCTTTTCTTGCAATTAAATGTTCCTCCCCAGTTATCTGCCTTGGATCAGACTAGAGTGTTATCTATCCGTATTATACATGGATACACAATTACAAAGTATAATTTTTATACATACATTTTATATATATATATATATATATATATATATATATATATATATATATATATGTGTGTGTGTGTGTGTGTGAGAGACAGAAAGAGAATTGTGTGTGTTAATGTATATACTTACATAAGTAAAACTCGTTTTATTAAATATAATAAATGAATATTGTCGTATATGACATACTTGCCTAACACTTTATACTGTAATAATTATATTTATCAAATTTTGTTTTTAATATTTAAGGCTTTTAAATAACTACTACTTTAAGGTGTCAAAAATTATGTCATATTTTATCAAGGCCTTAAGATTATTAAATTTTTGTTTTTTTCTAATTATTATTGTTGTTCATTAATTAAATCAGTCTTTTCACTTCCTAGCTTCACAAAATATCGTGGAACAGTCTGCTATTGTCATAGCACTGCTATGGGGTATTGCTAATGCAAGGGAGATAACTCTTTTATAGCAAAAAGTTAAAAAAACAAAAAATTACAAATTTGGTGTATTATAAAGATATATTGGCAGCAAAAATAAAAAAAAACAAAGTCTTATGCCCAGCTAAAGCAGGATCCAAAACCTGAAATTTAAAAAAAAAAACAAAAAAAAAACTGTGGAATGTATGTAGCTGAGGTATTTGCAATAGTTAATTGTTTACCTATGATTAACCCAGGGACCAAATAGAAGAGTTTATTAAAGTTTACATCTTCCTAGGTTTAAAAAAAAAAAAAAAAAAAAAAAGAAATTGGCATCTAGATAGGAAAAAGCAAAAGAAATCAGTTCAAGTCTAGTCAGAGGTAAAATTTGATGCATGTTATTGCAGATTATTGTTAGTTACATTCACTCTGATTTGAATTCATCAACTTCATGAATTTTTACATTCAGAATAAATGGCCAACTCTATAAACTTTCAACTCTAATCAGGAAATTGAAGAATTGGAAATAACAAAGAAAGCAAATGAAGTTCTGCTTTCAAAGTTTTCTTTACAAAACAAATAATTGCTGTCTTTCACTTTTCATTTAGAGAAGGAAAAGCTGAAAACAATAAAAGAATTTGAAAAGTTCCCAAAGGACATCATCTTAAAATCATGACTATATATGAATATATGTAGATTCATCAATAAGTCTGTAGCCTGGTAATGATAACTATTTTTCAACATAATCTCATTCATGTCAAAGGACCTAATCCAACACTTCTTCATTCATCACACAAATGGAACATTATACAATAAAACTGTAAAATTCAGTTCTTAATGTCTTGTCAGGCTACAAACCTATGGATTCATCTTATATATATATATATATATATATATATATATATATATATATATATATATATATATATATTGATTTATATAAAGTAAAATATTTTTCTGTTGAACTTTGTGTCTGATAATAAAAGAAGGTTCCCAATTGTCCGGTGTAAGTCCTTAGGAGAACATGCCTTGACAATGTCCAAGTTTCTTGTGCCAATCACCAACATAACAGAGTGACCATGTGAAAAGGGGGACAAAAGTCAAGCTGAGAGTCAGCAAGAACAACAGTTTAGTTGTTCTCAATTCATGCCACAGACTGAAAAACAAATAAAAACAGAAATAAAGCAAAAATAGTAAAATATCATTTTTAATAAATGGAAATAATCCTTGAAAAGAAAAGCAGATTTATTTCACTTTCTAATCTTTTTCTCAAAAGAAATTGAATCTAGAATGTGAAGTTTTCTACCCTAAGCTACTTGGAAGCAGTCTTAAATCTTGTACAAGTGGAGACCAGAGATGACCAATTTGGATGGACATATATATTTGTTGTTTTTTTAATCACTTCACCCAAAGTAAGGCAATAATGCCACCAGAACACAGGGTGTTACAGTAAAATGAAAGAGAATAAGACAACTGTAGTGAGAAGGATTAAGAAAAGGACAATAAAGGAGCAAAGGTTCAAGAAGACAGAAGATGGCAATTGACATTGCATTTAAAGTTTTGAAGATTGTAGGCAGCAGAGAAGCAAAAAATCAAAAGGTTCCACAGGTGAGAAGTGCGAGAAAAGAAACTGTTAGAGTAAAAATGGCAGTTGCATTTAGCTACTTCAACAATAAAACAGTGAGACCTAATTGCCAATCAAGTAGTACACTTAAATTGTCAGAGCACCAGGGAAAAAAAACTTCTCAAAACATTTGTCATGAAAATATTTTTAGAAAAGACAATTGGATGCCACCTCACGTCAATAAAAAAGTTACTTGGTCATGATTGATTGGTTACATTAGGCTATTTAAATATAGCATAATGAAGCTAATGTCAATGATTCTGCCTGTCGTGTTTCTTTCAGCAAAAGCCTGACAAAAATGATGCTGAATCATTTGCTATAGTTGTTTCAAACATTCAGATGAGAGGATTATGAAAATTAGTTGAGAAAGAAACTGTTATATTTTTAATAAGCAAACTTTTTCATATTTTAGTTGCAGAGATTAATCTGAGGAAATGCTATTAAATGAGTACAAAAGGTTCTTTGAATTGAATTGAAAGACTTGCATGAAAATTTAACCAAGTTTGGTTTGATGATTTGGAAATCAAGTAATCATTGTCAATTAGAATTTAAAGTGGATTTACTTTTGTGTATTTTGGTTTCTGTAGTAGTTGTCATCTTGCTTCCACTAGAGTAGTACCACAGCCATCTGTAGTGACTACATGCTAGGACTGCTGATTAGTCCAAGTGCCAATCTTTTATAACCTACCAGGGGTGGACCACCACCACTCCTGGCCTAATACGTCCATCCAAAATAATAATAGGAGTCACAAGGTGTGGCCATATTTATGGTCTGTTTGTCATCTCCATAAATCCGAATAGTTCCACCATTATCTTTTGTTATTAATGCTATTGGTGCCACCCAACGCAAATACTCAACTTTCTTAAGTATACCTTGGCTTTTTAGTTGATCCAGTTCTTTTTTTCAGTTATTTCCTTAAATTCATAAGACACAGGATGAGCTTTACAAAATCAAGGAGTTGTTGTTCTGTCCACCGGTAATTTTACCTTGAAATCCTTCAAACAACCCAACTCCTCACTAAATACAGACATAAACTCACTCAACAACTCTTTCAATTTCAAAGGAACATCATCTCTTACTGTTGAAGCTTAAATAAGCATGGAATAATACAACACAAAATGTACGTTAACAAAATGTATTGAAACAAAGAATAGGTACACAATATTTACAGTTAGTTTGGTATATTCTTGGGAAGACTGTTCCTGCATAATGGGTTGACTAAATCGCAGTCGGGCAGAGTCTCTGGATTCAATTTCTTAATCTCTACTATCTTCCCCGTCTTCCGGTACCAACCCATATTTATATGGTCGGTAGTCCGCTTATGTAAATTAGGTGTATCATACACAACACTTACTAAGGGAAATATTTCTCCCAAATCAAGTGGTACCTTTTTTAACCAATTTCATCCCAGCAGTGTCGGCATGTCACCTATAAATAATGGCAACTGACTCTCTGTCCTTTCGTACTCCACATCAACCTCTGTTACCCCACATGATTTCACCACCTCTATAGTATAGGTCCTTAATATTATGGATCTCTAAGTCTTCTAAAATCCCAAATTCCTGAAACTTCTTTAAACTTATTACTGAACTCGAGGACCCAGTATCAACCTCCATTATCACCCTCCTCTTATTTAACAGCATTTCTACCTGCAGCAGTGGGGGGGGATGAGCAAGCGTGACAACATGATGGTATTTAGCCCCCAAAATCTCTTCTCCATTGCAACCATCTTCCAACTTCTCATTTACGTTGTTCACTGCCGTTCTTTTTTCCTCTTTTATTTTTTCCCCAAATTTACTTATTACCATCCTGTCTGCACTTCCGTCAAGCATGTCATGTTCGTCTGCATTTAAAACAGTTTTTTTTCCCTTGAAAGGACATTTGTCTGCAAGATGGTTAGCATTTCCATAGCAGTAACATTGCCATTGTCTGGGTAAACTATGCAGCAAAGTCAGAGATTCATCTGACTCCCACCCCTTGTGCACCTTGAATTTTCTTGGAGAATTTTGTAGCATTGTTTAATTTTCTTGTCCCTTACTCGAACTACTCTTAGGTGTTCATTAATTTTGTCCGCAAAATTACACTTTTCTGAGAATTTCCTAACACTGTAATTTTTAGCACCAACCACCAACAATAAAATGTTCCATTTGTTATCCTCATTGGAAACATCATTAGCCATGAAATAAAATTGAATCTTTCTACATAGTTCTTCCAATCTTCTTCATTTTACCATTTCTTGATAATTCCAAACAATGCCATATTAGCAGCAGAATTTGTAACACTTTTAGTCCTCCAATTATTCACTTGAATTTGCTGCCTTTTGCAACTATGAGAAAAAAAAATATATACATCACTTTTCCGGGTAATCTGTTATCTTTGTCACCACTTTTGGGTATTTTGGTTTCTGCAGCACAATTAGTTGTCAGCTTGCTTCCACTAGAGCAGCACGGTTATCTGTAGGGACTACTTGCTAGGATTGCTGATTAGTCCAAATACCAATCTTTTATAACCAACCAGGGTTGGACCATCACCACCCTGTGGCCTAATAAGTACATCCAAAATAATTAGGTTTTTCCTGAATATATAAACACATAAAAAAAAAATCAAACATTATAATAAATATAATTCACAACACTAAATGTTTTTTTTTAAAAAGATCTTAATCAGTACATTTGGATCAGATAATGTTTTTCAGATTAGATTTGATGAACAATTGTTTACTTGTCATATTAGAAATGAAATTTTTTTATTTTCTTCCCCAAAATAATGGTGGTGTTAAAAAAAGAATGATTGTTAGGAAATAAGCAATATATACAACATGGTAGAATTTGTAAGAGGATACCTACAGTATTACCTTGGAAGAGACATGAACCGACAAACTGACAACCAGATGACAATAATGAGGAGGCCAGCAACTTCACTGAAAAAGATTATCGTTATTTAGTATTATGTCCCATAAGGAAACAGAGAAAGTATACAATAACATAATAAAACTTCCAATTTCACTAAAATATGAAAGAATGCTAGGCATAATGTAAATGATAAACATTTCTGCTTTACTTACCGTCCTTCTTCCTCTCGTAAAGGATTTGAGAAATTATCTGTGTAGACTTCAACCAAAATAACAAATTGATAGATGCAAAAAGCACAGCACATCAGCAAATGAACAAGGGCAACAGCTTTCCAATATTTGTTTTCTGTTAAATAAAAACAAGAATATAAAATTAATAAGACTCTTATCAGGATAAAAACAAAATTCACATAAAAACTGATGTGGATTTAAGATTTATTAAGAATCATGAAAGAAAAAATTCATTAATAAAAAAGGAAAAAAAAATTATTTGTACTTTCTACTCGCATCTATATGCTGGTTATTTATATAACAATTAGCTAGATACAATTACTTACCTGTAATGGTCGTATCAATGGCTATAGGAATTGTTAAGATGGCTGGCAGCAGATAAACAGGCTAGAAAAGACAAAAATCATTGAAACGGATTATGATCAGATGCAAAATGGGTAACACAGCAAGTATTTTAGTTCATTTCTAACATGAAGAAGCCAGCAGCATTAAACAATCTATATCATATTAATCTGTTTTAGGGTGTGTTTGTTACCATAACACAGCAAAAATGAAACATTGTATCCAAATTTTTATAAGCACAAATTTTTTAATAATAATAATATCAGATCTTCATTTTCACTGAATCTACTAATAATAATCTGATTTTTTAATGTTTCTGAGTATTATAAAAACCATAAAGAAAATCATTAAAAAAAAAAAAAAAAAATGAAAAGATTACTAACTGTTGCAATATGAAAAAAGAGAAAAAAGAAAAGAGAAAATATTTTTATGTAGGTATACATTTATTTTAAAAAAATATTATTTCACCAGCATCATTATTTTATGCAACAATTGTATTAAATTTTTTTTCTTTAGCTCTTCTATCATGACGAAAATTACAGAGTAGTCTCCCCTGATTTATTTGCAGCTAATTTTAATATAAATTCTATAAATAGGAACTAATTTGATATTAGACTTAATAACTGCCTTTAGTGACCTTTATAACACAAATACTTATTTTCCTGAAAAGATGATTTACATTCTGAAGTTAAATTATAGCCTTTAGTTACATTATTTCATCTGCTTCAGTTTTATTTAATAAATGATGCCGTATGTAGTTGTAATCCTTACTCTTTAATTTTGGACTTTATTTCCATAATTTCTTTGCATCAGTAAAGAGATTTTGTCATAGGCTGATGATGAAGTATGAATAAATACTCACTTATACTAGATTTTTCTTTTATTAGATGTTTATCCACTCATCTTTTTTCTTCTAGATCATTATTTTTGTAAAGATCACTGAAATGTTTTTGTCTTAAAAGAGGTTCAATCCCTTTGTTGGTATTTCATAAAACAAAAATCAATTCAATCATTGGACACAAAAGAGGAAAAAAAATATGAAAAAAGAAAACAACCATCTATAAAACAGAAGAAACTTTAAAAAGTAGACATTGTAACTTGTGAAAAACAGAAACAATAACCAGAAATAAAAACAAACATTTCATCCCAGGTAGATTAATTCAAAAGGATTTATTTTACAATTTTAAGAAAGTTAGGTTCTATAGGATCTTCTGATATAGGTAATATGGGATCAGCAATGAAAGGTGGTCTTATTAAAAAACATTAGATCCGGTCCTTAAAAACTGGTCAGATTCACAAATGGTTCAAAAGAAAGGCTATCATTGCAAGAAAATGCTTATCAACCATGCTGTCGGCGTCTTTCATCCATGGTAAGCATCTTTGTTTTAAATTACAACTAACTTACAATTATCAAGAAAATAATTAATAAAGGACTTGTTAGTGATATCTAATAATTAGCTAATTAACAACTATGATTAATTATCTCTTATTGATTAAAAAAACAGAAAAAACATTTCTGTAAAAATCAATCAGAAAGGGATTTCAAATTTTACAAATATTTTCATGACTGAAGCATAAAAATAATTTTGGAAAAAATTAGTAATGAGACTCAGAGAAACAATTTTGAAAATATACAAAAATTTTTTTTTTATTTTATTGAATATGAAGAAAATACTTTTGTTACATTGTTAATCTTGGCTTACACTATGAACATTGTATACGTGTGTGTGTGTCTGCTACCTCTGGACAAAAAAGAAAACAAGAAAAATGAGGCATTTTTCATCATCTTGTCATATTTTGGTTAGAGACAAGTTATATGACAAAGATATACTACAAATGTGCTAAGTTTGTGTGCAAGCAAATTTGAAATTACTGTAAAAAATTTTAAAATAATCCAACTTCATTAGCATCATCATTTTGATTGTTTTTCATCAGTCTTATCTGATTTCAAGTTTAACAGATTTTGCTTTGCTTCATACTTAATAGTTTCATGTTAGAACTATATATATGCAAAAGACCAGAATAGTGTGGAAATGAGATTTCAGAGAAATTTCAACTGGCTAGTCTAATTGAATTGCTCTTTGCCATTTGTCATCTCTGTGTATTGTCACACTGTGGCCAAAAGAGTCATGCTGTCACTTTTCATTCTAATGTCTCAGCCAAAAAAAAATTACATTCCACGCAATTGTTGAAGTTAAAAGTCAAATTGTAAGGAGAAAAGTGTATCTGAATATTCAGAAACTTTGAGAGTCTAAGTAGATCCAGATTCCATTCAATGTCTACAACTCAGAGAACCGATTCTGTTGCATAGAAATCAGCTTCTGAAAGAACTAAAGTGATAACAAGCCAAGATGATAAAAGGCTGAAAAATTACTGTTCCAAAGCATCATGAAAAAGAAATAGATCAAAAACACTTCTTTGATGAAAGTATTCAAAACAACAGCCAATGTCCACAAAAAGCATAACAGACTGATTCAAATTTTTGTCACTTTATGACCTCCTCTCTGATTCTCAGCTATTTGAGCATATTCTCTGGAATGATGAGTCACACTTTGAGCTTCCTACCAACATTCTAGAACATTGAATGTCAGGTGAAAGATTCAATGCAGAAGGCCCGTGACAACCACAGTTAAGGGTGTGTCAAATTATAGCATAGGGAGGTTTTCTGCCTCAGGGGAGCTAGAGAATTTGTACAATGCAAGAAGACCATTAATAGGAAAAGAAGTACCAAAACAAAACTAAGAAAAGGGTCGCTTTCAAGCCTAGACAAGTTGTGTGGTAGGCAATAAATGGCAAAAGGATCCCCCCCCAGCAAAAACAACAAAAATCTATGGATTGAGTGGTAGTCTTTATATTTGGTCTTTTGGTTTCATCAGTTACAAGATCTTAACCACAAAGAAAGGCATATAATCACAGATTAGGACCAAAAATGGTTAGGAGAACATTTAAGTGCACTGGTGGTGAGCTGTGATGAGATGAATGGGACAACACTGAAGATGTGACAACCTGTAGACAATTGTTAGATTGAAGGCTCAAATGGTTCAATTTTCTAAAGGAAAACAAAGGAAAAGTTATCCTATACTAAAACATACTCTGCACACAAACACTGATTGTATTGTTGTATAATATTATTGCATATTCCACTTATGTTTGAAAGAATAAATCATCTTTTTAATCATTTCATTCCCAAGCAAGGCAATAAAACCACAAAGATGCAATGGGTTACTGAGAGTGAAAGAATGTGATAAAAAAAAAACATTAATAAGGAAAGAGGACAATAAAAGAAGAGGAATTAAGGAAACAGAAGTTGACAACTGACATTGGATTTGAATTTTTAAAGATCAAATTTAACTGGAAAGCAAGAAGCCAGGGGAGAGTTCCAAAAATGAGTAGTGCAAGAGAAAAAGATTTGATAAAAAAATAGCTTGCCTCATTTTGTGTTTATATATATATATATATATATATATATATATATATATATATATATATATATATATATTCACACACACAGATATTTTCAAAAATTGATGCTGTAAATTATTTGCCTAATATTGTTGAAAAGAAAAATGGGGAAAGAGATGAAAAGCTTGACACACTGACAGTTATAGGAGTCATTTACTGATAAATAATCATCAAACAAAAGATTTAAGAATTGCTTTTTTTCTTGCCTCAAAGAAATTTAGACAAGAACAGTGATCTGTTTTTCTATTTATTCTCTCAGCAACCACAATAAAGAATTTGGAATTTCATAAATACAATTCAAGCAGAATTACAGATCTTGAAAATACTCTTAGCCTGCTACTCCTATTTAAGCTGATCACCTCATCACAGTGATTTGATCTGCTCAAAGTAATCAGGATTGAGAAAGATTAAGTTATTAAAAGAAAACAAATTTTTAAATTTTTAACTATCAGAATATTTTTATTTTGTTAATGTTTTGTAAAGAAAGGTTTTACCAATGAAATTGACAAAGCTAAGCAGAAAAAAGAAATTTAAGCTCACTCACCATCCAGATGTACCAGTCATTGTCATTATGCTGCAAAAGAAAAGAAATATTTTTAAACAATGTTTTTTCAATGTTAATCTCTTAGATATTTATAGAATACATTAACTTTTTTCAAAGAAATAAGTTTATGTTTAGAAGTGTAGATATGGATGTATATTCAATTACCGCTATTACCATCATTCCCCAATGTATAATACACCTTCATCCATAATAACGCACACCTAAAACTATGCTGAAAGTGTGAGAAAATGCTTCTACTCATGCATAATATGCACCCCTTGTTTGGTAATCAAATCCCATAAATTGTACCTCTCCAATTTCATTACAGCGAGCGTTTCCTATTCTTATTTAAAGAAAATGGTTTTAAACATAGTATAATGTCATTCTAATTTAGTTTTATGATAATTCTTGTTTTATTTTATGGCAATTTTTGAAAAACATTTTTGTAGCCATGCATAATACACACCCCTGATTTTGCTTATTAGTTTTTAGAAAAAAAATGCATATTATACATGGAAAATTATGGTATATATAATTATGATGCAGAAGTTCAGTGTCATATTTTGCATAATTCTAGAGAAATTATAAAAATGTCTGAAGTTTCTCAGCTTGTTTAAACAATCAACTCCCTTAATCTCCCTTCTTATTTGCCAATCTTTAAATAAAGAATAATATTTGCCTTTAATTTATCAAATAATAGAGCAAATTTTAATATTTTTTTGATTTTGAAACAGGAATTTGATTGGGACTGCCCAATCAAATTCCTGTTTCAAAATCTTTCAAAATGTTTGCAATAAAAATAACAGAATAGTTCTTTACATTCTGATGACAATAACCACCAAATAGACATTGCATGTATTTTATATATATATATATATACATATATATATATATATATATATAATGACTACAAAATTCCATCATCTTAAACTAATTTAAAATCCTCCCAAAATTTAAAACTTCATTTTGATATAAAAAATTAAATATAGAAATGGGGTGCTGAAAAAAACCTACTTCTCAAAATCTGATCAAATGACTAAACATTGGAGTTTTGTTTTGAGAAAAATGATTTTTTTTGTTTAGATGTAGATTTCAGCATCCCCTTGTGTGTGCACAAGTAAAAATAAATAAATAAAAAGATCTAGGTACAAAAAATTATAAAATTTGTTTTAATTTTCCGATTTATTTAAGGAGACAGAATTTTGCTTGATTTACATAAAAGTAGAATAATCATTTCAATTAAGCCTTTTTTTTTGTTTACAAATGAATCATCTTTATTTTAATAAAAACAATATTAAAACAACAGTCATAATGATGATAAAGATCAGACTCACATTGACAAAAGCTGCCAAAAGAAAGAATACTGCCATCACCAGATTGGTCAGCTTCCAAACAATTTCCCATCGATCAGAAATGGCCAGGCCATGTTTCTTACAAGTCACATCAGACATCAGTTCTTCAGATGACATCTTTGAGAATGGCAAACTTGTAAACTGAAGAAGAAAAAAGAAAAAAAAATGATAACAAAAAATCTAATCAACTTGTATAAAATGATTGATGACTACAATGCATATCTAGGAGTTGGGGCTAAGATATGGGAGTGACACCATATATATATATATATATATATATATATATATATATATATATATATATATATATATATATATGAGGCACAATGGAGTAATGGATAGTGGCTTGGATTTAGGAATCAGAGAGCTGAATTTGAATTCCAGTTGAATCCATTACATTCACTTACGTGCTAATACCCTTGGGAAAGGTATGAATCCTCTTCTGCCACACCAGCTATAGGTAAATAGCAAAACAGACTGGGTTTTATAGCCTTGGATAGCAACTGGTCTAGGAGAAGAACAACTTTGAATTCAAAACTTGTAGAGGGTTGTTTGGGGACCTTGTGGCACATGGTACGCCAGGTCTGTATTCGGCCCTTCAAAAAGTGTGGTTGGTTCTGCACAAAACCTTCACCGCTGTAACCAAATCATATGTGCAGGTTGTCTGGCTGTCAATTACTAGGAACTGAGTTGCTTGACCCTCATACATTGAATACAATGGGAGAGTCCATACATACACACACATATATATATATATATATATATATATATATATATACACACACACACACACACACACAGAGGCAACAGACTGTTTTATGTTAGACGCAATCATCAGGCCAAATGTTAAGGGTTTTTCTCAACTATTTATATGTATCGGTCACTAGTACATTGTGGGTAGTCCATTCTACCGATTATATTGCCAGGTGTGGTTTGTTTATTTATTTGGATTAATTTGTTTTTATTTATTTTTATTTTACATATTTTTATTTATTCTTTTCGGTTTTCAAAATTTTTTTGAGATGAATTCTGATTATTTAATTTGTTTTGATCTGCGAAGGTAGTTATAGTTAATTTTTCATCCAATTTTTGGATTGATTGTTGTAGTCTATTCTAACAGTTATTTTGGTGGGAGTGGCTTGTTAATTTGTTTATTATTTACTTTATTTATTTATTTGGATTGATTATTTTTACTTGTTTTTGCTTATTTATTTTTTTATTTATTCTTTTCAGTCTATTCTAACAGCTAATTTGGCAGGAGCAGTTTGTTAATTTGTGTATTTATTTATGTGGATTAATTTATTTTACTTGTTTTTTTCTTATTTACTTCTATTTTATATATCTTTATTTATTCTTTTCAGTTTTCGTTTTTTTAGGAACATAGTCAAAATCCAAATAAATAAGCAAACCACTCCCACTAAAATAACCATTAGAATAGACTACACACAATGCACTAGTGACCCACATATATAAATAGTGGAGAAAAAAACCAACACATTTGGCCTGATGATTGTGTCTAGCATGAAACAGTCTGTCACCTCTGAGTGTTGACATATATATTACATAATAGAGAAATCCAAAATTACCTCATGAGTATAGATTATTTCAACTAGTGTCAATATGCTAGCATTTTTCAACTGAAATGGTGGACTGATAAAAAAAGAAAGACAGCCATTGAAAATATGAATTTGAGCTAACCAAACAGTAAGGGAGGTGGATATTGTGTGGCTTAAATGGAAAAAAGGTTACACAAAATTTGACCCATATATTAACTCTAAAATCCCAAATTGGGATTATGAAAAAAGTCAAAGGGAAATTAAAGTATGGCCAGAAAAAAGAAGTTAAAAAAACAAAATAATAAATTATTAGTTATATAACAAAAAATTGTTATCATTATAAATTACCAAAAAATGCTAAAAAATAATATAAGATTAACAATAAATCTTAATTAGATAGTTTATATTGAAAATAATGAAAACTTTTTTTAAAATTTGAAAAGATTATTAAAAAATTATAATTAAAAAAATAATTAAAACATTTTTTTTAAATTTAAAGGATGTAAAAAAATGAAGTAAAGAGAAAAAATTGTGATATAAAAAAAATGATTAAAAATAAAGTTAAAAATATTAACCATATGCAATTTAAAAGATTAGTTAAATTAAATTACTAAAAATACCGGCCATACCCAAGATAAAAAAAAAAAAAACTTTGAAAAAATTAAAAGGACAAAAATACAAAGAAAAGGAAGTTTGTAAAGTAGTTGAAGGTTATCAGATGAGATTGATATGGAGAATTTAAAACTATAGTAAAAGGTATAACATTAGATGGGTTAGATAAGTAAAGATCAAGTAAGATCAAGAATATATTAGATAAGTTTAAACCTATTCCTGTGACAACATTTGGAAACTAATTCATTCCTTTGATTTAATAATTTGCTTTGATTATTGAATTTTATTATTCTAATTTTTTCTTCTCAAACTCAAAAAAAAAAATAGATCAAACCTACTCTTAAGATTATTAGGAGTATAAGCAATAATAATAGTATAATTTTCCATCCAATCTAAGAGTTCAGACCTTTCTCCCTCAATTTCCAAAAGTTTTTGATAAGAGCTGTTTGGTGTAAAGTCTTTGTTTCCATTCCCCCACAGAAATCCCAATGTAAAAATTGGGATTTAACTTATTTTCTTTGGGGTAAATAGTTGCTTGGTATATTACCTTTGAAGCTCTGTATTTTCCTTCAACTGGACAATTTTCACTATTTCTACAATTACAGAGCACTTCCATACCACATTTACTGTTAGTCCCATAGAATTTACTTAGAATGTAGTTATTATGAGAGGTGATAATTTTGTATATGTTATTGGTGCAGGAATAGCTTATTTTGATCATTTTCCTATTGAAGATCTTATTAAAGGATTGTTTTTGTGAAAATGTTTATTAACTTCAGAACATTCTGTCCAATATTAGTATTGGATAATTTACAAAAGTGGTGCGTGAACAATATAATTATTCTTTTTTATTTCTATTTTTACAACCTATTTTAGATACTTCAGTGTTACTTATGGGGTTTAAGTAGGATAGTTTATTTTTAAAGCCACTTTTATGGAGAGAATTTTCATATAATTCTATATTTTTATTAAAGATATTTATGCTAGATAAAGTTTACTAATTTTAGTGTCGACAGTAATGGGTATCTGTTTCATAATGGCATAGTGGTGGTTAGAATCAACATTAATATAGTTGAGGGTTTCATGCTGTTTATGGTAATGTTTAAAGGTATTATTATTAAGGTTAAGGGTGATATCCAGATAATCTACTATTTCGAGTTTAGAAGCAATCTCAATCCCAAACCCCAGTAACTTAAAGGCTTATACATTATGACTTACTACCATGCTATACTTCTCAACAACCCTACAAATTACTTCTGGAGAAATCTCCATTATTATCTTTTTTATTTTCTTCTGTAACTTCACAATAAGTGGACCATCGCTACTGGAAACAAAAATGAGTCCATCATCTCTATATAGGCCTACTAGTTTAGGATGTGCATGCATGCACATTTCATTGAATATGACAGACAAGGTGCTTTTATTTATCTAATAACTTCTTTTCTTTTCGGAAATAATAATTCACCAACTAGAACAAAATTAAATAGGGCAAATATTATTTACGAATTTAAATGCCCATTAAGGAATTGTATTCCTGATCAATCAAAATTCATAAATAATTATATAGGCCACACTACAACATGTTTGACACACAGACTCACGCTTCACCTTTCTGACCATAGCTCAGTTAGATATCATTTAAATATTCATGGAGACCTACCGGACACTATTCGTAACATACTTGTTGACAACATTAATATAATAGCATCATCTACATGCAAAAAAAGGCTACAAATAATGGAAACCTAATTAATAAAAACAAAAAACCAACACTTAATAATATTAACTTTGAACATGGACACAATATTTTGACTGTATTTTGAAAATTGAAAATATTTTATAAAACATACATACAACAAACTATTTCTTATTTAACAGTTAAAATATTTAATCCTTGAAAATTGCAAAATATATAGTCAAAAGTGCTCAGATAAAAAGAACATTCGGACAGTTTTTACATAATTTATCATTCAAAAAGAAAAAAAAAATTATTAGATCATATAAGAAATTGTATAAAAAAACTAAATAAAAGCATGTTGTCTGTCATATTCAACGAAATGTGCATGAAAAGGATTGCTGCCTAAATACACAAATTATATATATATATATATATATATATATATATATATATATATATATATATATATGGTGTCCATAAATTATTTTGTTTTTGTATCCATTAGAGTTCTGTTGATTGTTTACAAGAATTTGTTGTACTACACTTGCACTACTTGCAACCAACAGTTATTTTGCAGCAGGATTGTGTCCCACCTCATTCTGGGCTGGTGGTTTATGAGTTTCACAGTGGATTGAAATAGATAGTTCCATTCCCTAGCCACCCAGGTCAGCAAATATAACTCATACAGTATTCTTCTTATGGAGCTATGTTAAAAACAAAGTCTATAATAGAAATATTCAAAACCTCAAGAAAAGAATGCACCAAGCCACATCCACTATGTATCATTTAGATGTGCTGCATGCAACCAATAGAGCATATGTGGAAATGGTTTCATGTGTTTGAATAAAACTATATTTGTTTATTTATGTTTTCCAATAAACTCAGTAGAGAGTTATCTTCATTTTAAAATTGTACATTGTAATTTCATAAAATTGTAATTTATGGATACTCCTATTTTTATATATATATATATATATATATATATATATATAAGATTGGGGAGAGAGGAAGAGGTTAAATAGACACGATTTGGCACAAAAAGGATGTGGATGACTCAAAAATTGATATGGAATTTTCACTATATCAAAATTGGTTCTTTTTCTTGTGGCCACTAGAATCATTACATTCTCAGGTCATCAAAATGCAGACCTTTTTTTATTCTTTTAATAAAAATCCATTTACATTTCTTGATGAATGCTTCTTGATAGGAGTATATGGATATACATAACATTTGTTTTTTTTTCCCATCTAGCAACAGAGGCTATTTGAGCTTATGCAATAACATGGTGGAGCTGAGAATTAGCAGTGAGATAATGAAACCATTTAGCAGTGAAAAGAGAGTCACATGACTAAAAAAATCCAAATTAATAGTGAGATTGCAAAAGATATAGGATATAATGACTTTTAACCCTTGTATCTAAAATGGGAGGTACTATTTTTATATCTAGCAGCCAAAGTTGCTCAGTCATTTTTAAGCTTTCATTTGTAACTGGTTTTCCTGATCACATTTCAGTAGGGCTGCAAGTCATTGAAACCATGTCAGTGGAAGATGTGGTAGCTAGGTCTAGTGTGTTCCTTTTGGAAAAAAAAAAAAAAAAAAAAAAAAAAAAAAAAAAAGATCTTACAGCAGTGGGCACAAGAGATTGTAGCATACAATAAAAAGTCTTATAATAATTAAAACTCAAGAGGAGGTTTTGTACAAATATTCAATTTTTAGATGCTAAAGGCAGTTACATATGATTAAGGACTTTGAAAGATATAAAAAGACTGATTTGATACCAATATAACCACCAAGTGAATTATATAGGTAACTATTGTAAACAAGGAAATGGTGAAGTGAAGCTAAATGGTGAAGTATGGATTCAAAGGAATGCAGACTAAGAAAAAAGGGAGTGCAGACTGGGAAAGAGTAGGGTTCAAGGGAGTGCAGACTGGGAAAGAGTAAGGTTCAAGGGAGTGCAGACTGGGAAAGAGTAAGGTTCAAGGGAGTGCAGACTGGGAAAGAGTAGGGTTCAAAAGGAGTGCAGACTGGGAAGAGAGGGGTTCAAGGACTGCAGACTGGGAAAGAGTAGGGTTCAAGGGAGTGCAGACTGGGAAAGAGTAGGGTTCAAGGGAGTGCAGACTGGGAAAGAGTAGGGTTCAAAGGAGTGCAGACTGGGAAAGAGTAGGGTTCAAAGGAGTGCAGACTGGGAAAGAGTAGGGTTCAAAGGAGTGCAGACTGGGAAAGAGTAAGGTTCAAGAGAATGCAGACTGGGAAAGAATAAGGATCAAGGGAGTGCCGACTGGGAAAGAGTAAGGTTCAATAAAAGGGTCTACAATATTTTTTTGAGCTTCACCCAATGAAAACTTTCATTTGTTGTTGTAAAACATATTCACAATAATTTTTGCTGCAAAGTGAATTCCTTTTTCAGTGTGTTGTTCACAAGTTAAAACATATTTTAGAGAATAACTTTCCAAAATTCTTTCAGAAGACATTCTTGTAGGACTTCCTCAAGAAAGTAAGTCAAAGTACTGCTTCATGATCACTATTATTGCCTACCATGACCAGTTAACAGATTTCAAATTGAAAATGTTTAATTAATTTCTTGAATTTTCTCTAACAAAGAAAAAGATGATAATGGAGATTTCTGCAGAAGTAATGTGGAGGCTTGTTGAGAAATATAGCATGGTAGTAAGTCATAATGTATAAGTTCTGAAGAAAATGAAGGACAACTACTTGGTTGGTAATTTTGTTTTTTTTTGTAATTCTTTTAGAATTGAGTATGGTTGTTCATCCACCACATTTTGTATATGTTTTTCTAACATGCTAATTCTTGTGAGTTTAGCATTATGTCTATGTATAAAGCACTGTGGTAACAGCATAGGGATGTGAATTTTTTGGTCAATGCAAATACAATGCTCTTATAGATGGAAAATCTGTTTCAGGCACAAAGACGATTCTATAAATTAGAATATAATCTTCCTTTTTTTTTCGAAAATTCAAAGCAGTTAGGACAACACTTTGCTTCTTACATCTGAGTAAAATCCTTTATCGTATCAGCTGGAATAAAATCATATAATTCATCAGTCTGGATCAGTCGTTGTTTAGGAGGCTTTGTGAATTCCTTCATGTTCAGCAAAAGAGACGGTTTTCTTATTTTTTCTGAATGTATTGTAGGTATTGCATGTAAATCCCAATTCAGTTGGTTTCATTTTCCTTTCAAAATAAATTTTTATCAAAATATTTCATACAGAGAACAGAATTTTTCATAGGAAACCAATCAATTCAATTAACAAATTTCATCCATTTTTCTACGAGGTTGGATTTTCCAAGAGGAAAAGAAAACGTGGATACTTTTTCACTGTTAATAACATATCCACTAGAACAGCCATTTGTTAACCATTTTTGTTAAACAAAATATCACCACAAACTTTACCTAAGAGCATTCATTTGCAAAACAGGCTGCATATGCAATTGAAAATCATAAAAGCAAGGTAACTCACAGCCATTTATAATTCATAGATTAGTATAAAAAAGGTGTAAATATGCATTTTAGTGTTGAAAACATGTCTAGTGAATTGAAATAATGTCTGATAAATTCTACATAATTGTATGTTGTTAATTTATGTTCTAAGAATTCAATTTTTTAAAGTTACCTCCCTTTTAGATTAGCAATTTTCTAAGCGGCCTTTCACATATTTCTTTTCCATACATCAGCCTGTTAAAATTCAGCTTGTTATGTGACATGTGGGGCCATATAATATTAGTTAGCCATGGTGTGGCTAAGAACCTGTAAAAAATGTGACCTCTTAGATTTCTAAGAGAAAGAAATGCATGTAATAGTCATGCCCTCAAAGAGGAATAAGTTGGGTGATCTCACTAAGGTCTAAGGAAATTCCACTAAATGCATTATTTTGGGTTGGATAAGATAGAAGCTGACTGATATAATTAAGGAGGCTGTTTATTAGTTGGCCAGGTGTTGTGATAGGTATCAGTTATTTGTTTCCATGGTAATTGGTCATAAGAAGAGAACAATTCAGGTGGAAAACAATAAGATTCGATTTGAGGATCTTTTTTGCAATCTTATTTAAAATTCTGACTGGAAAGTGATAAAGTATGAAAAACCAATTCAGAAAAGAAAAAATAACTAGTGATTTTTGCAAGATTATGTGCAGATTTGGTCATTTTGCCTAAAGAAATGTCACTCTTTCTCTTGTAGAAGGGTTAACAGTATAAGTAACCAATCTATGCAAGATCTTTATTAATCTGAGTAGAAAAGACTTTATTAGTAATTAAGCCAAATGTTTAGTACTGATAGAAAAAACATCACCAGTTAGTCTCCCTTACTATACACTTGTTAAACTATTAACCTTTTAAAATATTTTGCAATTCTGTGAAAGTTTTCTGCTTGACCAAGCTATCATTATTGAGTTTAACAGCTTGGCAGAAAGGTGCAAAACAAGTGAATGTGATGAATCTTCTCTGAAAGCAAAAGCAATAACCAATGAAGATAAAGTATCTCAAAGAAAATAATTGTTTCAAATAAAATTGAGCATGCATTTCATCTTTGTTATGAGAACAATGATGGACAATAGAGATCAAAATGTGTTAACGCGCACATTCAATCTGAACTCTAACTTGAAAAGATATCAGCAGGTATTACATCTGTTGCAAGTATTCACTGCTTTAAATAAATAGGATTTGCCTGAGGGTCAATTACTGGACAAATATACTGGGGGTGAGGTGGTAAAAAAAAAAGGCAGGGGTGGAGCATCAGAAATAGAAAAAGTGACATGTGTGTTAGTAATAATTCTGACGGTAAGATCCTTGAACAATTAGAAAAAAAAAACAGGTGGGAGCAGGTGTTGACCATTAGATCACAAAGCTTCAAATGGAGAAAGTTATAGAAATTAAATGAGGTTTCCATCCGAGTGGATGAGTGACACATGACAGCCATTGATTAGATTTCATTATATTTTACCAAGGGCAGGACATTTAGAACAGTTTTTTTTGTTTTTTTTGAAGAGGAAATAACAAAACAAAAAAATTACTTGACTGCAAGATGTTCAAAGCTTTAAAAAATAGATACACCATTATTTATGTGTTTATCAATTTCAAATAAAAAAGCATAATTGTATGACTATCAATGTAAGCATTTGGGAATTGGTGTGGGCAGGGGCTAATAACAAATAGCAAAGAACACAGTCTGTCCCCCACCACCAAAAAAAACTAAAGACAACACACATGGTAATGTCAATAGTCTCCTTTAAGGCAAATGCTGGTCAGTAATCAAAAGACAACTTTCAAAAAGATCAGTGACAGATTGAAGCAAATGTGATTGATAGATATCGACAAAAACATATTACCTAAAAGCATCTGAATCTCATTAAATTCAAACAGATTTCTTTGTATCATATTGTTCAAATGTTTTCTTACAAAAACTATATTGTTTTATAATTCTCTAATAATATTCTTTTACTTTTTCAATATCTAAATAAACAAATATCAAACAAATAGTAACTAACAAAATCTTTCAGTCTATATGGAGATGCTGAAAAGTTCATGAGTCCAGCTCCCTTCCCCAAATCAGTTTGGTCATTGACATATACTGATTTGGAAAGGTTGTTGGGTTGAAACCCTTTCTGCCAACCTCTGATATTTCTAGGAAGTTTGTAAAAATCTAGCAAAATCTTAATGACAATTTCTTGCTTCATATTTTGATTAAAGCAAATTCTAAAAAATTCCAAAAGAAAGTTTCAACCATCAATTGTCTTTCTGTATTAAAGAATTAAAGATTCATAAACTTGTGACTTTCATTATTTAAAATAAAAAGTTATTTTTATATAAAATCCATGGATTTGTGCATGAATAAATCAATAAATTTGCAGCCTAATAATGAAACAAAAACAATTTTTATACAAAAAACAATCACTTTTTTTTGTCAATACACTGCTTCTCGATTAAACACATACATATGACATTTTACACTGAAAAAGTTCAGATCAAAATTCAGCTGATTTAGATTACTGACTTATTGATACACACACACACACATATATATATATATATATATATATATATATATATAATTTCATTAAATATAAGAGAGAAGGAAATATTTTTATTTAGTTTCTCCAGCATTCTTACATGTTTTTCTATTTGGTGGAAGTAAGGGAGTCCAAAAATTATCCACTGTCCCAAGCACTTTCAACCACTTCTTTAACCATTTTCAATGGAGGCTTGTATATATTTTCTTTATATTTTTTTTTTTAAATATTTATGGTAGAAGATTGCTCAGTATTGGAGATAGAGCATTTAAAGATATACAATGATGACTATCAGTTTCATGCTTCAAACAATTGTCTGACCACACACACATACACACAGTAAGTTGTTTGTATAACCTGTGATATCATCGGTAGGATTGACAAAGCAAATGTCAAAATTTTCATTCACCCTAATTCATACCAAAATATTAAAAAGTATATTTAAGAAGTGAGCCGATATTAGTATTTTTTAAATATTAGGTCAGAAAAATGTACATAGCATTTATTTTTAAGTGAAATTCAATGAACAATATTTCGATATTTGTACATAGATTTACTCGACCATTTATATGCCATTTTGTTCCTTTACATTTCACCATCTTTTAGGCAGCTTCAGGATTCCAAACTTCTAGAATGTGGCATTTTTTTGTGTAATGTACTGGTCTAATAGGCATTTACAGGTTTCCAGAGAATTGAAGATCTTGCCATTAAGTGAATTTTGTAGGGAATTAAATATGTGTTAATCGAAAGCTGGATACAATGAGTGTAGTAGGACATCCCAGGCAATCTGTACCAATTTCTACCAGGTCTGAAAAGAGTTGTGAGATTCGGTGTTGTGCTGATGGAAGACAATGTCCTTCTAATTGGTCAATTCTGGATGCTTTTCAACAATTGTTGCTTTTAATTGGTCCAACTGGTAACAGTACTTGTGTGGATAGTTCCACAAGTTTGTAATACACTCCTACCCTTCCAATCCCACCAGACACAGCATCTCATTTTCTTCAAATGCAGATCAACTTTTGGAGTAATTAATAGTGACTTATTTCTCCCTCACCCCACCCACTGGACTTTTTTCACTCTACATTATTGTAAAAAATCCATTTTCATCAACTATGATTGTGTTTTTTTTTTTCAAAATGAATCATTTTTAATGTGTTTGAACAAAAGACTCATAGGTGAAAATATGGGCCAATATTCAATTTTCTTTTCTCCATTAAATCATGAGGGATCCAAACATCAAAGTGCTTTCAAATTACTTACAATACTAATTGATATGCGTGGAATAACTTTGTCATGTGCCCCATGTCATGAGATCTGGATGATTTTGAATCAGCATTGGTCATCAGCAATGACTTTAGGCCTTCCAAAATGTTCTCAGTCATCCAGATTAAAATGTTCACTTCTGAATATAATGAACCATTTACAAACAGAACTCTCAACCAATTACATCTCCATAAACAGCACAGATCTTTTTTTGTTGTTTATACAGCATTTTTCACTTCTAGAAATAAAAGAGCATCAAATGGTGAAAATCCATCTCATTTTTCTCCATTTTTAGTTTTAACATAAAAACATTTAAAATCCATAATCCATAGACAAAAATGCATTGAAATGTCACCTTTCAGAATATTTATGTCAGAAATTTCAATCATGTGTGAAATGAAATATGTTCAAAGTAATGAATTAAAGATTTAAAAGATCAAGATCAGTCAAGATTTAATGTAAGTGTTACTGACAAACTAGGATTATATATATATATATATATAATAAATATATATAATGGTCTCTCTCATCGGTTTGGATGTATGAGGATCTGACAGCTTAATTGTTTCAGTTATGAAAGTTTGTGCGATAATCTTAAGTGGCACTTAAGATCTGCTAGTGATTTACAAAGGAGGCTGCATATGGAGCAAGGGTGAGGATTGTGGGATGAGATCACTGTTAGATTGGCTGACCTTTTAGATCTTACTCTTGAAGAAAATTCAGACAAGCAGATTGAAAACTGCTCAGTCCACTAAAACACATTGATCTCCATTCTACCCGCTCCAAGGCTAAGCACACAAGGGTGTTAGGTGGTATATTGACAGCTGACAAGTTGCTCTTCAGCTTGTTGTATCTTAGCCATGGGCATCCTACATTCCTGTAGCCCTGATCTAACTGACTGTACATTAGGATATATATATATATATATATATATATATATATATATATATATGTTGTGCATATTTAGGCAGCATTTTTTCATTCGTACATGCTTCATTAAATATAGACAAGTGTTGTCTATTTATTTTATGTAAATTCTTTTCATAATGTCTGATAAGCTTAACAACATTATCATTAAACAAAGAAAGAAAATCACAATATTGATACATATTTTTTTTAATCCAATCTAAGCTTTCTGCTTACATAAGCCATTATCAAAGATGACAATTACTGTACAATATATTAAGCAATACATGGACAAGAATGTGATGATAGTCTGTTTCTGTTTACATGGATGATTTCCAAGCAATGATAAACACGTGCATATAAGATGCTGGAAGCAAAAATCACACTGCAGCTCATGACGTCACACATGACCACGCAAGAGTGAATTCGCGAAGTATTAAGCATGGGAAGCCGTTGGCACAACATATTCATTGGAAAAAATTGAGTAAATTTTTACTTTGATCAGTAAACTTTTTGTTTCTTGTGGTTGAAGAAAAAAATAAATATAAAATTAACTGCCCAATGCAGTGAGTGAACTCACAACCTTTAGTCAACCAGCTAAAAACTTCAATTTTTAATAGCGATGTCACCCCTATTAATTGGAATAAAAATCACCAAGTGGAGATGTTTTCTTCTCTGTAGGGAGTGTTTTGCCTGTTGCACACATTGTTAAAAGTTGATATTTGTGAGAAAATGGCAACATTCCTTTATGATTGAATGATAATTTTTGTTTGACAACTGAACAACACTTGAGGCAAGTTGCTTGTTTTAATTTCCTTTTGTTTGTTTTCTAAATACTTCATTTGTATTTGAAAATTAATTGTTCCTTGCTTTGTCCAGATGGACAATGAGGATGTCTCCAGGGACTAAAAGCCCTTTTTTTAAAACCCCCACATAAAGGGAAGGAGAGTGACCAGAAAAAAATTCCTCATAATGAATAGTCTAGTAAGATGAATCCAAGCACTGGAACAACAAACAAGGGAGCTAAAGCCAGTGAGGCCCCAAAAACATAGAACTCACCCCTGCTGTAGAGGAGTTCGCAAGACAACCCCAGGAGTATGTACATGTTGTAAAACCAGACAACCTACTAATAGACTCAGAAAAATTAAAAATTGTAGAAGATAGAATAAGAAGCCATTGTCAAAATGCAAGATAGATAACACGAAGAGAATTAATAAAATTTGCAATGAAAAGAAAAAAGCTCAAAAAGGATGAAACAGCAACAATCATGCAAGTAAACAATATAATTAAAGTAAATCAAACAGGTAAGAAGGAAAAAAAAGTCACAAACAATGAGTTGGTGTTTGTACACAAAAGCAAAGGTCGGACAAGTGAACACAGTAATCTGTCTAGTAGTTAAGGCAGATCTGGACTGAGTCACATCAAAACACAAGCCGTCCCATTTTATTGATTAAGAAATATATCCCATCATGCATTTTGCATATTTCTGACTATAAGAGGGGGAGGAGGGAAATCTTTTACAGTCATTTCACTGCATTGGGAAATCAACAAGAATTATTCGTTGTGGATAAAAACAAACAAAATCATTAGCTCATCGAAAGAAAACATGAGTCCTAACAGAACATGGATTTCATGTACAACATATAGTGAAAGGAGAAGGTTTCAACTTTCACCACAAGGAAGCAAGTCAGGGCGTTTTTTGCAAGAAATATGTCAAAATCACAGACAAGAAAATGGGGGTACAGAGACTTAGCCTGATGCCAGATTGGAAAGTGTCCAATGATATGCTGCTAAATAAACGGAAACTACAAGTCATAGTTTCAGGAAGAAAGACGGCATATTGGTTTCATGAGGGTAATGGCACATCTGCAATGTATCCCAGAAAAAAAAAAAACACACACACACAGAAAAAGAAGATTCCTCACAACCCACCAAGACAGCAAGGGAAAAGGTGGATGCATCTTCATTGGCTGTTGATAATCAAAAAGAACAAAGGACAACACAAATTACCTGTGCAACTGAAAAACTTCCAGTACAAGAAAAGACAGTAGACAATGACAGGGAATGAATTAGACTTACTCATGATCTCCATTGCCCTGGCATGAATGTCTGCTGTATTCAAGAGACCCACCTAATTCCAAACAACTCTGAGGGATTTGCTGTCAAGGTTTCACTTCTTCTCAGAATAATTTGATAGATACTTGGGCAGGGGGTCTCTTGGCTAATAAATTGTTCCTTGGACATGACTTGTTCATGGATCCAACAGGCAGATTGTGTGTGCTGGATATTACCATAAAGGGAAAAGTGTTCTGACTCATTGGGGTTTACAAACCCAATCAATTAGTTTGTGATATTGTCGAAAGAGTAGTTTTAACAAGTTGATTGGAATGCCATCTTTGTTCCCAAGTTAGATCACAGAGGTACTAGTAGGGGTACTAACATTCATTCTGATGTAAAAAGACTTTAATGAGTTTGTCACCAGTCTCGATCTGGTTGATGTTTGAAAATGAACATCTGAAGAGAGTAGAGTGGCGTTGGACAGATAGGAGCAGCCCAGGTGGTTCAGTTCCACATTCTAGCTTCATTGATTGGGGGAGTCAATTTAGATCTCTTAGGTTGTCCAAGCTTCTATAGTGTAGTCTATTCGGATCATAGTCTTGCACAGATCAGTATAAACTTAGATATGGATATGGTTAGAATGGCTGGCTAATGGAAATTTAACACTTCTTTATTGAATGTGAAGGATTTCCAGGACCAGCTGCTACTAATAACACAGAAGGAATTGATGGGTTCTGTATTTGGGAATAAGTGGTGGGGACACCTTTTGCTACCAATTATAGCAGACAATTCAAACTAGATAGACTAGAGGTGCAAAAGACACTAGTATCTAGAATAGAGGGCACTGCCAAGTAGCTATAACTAAGTTTGAGATGGCCACTTTGCTTAATGAGAAGTACTAAGCTAGAGCTAATTTAAATAGAATGTCTACCAAGGCAACAAATATGGCCACAGAATTATGTGGGAAGGAACTTTGTAATACCTCTGATCAGCATATTGCTTATGTCACATCAACAGATGGGAGAACCCTGACAATAGACAAGGGCATATGTGAGGCATTTTGTCATTACTTTCAGAAGCTTTTCACTAGGGATCCTGGTATGAGCTGACTTTCCTTGCCTTGAGGCAAGTGAAGTGGCTGGTTGTGAGAGTCACATGACAGAGGAGGGAATCTGGCAAAAGTTAGGAATGATAAGACTCTGGGAATTAATAGCTTACCCTACGAAATGTACTTGAGGCTGTCACCTATGTTTGTCTACTTGCTGGAAATTCTCTTCAACCACTGGATAGAACAGAGGTCTAATTCCCCAACAATTCCTCAGAGGTGTGGTGAAGCTTCTATTCAATAACAAACATATAGGTGATGGGATTGTTCATTTTTGACACTTAACAATATTTGATGCAGAGTTAAAGATGCAGGCCAAGGTCTTGATGTACCACTTGCAGGTTGTGCTCAATCATCTCTCATCCCTTGAACAGACTTGTGCTGTAAGGGGTTGGACAATCCAATATAATATTCATTTGGTATGCACGATCATAGAGAAAGTCAACAGAAAAGCCATACTGATCAATTTGGATCAGTCCAGGGCCTTTAACATGTTGTCGAGAAAGGCATTATATCAGGTGTTGCTGCTTCATTCACAATGATCTGAACAAGTTGCTCAGTTTTTGAAGGTATAATTTTGCTCCATATGGCCTTGGACATCTGGTTTGAAATACATCACAACTCATGAGGCATCACTCACCTGGTTGATGATTCGGAATGCACTCTGGGTCAGCAAAATTCTTTTGTAGCAGGACTGGTTGATTCACCAGAATGCATTAGGTGTAGGGGAATGGATGAGTCTATCAAGCACATCTTCTTTCCCTATCTGGTCATAGACCCGCTTATTGAAGGCTACATGAACAATTCTTCATTCTGGATGCCAGTTCTGTTTGTAACAATGTGAGCTCATTGTTAGACAGGAAGAAGCACTATGTGCTTCTGTGCCTGCTAGCTGTAATGTGAATGGTGGCATAGAGGACAAGGATTAATGAAGTCCACAGGGCATCATCTCTCTCTTTTCATTGCCTGGTTAAGCATTACAGCTGAAGGTCAGAATCAAGGTAAATAGCTAGAGACTTTGCTGAAAGTTGGATGACTGTTGCACGATTGGTGCAAATAAATGGTGTTAACCTCAAGTGGCATCTCAGGCTAACAGGTTGACAGAATTATTATTTTTGGAAAAACATGTCGACCCACCCTGGTTAAGTTAGAGTATCATTTTTTTTTGTCTTGTTTTTTTTAAAAAGTGGTTAACTAGGGAGTGAATGGTCATTGCCACCCCACTTTTTTTAGTCCCAACATTTTCTGTTTTTTTTTCATTCCCCTCCCCAGATGACAGACGATATAGTTCTCCAGAATGGTGAGAATATTTTGTCTTTTTTTTTTCTCTACATTTTTTTCCACCATTTTTTGCCAGGTTAACTTGTTTTTCTGCCTTATGCTAGCTATGAGGAAGGTCCCATACTAACATATTTTCCTTTCATTATATATAATTTCATTCTTATCACAGGATTCATTTTATATTAATAAAAATCATGTTAAATTATTACTTTCCTCTCCACATGAGATATTAAGGTTAGGATCACATGGAGAGAATAAGTTCTTTTGGTGATTGTGGTATATACATGTTTTCATTTAAATATGGTATTATAGTGCAAGGTTATGAAAATATGTTTGGGTTTGTGAACAGCGTCCCCCCATTCCACTTCTGAGCTTATGCCACATTTTACGTATTTTTTGCATAAATAAATATTGTGGTTTGTTAGTTGCCTAGAGAACTTTTGTCACTAAACTAAGAATTTTTGCCAATTGCTGAGAGTGTCAAGTGGACGTGAAGAAAGAAGATTCTTACTTAATTTAAACTACAAGTATATTTTGGTACATAGAGAGGCAAAGAATGACAGAAAGTTAAGCACCAAAATGTTGAAAACGTTCTCTATGGTGAAGAAGATGTTATTGCCTGACAGTAAAATCTAACTGGTAGCAAGGCTTCAAGAAATCACAGATATTGCCTGTCTCATACCACTTTACCTGAAAGGTGACACCTTTGCATTATACCTTGAGATGACAAAGGAAGAACAGTATAATGTAGATATAAGAGGTGAGATTGAAGGAGACATTGACAAATGACGCATTTGTTGTATATGCCAAATTGGACAGTGTGATATGGTCTGGTGAATTAAATGATGTATATGCCAACAATATCAGAAGGATGACAGGATTTATTGGAAAGGGCCTTGAAAAGTTTGTGAAAATGGCCTTTATAAATGGATTTCCAAATCACATCTCTAGAAGAAGCACATGCAAGGGAGAGCAGCTCCCATAGAGAAAAGCAAAGGACAGCCACAAGTTACAAAAGAGAAGAATTAGTGCCATAAAGAACAGAGAGACAAAATATGAATTGTGGCACCCACAAGCTACACCTATGACTGCTGCAAATGAAGAACAAGCATCTGTGCAAATAGGCAAAAAAAAGTGTGGGTAAAACTGACCAATTCTCAGTGGGGGAGGGGCATCATGATCAGCATACAGGTTGCAAATAATGTAGATGTTGATGGGGTTCCCCAACATAGCTTAGATTTGTGATGAGTGTTCAAGTCATCAAGTGGTGAATCCAGTGATAAAAACAGAAATAATAAACACCAAATTGGTGCCCTGTCTATAGATTCACAGCGATAAAAGCATCCACCTGGTTGAATGTGATTATCTAGTGATTAATAGATTGGGGAATGATAGGTTGGTGAAGAGAAAAATAAATTTTACTTTTAGCACAGTGAGGGAACTCACAATATTCAGTCAAACAGCTAGAGATTTTAGCTTTTAATAAAGATGTTACAACTATTAACTGGAAAAAGATCACCCAGTGGAGATCTATAAAAGCAAATGCTTTATTTTTTCTCTCTAGCCAGTAGTTTGCCTGTTGCCTGGAGAACTTTTGTCGCTCAGGATTAACCCCACCACCACCAAAGAATTTTGTCAGTTGCTCAATTACTGTAAGTGTCAAGTGGAAGAGAAGACATACACTTACTTAATTCAAACTACATTCCACTTAAAGCTCAGGAACTTTAATAAAACTTAGACAGAATTAAAAAAAAAAAAAATTATGTCTAGCCATTTTTTCATATTCAGAAAACTTTTGAATTATTTTATTCCATTAATTATTGTAGAAATTATATATTAGTCCAATATTTACTTTTCAGACATTTTTAAATCTCCACTCCATATTTCTTCTGGTGTATACATTTTTTATGTTTTTAATTTTCTGTGTATGGCAAACTGGACCCTTTATTTAGTCAACAGGGAATGATTTGCTCTCATTTCACTACCCTTTGCTTTTACAAGGCAATGTCTTTTATTAATTATTCTTACCTTGTTATATCACGTTTGCTTTTTTCTATTGAACAAATGAGATAAGTGATATTTACTGTCTGGCATAAGGATTGAACACCTAACCATCAGGTAACTAAATGTATTTAACCAATGTTTTTAATCCACTAGGCCATTATTATTAGAGAAGGATATCAGAAAGAGCAATACAGATGCAGAAGGAAGTATACACATGTTTCATAGACTATGCTTAACTATTTGTTAAGGTACAGTACAAAGAACAATTTAAACTGCTAGGGAAACTTTATTTATTTGCAAAAGATGTTAGAATAATCCTGAATTTTATACTGGGAGCAAACTGCCCATATACATATAGGAAATTGAGTACATATATAAAAATAGAAAGGGTCTTTTCACCAAATTTAACTTCCTCTAAGTCCTATCAGAATTTGTTGATGATGGTTACAAACTATTAAGAAACAGGAAAATCATATTAGAAACAAAGAAAAGAATTCTCAATTGCTATGTAATATCAATTGTCCTATATGGCAATGAATGCTGGAAAATTTCCTCACAGGCTAAAAAATAACTTGAGAAAGCAGAAATGTGGTTCTACAAAAGGAGGATGGAGAATATAAGATTCCTTATATTCTCCATCATGAATGGAGGATATAAGGAATACAAGGAAGTATTAAGAGAAATTATACTTAGAATCAGAATGATAGAGTTGAAATTTTGGGGACATGATTGAGGGACAGAAGGTAACCCTACCCAATGAGTTTATGTAAAGGATGACAGGACAGGGAGTGGGAGGATAGTAAAAAGACATTATACTGCTAAGAACTTTTTTTTTTTTAATCATTTCACCACAAGCAAGGCAGGAAAGCCACTAAGATGCAGGGGAGAGGTTAGTGAGTGTTAGAGAATATGAGCAAAAAAAAAAAAAAATTATTAAGGAGAGAGAACAATAAAAGAAGAGGAATCAAGAAAACAATTGACATTTCATTTAAATTTTTGAAGTTCAAAGTTGGCTGGAAAGCATGGAACAGAAGAGAGTTCCACAAGCAAGAAGTGCCATAGAAGAAACTGTTAGCAAAGAACTTATGGTTACATCTGGACATTTAAAATGATGAGACCTTGCCACCAATCTAGTACTATCCTCAAATTCATAAAGTCTAATTACAAAAGACGACATCTCATCAGAACAATTACCATGAAAATATCTATAGAAAAAGCACAAGGAAGGAATGTTGTGATGATAGGAAAGTGACTAAAGGAAAGAACTGATAACATCACAGATTCTTCTTTGGATTTCATCAAGAATCTCTTAATGCACTGCAGAAGCACTAGACCACATGTGACTGCAATATTCAATGCATGGACAAATGATAGACTTATAAATGTGCAAAATATATTCTGGCAAGAAAAATTGTCTAGCAGCAGTCCTAGCAATTGATTCAATATAATTTTTCCACTTCATGTCAGTGGAAAACATTAGCCTGAGAAGGCACAGTGAGTCACTCTCCTGGAGGTTAGCATCAGCCATGATGATGGAAGGCAAAAAAGGTTCTCTCAGGCGATTAAAAGGGAACAGATTCATTTTGGAGGCATTAAAATTAACAAGCCATTTCTTGCCCAAATTAATGAAAGACTGTAGGTCATTTTTGAGATCAACTGCCAATTTGACATTATCGAACGGATTAGAATTACCATTAAAATAGGAGTAATTAGTTGTATCATCAACATAGGTACTGAGCAGAAAACTGATGACATTGGAATGTTATTGATAAAACTTAGGAACAACATGAGTCCAATAATAGAGCCCTGAGGAACACCTGCATTAATGCAGACAGATCTAGAAGAGTGGCCATTCAAGACAAATTTCATTTCATGATTTATTAAGAAATATGGAATCAGATCAAAATTTCATCCAGAAATACCATAGCCTTTCAACTTGTGAAGACCAGCATGCCAAACCCTATTAAATGCCTTTGACATACCCAAAGCAACAGTCTAGCTTTACCATTTTTATCTAAAACATGATAAGCTCTTTCAGTTATAACTTAACACATCAGCAGTTGACCTAGACTGACTGATTTGTTTTTATGGCTTATCAACCTTTTGCAGGTTATTTAAAGCCAGAAAATCTTTTTTGATTGTAAGTAATTTTTTTAGAGTTAATGATATACTGATACAAGTTCTACTAATTAACCCATAGCTAGGGGAGAAGAGGTGGATTCATATCTTTCCCATAGGTATTTGCAATATAACAAGCTCGACTAGAATTGGAACTTGGCTCTCCAATTTCTAATTCCAAGACATTATCCATTACACCACTGACACATTCAAGGTTACAGCACCTGGTATTCCCAAGCAGTCACCCATCTAGATAGTGACCAGGCTCGACATTGCCTAACTTCGATGATCATACAAGAACTGCTGTTTCAGTGTGATATGGCTGTAAGCCCACAGTTAAACTAGAGAAGCAAAAGCCACATTATTTGTTTGAAAGAAGCCCCTGCGAGGTGAGATGCTTAACGAATTTAGAGTTGATTAGGCTGCCAAAAAGAGTCAGAGGGCTAATTAGGCCGAAAATTGGAAAGAACAGATGGTTTGCCAAGTTCTTAAAGACTGGAACTACAGGATTTCCAACAAACAGGAAAGCAAGAACCAGCAAGGCATTTATTGTAAAGTTTAAAGCGAACAGAAGACAGTTCAGGAGCACATTTCTTAAGGACAAAGTCTATTGCAGGGATTTTTAAGTCCACATGCTTTGTGGGAGCAGAAACCATAAATGGAGTTATGCATACAAAGGATAGGAAGTTGTGGAGAGCCATGATCCCCAACGTCCTGAAGGGATATGGGATATAGAAGGCGGCCATTGAAGACCTGTATAACATTAGTCTTGCTGTCAGAGAAATTATTATCGAAGCTCTTCTTGCCGGTATGTCTGATTCTGGTATAAGGGAAGTAATTTTAAAAAGATATCAAAAAACGAAAAGAAAAAAAAGAAAAAGAATGGCAAATTCAAAAATTTTCATTACTGAAATTTTCTTATAAAATGTCACTAATTCCTGACATAAGAATAAGAAATGAATTAATGATAAAAATAAAAATTAATAAAGATATTAAAAATTCGACTGTTTATGTTTTGTACGACAATACAATTTCTGTTATTGCTTTGTTTTGTTTTTTAGACTTGTTAAAAAAATGAGTAAAGATTTGTATTTGGCAATAAAAAGGAACACAGACTTCATATTTTGGCCACAGAGATTTTTTTTTTTTTTAATTATTAGGGTTTTTTTATTACAATTTTTATTTTAAAACAATTTATCTTTCACTAATTCCTTTTTTGACAAATCTTCATTAAACCAAAAACTAAAAAGTCATCAATTAACTTTCGATATTTGCGAATGTTTTTAAAAAAAAATTGCCTTGTTTTTCTATTTCTTGATTTAAAAATATTCTTCAAAATAAAAAATGCTTTGTAAAACAAATACTCAGAATAATTAATTTTATTTTCTATTCTTAATTATTTCCGATAATGTATGAATTTAACTCCAGAGAAAAAAAAATCAAAGAAAAAAAAAAACTTACCAAGGAACGATTATACGACTTGTTTTGTTTTTATCTATTGATTAAAATACAAAAACAGTGTATCCCTCATTAAAGTCGATTCATCGATGAAATTAGGTGACTGATTAACAGTTAAGCTGATAAGAACTCAACGTTTTAAATTCATTCTAAAGAACAAAGTTCGTACATTGAACCTACGACTTCTGACGTTGCAACAAAATGGCAGTTTTGGGATTTATGATAGAAGGGAAGTAACTCAGTAATTTAAAATAAGTTGCTTCCCTTGTATTACTTGTTTTTTTATGTTAGTGTTTTTCTGCAATTTTAGTTACAATATATTCTTATATTCTTTCTTTGTTTATTATATTATAATTGTTGCTACATTATTATACATTTATAATCTTTATTTATTGAACTACATATTTCTTTATATTTTAAGTCGAGGTGTACATCGATTGATTTATTTTTAAAATAAGTGTCATTTAGCAATTTTAATTTATTTAAGAAAAGGATGTTTCACTAAGAATTATCTATCAATAACATAATACATTGTATTTATTAAATTAATTATACCTGAAAATGAATAATTCTACTATATTTATATTTCAGTGCAACTTTTTTTTTCTTTTTATAGAAGAGGTAATTTTTGAAATTGGAGGAAAAGCATTTCAAGTCGTAACGTTTGTTTTGTTTTTGTTTATCTCTGACTTTTCAGTATTGTCAATTTCTTTCACTATCATTTATCATTCAAACATTTTTTAACAATATTTGCCTACTACTTTATCGTTTCCCTATTTATTGAGTGTAACATAATATTTTTTATTGACGAGGATGTATTTCCAAATTTGTAAGTAAAGTGTTTTGGAGTCATAACATTATTTTGTTTTGTTTACTTATTTTGTTCAAAATGGTCAATTTCTTCTATTATTTATCTTTCAAATGTTTTTAAAGGCAAAAATAAAAAAAAAATTGTTTCTGTATATTTGATGATAATTTTATACTTTTATTATTTTCTTGTTTATTTATTTATTCCTAATATTTATGTAACTACGATTTTTCACACATGTTTAAAGATAAGTAGATAAATTTCTTTTCTTTTAAGTCCACTTAGTTATCTCTGTTTCGTAGGAATTTCGTCTCTAGTCCATCTGTTGCAGAATCTATGCCGAGTAAGATGTATTAGGTTGGTGCAAAAATAATGTAGTTTTTGACGTTAACTTGAACGTCAAAAAACGACATTTTTTTGCACCAATAATATCAGAAGGTGATTTTTGTGAAGGCCAAAAATGTGCGTGATTGTAATGCATTTATCCACAGCAAATAAATCAAACAAAAATAAATAGACAATTCAACTTCAAGAAATTACTGAAAACAACGTCATTAGAGATTTCAACAATAACGTGATATATATATATATATATATAGCAAAAAGCAAATATATGGATATAAATCCGACAGTATGAAAGAAAAATACAGAAAAAACACAATTCAAAATATGCATTATTAATGTTAAAAATAAATTCGACGTCGGACGTTTCGGTCTATTTCCACCATCTTGTGTTAAATTTTCATTTAATGTTAATAATTAATGAAATGTAACATGAACAATTTAACAAAAAGACGATGGACGTAAGACGTCGACTTTATTTTAACATTAATAATGCATATTCAGAATTTTGTTTTTCTGTATTTTTTTTATATATATATATATATATATATATATATATATATATATATATATATATTTGACATACACCAAGTGATAAATTGCTTGTTAAATGTGGCAAGTGATATAAGGTACAAAGATTGTCCATGCAGAAATTTAGTGTGTAAAGGTTGATAGTTTAAGTTTGCTTGTGGAATTAAAATAGTTTGATATCTGCAAGGAAAATCATCAATTGTGTAAGTTCAAGTGATAGTGTGTATGTGTGTGACACATCTTTGAGTCGACTTAAGTGTCAATGCTTCAGGGATTTGCCTACAGCTACCTATGAATTGGGAAACATAAAATGCTGTTAATGATTTTAGATAATCATAAAAGTAGTCCTTTGAAGAAGATTACCACTCAAATGGGTGGTCTCCAACTTTCAAAACACAAGTGGATGGATAGGGGGGATCCCACTCATTATCCATATAAGCAGGGGGAAAAGGGGCTTAGCAGTCAGTGAGTAAGTAAGTAGTTAAATGACCAGCAGCCAACGAGGAAGGGGCCGTAATTCTGAGAGGTGGAAGAGTCCAGCGAGCAGTTAAGGAGATAGTAGTTCAGTCGAAGAAAACAGAGAATTCATATTGGCTCGACTTTCCCCTTTAAGGAAATCAGACCCTCCTCACTAAAATATATTTTCTCAAAAACTCATATCTGCTCAGCTTCGCATCCAAAATGTAAACACACACACACACACACACACACACACACACACACAGATAGATAGAGAGAGAGTGAGAGAGATAGAGAGAGAGACAGACAGACAAGTTTCATTAAAGACGACTCACAAGGTACTACACTACAGTTAAACTTTTTGATTTAATTTTTCTTAATCTTCCTAACTTCTTTCTACACTATTTGACTTTACTTAATTTAGCTTATGACTGAACATAATAAGCTAATGCAATTAAAATTCAATAAAAATAGAAAAATGCTGAGTTGCTTCCCCTGCATCGCGTCAACACTTTTTTTGTCATTTTAAATTTTTGAACTAAAAAAGAGCGAAATAAAAATATTTCATTTTTCTTATTCTTATACAATAATAAATATTTGACTTTATAGCATTTGTATTCGCACATTTTTAGCTACTTCCAAATAAATGTAATGAGATTATTAACAACAAACAATACCTTTTTCTTTTCTGGACATAAAGTATGTAAAAATTGTCCGAATATTCTATATTTCCGCGCGTTTTCGGCTATTCTTTTAGCCATTATCAAGGATGTTTTTATCTTTATTTTTAATTGAATGTGTAGATTTTTATGTATGTATCTAGACTAGAGTTATGGGATTTTTTTTCCCAAACACGGTCAGCATATTGTTACCATGTTCATAGTTGATGACTATATATATATATATATAACACTAATAATCTTATAAATATGAGCAGCTATACTCGTCCGGCAAAACCTTAGGTGTTTTAGCTCGTAAATGAACAAGCCAATACCCAAAAAGGGTAAAAGAAAGAACTAAGAACGTGAACTTCCGGCGAAAATAATCGTTTAGAATTTAAGTTCAGAGTCCAAAGAAAAAAACCTCCGACATGAGTAAAGTAAAAATAACTAAGCAAAGTGCTCAATACACTAAGTAGAGCAAACTAAGTAAACCTAAAGAGCCGGACAAACCTACCTAAGTTTCACTTACGCGGATCGTCAGGGCGGACTGGCTATACATGTGTGTGTGTGTGTGTGTGTGTGGCGTTGTCTGTAGAAAATCTCTGCAGTCAAATCCCACTGAAAACAATAAGAATTCGAAGTTAAGCAAAGTCGAGTTCGGTCAGTATTTAGTTGGGGAACCACTTGTGAACACCGAGTGTTATAAACAACTTCATGTAATCTGAAATATGTTTTGGCTTCAAATAATCCACAAAGTGAAGATAATCTATAAGAAAATAAATCAAACAACCTGTAGAAAAAGTTAACAAACAATTAGTTTCATTTTATTATTTTAGGAGCTTATGAATTGTTCCTACTATGTTCTGTCTACTTATTACCATTGATTGACGGATTTAGTAACATTGCAATAAAAATAAGCATTTAAAAAAGATAAAATGAAAGTAAATACTAGTTAGATCCTAGTTAAATACTAACTAAATAATACTAATACTCGTTAAAAACCAATTACATAATAATAAATGTCGGATAAATACTTGTTAAATACTAAATAAATAATAATAAATACTGGATAAATATTAATTAAATAGTTAAATACTGTCACTCATTGATTGTTTATAACAAATGATCTTCCATTTTGTTTTTAATTGCCTAAATTTTCCAACAAAATGAAGTTTCTCTGTTGTGAAAATCATGACCTTTTGACAGCATTAAACATTTCCACTCTATCACTATTTTTATAGAAAATGTTCAGATGAGCTTAAATTTTTAGTTCCACCAGACCGGATATTTACAGCTGGGACCTGCTATATTATGTACATATGTTTTGACTCATCCTCATTCCTTTCATATTCCATTCATAAGCAAGAAGTTCTTTTCCCCAAGAACTGCTACTTAGTGGAACAGACTCCAGAGATGATGCTTCCCTGATCACTACAATCTTAACCTCTTCAAATCTAGTGTCATAATCTGTACTTACTTCCTTCTATTTCATTAATCCAACAATCTCACTGAGTAATACCCTACCTTGAGTGGCTCTTGATATTTATATTGACTGAATATTTAATAAAAATTCTTATTTGTTCTAATATGAAAAAGGAAACCATCCAATTTAGGAGTGGGATTTTTGTGGCGGGGTTTAATTTTCTTTGCAAGAATATTTTCTAAATGTTTTCTAAGTTTGAATAAATATGCTTCTTTTATTCCGTAGGAATGCATAACAAAAAAAGGGAACAACTTTTACATATATACAAATATATTCAATAACTTATGATAAGTTTGTCGAACCAGTTAAGTCGCTTGAACTTTTCTTAATTTATGGAATAACTGTAGTTATCTATTGAGAGCTTTTTGATTAAAATCCTCTTAATTTTCATGTATTTTCTCAGTTGTATTTTTTAATCACCCCCCCCGCAAGGCAATAAAGTCACTAAGACACAAGGGGGGTCATCATCATTATTCGACCATACTCGGGATCATCGAATAAAATGCGAACGATCCTTTCTTTAGCTATATAGTATGTGCTACGCCAGGGCTACAAGTTTTGAATTCAAAGTTGCCTTCTCCTAGACTGGTTGCCACCCAAGGCTATAAAAACCAGTCTGTCCTGCTATTTACCCATAGATGGGATGAGAAGAAAAGGATTCATAGCTTTCCCAAGGGTATTAGCACGTAAATGAAGGTAATGGATCCGACTGGAATTCAAACTCGGTTTTCCGATTCCTCAATCTGAGTTGCTATCCATTACCCCACTGTAGTGTAAGGTTAGAGTTACTCAGTGTGAAAGAATGAGGAAAAAAATAAATATTATTAAAGAACGAGAACAACGGAAGAGTAATCAAGAAGAGAGTAGATAACGATTGACATTGCATTTAAATTTTTGAAGATTAAAATTGTCTGGAAAGCATCGAACCAGAAGAGAGTTCCACAAGCAAGAAGTGCCAGAAACTGTTAGCATAGAACTTACAATCACATCTCGCAAATTAAATTATGAATTAATGAGACCTTGCCGCCAATCTAGTACTGCGCTTAAATTCATAAAGTCTAGTTACTGTAGTGAAGAGTTCATCTGAACAATTACCATAAAACCTAATGTCTTCAGCAACTATTTTTACCAGTGCTCATATAGCAACACGAGGGGAAGTGAAAAAATCAGGCGTGGCTGACCACATATGGAGAGAGAAGAGAGATTACCGCCCTCTGTGGGGTCAGGTAGAGATCATAGACACGGAACACCATTAGAAAATTCGTAAACTTAAGGAATCAGCACATATGCTAAGCCACAAAAATCTCCTGAGCCGACCAAGCATAGAAATGAATACAATATGGGAACCAGTAATAAGGAGTGCCAGAGAAAAGCGATAATAACAACAAAAATTACAATATGAGCTCTACTAAAAACATGATGTGATAACAAAAAAAAAACTTGCAATATGAGCACTGGTAAAAGTGGTTGCTGAAGACATTAGGTTTATAATACCCAAAAATTCATACACAGATGTCCTCAAGGACACATGGCACAGTGGAAAAAGTGATAGGACCCAAAGAGTGTGAATTCAATACCCGGTTAAGGCAGTGGAGAACTTTCAGAGGGAAATTAACAGGAGATAACTGATAACTGACATCCATTAAACATGGCACGTGGAACTAGAAGAGTCTACCCCAGCGAGCGAAATAAAGGGTTAAGTTCGACATTCCAACCACCTGAAGAAGTCCGGAGCGTAAAACGGCCGAAACATTGTAATAAATATGGCGACAAAGATGAGGAGAATAGTCCGAATAATGTAAATAATTTAATGAATATGTTTCTTGCATAATCTTAGGAAACTGTAACTGATAAAAGATAAACAAAACCAGAAAAATAATCATAAAAATTTTCAAAGATATGGCATTCGATATAAACATAAAAACTGATCTAAAAGACGTAGATTTTCTAGGTATCACATTCAACCTAAGAAAAGGTTCATATCAATTATATAGAAAACCTAACGACGAAATACTTATATACACGTCAACTACCCACCATCAATAAAGAAGACCCCACAATCAATTAATCGCAAGTTATCTGGCAATTCTTCCGGTGAAACCATCTTTAACGAAGCCAAGAAAGATTATGAAACAGCCTTAAAAGATAGCTGATTTTTGGCAACACTCACAAACACGTCACAAAAAAAGACAACAGGAAAAAGGAACATCATATGGTTCAACCCACCGTACGACAAAAACGTAAAAGCAAACGTAGGAAACATATTCATTAAACTCATAGACACACACCTCCCCACATCGAGCACTCTCCACAAGATATTCAACAAAAACACAGTAAAAATCAGCTACAGTTGCACCAAGAACTAGATACAAATAATAAAAATCACAACAGAAAACCAACAAACAACCAGCACAAATGAAACCCACATGTAACTGCACAGAAAAAAAAGAATGTCCCTTAAACGGCAGTTTTTTGCAGAACAATGTAATATATCAAGTCACCATAAAATCAACAGATAACGAAAAAACAATATACATAGGTGTAACTGAAGTATCCTGGAAACAAACAAACTATACACACAAAACATTCTTTACAAATAGTAAATACGTGAACCGTACAATGCTTTCTAAAAATATATGGTAGATTAAAAAAAATCACACCAAAAATATCATGGAAAATAAGGAAATTAAGAAAATATCATGGAAAATAAGGAAAATAAGAATAAATAAGAATTAGCCTACAAAAATAAGTCCCCAAAACACTAAACTCTTTCTGGAGGAGAAAATAGTTATAATCACCTTCCCAGAACAACACAAATTAATAAATAAACGATAAGAAATCATCTCAAAATGCAGAAACAAAATAAATTTTTACTGAGTTACTTAAAAATCGAAAACTAAAAACGAACGAAAAAATAAAAAATAAAAATAAATTATAATTAAGAAATTAAGTAAATAATAAACAAATTACCAAAGTAAAAATGCATGCACAAACACAAATAAATGTAATAGTAACAATCAACAACAAATTATAAAGTATTTATTTATTTATACTTATATATATATATATATATATATATATATATATATATATATATATATATATATGTATGTATACATGTATTATATATATTATATATATTATTTATTATATTTATTCATATATATATATATATATATTAAAGATTAACTAGAAAAGTATAAATATGTTCAAGGGAATGTTCATCATGAGTTCCTTTCTAATGGAAGCAATTTGACTTTACCATAAGAGCTCTGATTGCCATTAGTAGAAGAAAGGAAATATATCAAGAGGTGCCCGCCAATACCTGGGCAAAGACAGCATTTGATTGAATCTTGTATTCATATAATATGAGAGAAAATTAACAAATGTTGGTGGTATCATGAGGTATCGCTGGGGTGCCGTGGGCTGCTGGTAATGATCCTTTGGCCTCATAATCCTTTCAGATGCAGTCATTTTGAATGTGTCTTTTGTGGAACTTGACAACCAATCAAAGAGGACTTTACTGCACATGAGCAGACGCTCTCTTGAGGGTTTACTCGGCAGTGAGGAAACTTCAATGACTGTTGTATGCGCAGTGAATTGGCATAAAACAGGGCTTGGAATTTAGACCTTCATCCACAAATCTATTCCAACTATGAAGAGACTTTCAGTAAGCAAAGCCCTTATAAAAATGTTGATATCATTTTCTTTAAACATAGCATTGAATCTATTGAAAATGATTTTTAGGTTGCGGAAAAGCTTCAAGAAAAAGAATACCCCAAAATGATGAAAACACGCAGATTGCAATCAAAAGAAATTGTTGTTTGACATTGTGAGAATTAGAAAAAAAATCTGGGGATTCTGGAAAATATGCAGCATTCTGAATATCTTAATTGGCTACACTTCATGACTAGAAAGTGTTTTTTGATAAAAATCCACCAGGGCCTGACAGCCTACACGTGCTATAGATTGGTGTAAAGGTTAGTGGTTTGGAAAGGGAAACTGGTGAGCTGAATTTGAATTCCGCTCAAATTCATTGCATTTACTTTCGCACAAATAACCTAAGGGAAGCTATTAATCCATCTATTCTTCCTCCCAGCTATGGGTTAAATAGCAGAGTAAATATTATTTAAAAGATTATAGCATTCACAACCGAACTGAGTGCAAGACATTCCAGTTGAACGGATAAATAAGGTGGCTTTGCTTACAGAACTGAACACAATACTTGAATTAATTTCTTACAATGTGAATTATGCTTCATATTCCACAATTTGCAAATGTGCTTCAGACATTTTTTACACAATGAGTTAAATGCTATGTCAAGCCATGACATATGAATACAGAATCTGTTAAATGTCACACATCACAAATGTTGTTTTCACAGTTTGTTTCTATGCATTTTATATAGACAACTAAATAAGAGTTTATTTTGTTTAAAATACTTTTTACTGACGTGAGTTGTGAGAAAAAAATGTATGTCCATTGAAAAACCTTTAGAAAGATAAATTTGTGTAATATTAACCGCAGTAAAGATATTTGATATTGTCCAGGTTAAAATATTTGCAAAGTTCATCCTGAATTATTGGCGGTAATTTTATCTCTAATGTTTACTTGCCAGGTTAATTAAAATTGCAAGGTTAATTAAAAATTAGTGCAATAAAATGAAATATCAGAACTAAAAATATCAGGATCTAACATCATTTTGGATCTGACATTGTGATTTAATGTAGGGCAGTAGTGTGCAGAAGTGGTGAGGACAGAAGGTGAGACGGGCATCCATATCACATTTCTCAGTACTAGGCCCTATAGCTCCAACCCTTACTTGAGTCTGAGAAGCATACAATCAAGGAGTTGGCTCCAAACACCACCAAATTTTGTAAGGGGGCAGGGGTGCGTACCGGGGCATCCATATCTGGAGGGCATCCAACCAAAGAATGAAATAAAAATTTAGTTTATATTTAATTTAAATAAAATGTTTATTTCATGTTTCATTTGTTTTTACATATTTAAAATATTTTCCTTTCTCACATTTCTCAGTACTAAGGCCCCCTCTCTACTTGACACTTAGGGGTGGGGGAGTGCATATAATCAAGGAGTTGGCTTTGGCAACACCAAACCTCTGCACGTCTTTTGCTTGAATTGATATGTGGTGTCAAATATTTATTTTAAAAATAGAAAAAATAAGCACTAAAATAGTTATCTCGACTTTATTTCTTAAAAACGTACAAAGGTCATAAGTGGATACTGAAAATCTCGCAGTGAAGAATAAAAAGTTTGTCCCAAAATAAATTCTGATGTTTGTTCGTTTGGTTAGTTAATGAGTCAGGCCGAAAACATTTTAGAAAATCTTCATACTTATAATGTATTCTTCATACTTATAATTCTTGTCCTCACCGAAGTCTCTATTTATATCAAAATTTAGTTTACAACAGGTTCTTTCACACTAGAATGGTGGGCTGGTAAGACACCCCGTCAGAGTCAAAATTTATGAAGCTGTGGGATGGAAATAGAACTGAAAAGTGATCCCTCATAACATATACAATGGTGATAATAATAATAATAATAATAATAATATTAATAATAATAATAATAGCTGCTTCCTTATAAGGAAATATTCGGCATTCATTGAATGAATAACTGTCGCTACTTTGAAATTCATATCTTTTCTATTAAAACAAATTTTCGGGAAAATAGGTTTCTCAAGTCTAGTAGCTCATCGCTTTTTTCCATTATTGATGGGAGTTTCCTTCCTAACCTTTTGTTTGAAATACTGTGGAATACTTCATTATGCCATTATTTCTCTTCAAGTAACACGTGGTATTACTTTTAGTTGTTCCTATTGTTGAAAGTCTTCAAATGGTGTGGTTTCTGTTATTTGGTACTGTTCTTTGATAACCATCTTGTAATGCCAATCCACGGGGTTCTAAGAAGGATGGTCCTCACTAAGACCTACTTTTTTCAGTTATTCCAAGCCATTTTTAACCATTTATCTGAGAAAGCAGTTGTATACAGCTGATAGTTTAGATATTTCTTAATTATTTACACTATTTACATTGTTCGGGCTGTTGTTCTCATCTTTGTTTCAATATTCACGACGTTTCGGCCGTTGTATGCTCCGGCCTTCAGGTGACTGGAATTGCGAACTGAAATCTTTATTTCGTTCACTGGGGTAGATTGTTCTAGATCCGCGTGCTATGCCTCTTCAGTGTGTCTCAATTATCTTCCTTTAATTTCTCATTTTTCATGCAGCGATTGGGAACAGTTATGAATGCAGTAAATGTCTAACTACATGGCTCCTTGTGATAGATATTGAAATGGAGGTTACGGTGAACTATGGCTACATCGAATTCAGAGATGAACCAGAGCAAGCTGTTCATTTTTTTTTTTTTTTTTTGCTGAAATTCTTTTGAGGGTATAAAAATCTCCACTCCAGAAACCATTCTGAGACGAGGCAGCAGTTTTCGAGGTAGTATGTTTAAAGAAAATTGAGAGAGGAGCTTCCGCCATATATGATCTGAAGCTGTCCGACCTCCTGTAGTGAAAAATCGTTCTATGGAAAGATAAATCAAGGTATTCCTTTGGTTTGGCATCAACTTGAACAAAATTATCAAACATCCAATTTATTTTGGAATGTTTCTTGATCAGGATGAAAACTTTTCAGCACTACTCGATAACACTGAGGTAAAACAAATACAATGCAAAGCTGAAAATGTTTATTTTACAAAATCTGTATTGCTTTTATTTTTATGTACGGTAAATGCTTAAAATAAATTTATTGTGTTAAAGAAAAACAAAATAGGGAAAAACTGCAAACATTTTGTTTTGTTTTTGTCCTGTTACGGATGATAATAATAATAATAATAATAATAATAATAATAATAATAATAATAATAAACGCTAAATAGTTAGAAACAGTGGTTGCTATGAAAAGAAAACGAATCAGAAAAGTGGAATAATGAACAGAAAAAGTCTTTCCAATTAGATTCACTTTTCTCAATCCTCTTAATACAAGCTAGATCTAGAATCTGCCCATCTCTCTCTCTCTCTCTCTCTCTCTCTCTCTCTCTCTCTCTCTCTCTCTCTCTCTATGGGGACAGGACAGGACTGACAGTAAGGTAGGAAATGCGTTGCTTTCATCGTACATTTGTTTCACACAGCAAACTACACACTTTGAAAGACTTGAAAGTTGTCTTTATAAACATGCTCAGGACACCTGATGATTGCGTTTAGCATAAAACAGTCTGTCGCCTCTTCAATGTTCACTTTTATATTTAGATACGCTCTATCTCTTATATTGAGCATTTTAGCCCATAAATATAGCATACCTTAGTATATATTAATAATATTAGTGGTCAATATATATATATATATATATATATATATATATATATATATATATATATATATATATTTCTGAGGTAGAGGTCAATGTACAAGACAGAGCAAGAATATAACATAAAACCTTCAAAGATATTTATATATATATATATATATATATATATATATATATATATATATATATTTTTAAGGTATTTTTATGTTTATACATTGTTTTTATAGATACAAATATTTAAGTAAATGCTCTGTTTATAATAAACAGTATTAATAACATTTACCGGCCTGAATGTCTGAGAAATTTTCATACAAAATATTCGTTCTCCTCAAATATTTGTATGTTTAAAAAGAATTTATAAACATAAAAATGTCTTAAAACAAGAATTGTCGGACTTTGTCCATTTCATAATATATATATATAACTATACTCGTTTCGAAAAACATCCGAATTTTTGATTTGCCAATAATCAAATCAATCTCGAGAGAAAAAAGGTTTTAAAAAAAGAAAGAGCTAGAAACATGAAAGTCTGTCGAAAAAAAAAATCGCACAGATACAGGTTTGAAGCCCAAAGAAAAAAACCCGACACGAGTAAACAAACTAAAAAAAGAGCTCAATACAACCGTAGAGCAGACCTAGATAAACCTAGTGAGCCAGACAAAACTACCCAGGTTTCACCTAAACGGATCGTCAGGGAAAGCCGGCTAAAGAGGCAAAGGGAAACGCATATTTATAGGCGATAGCCAAAATTATAACATGTGACCAAAGAAAGAACCACACAAACACAAAACCACCTTAAAGATTTATACAACAAAAGGGATCGCCTATAAATATGCGTTTCCCTTTGCCTCTTTATATATATATATATATATATATATATATATATATATGCATGCACGGTAGAATAGTGGATTGAGGAATCGGAGAGCCGAATACGAATTCCAGTCGAATCCATCACATTCACTTACGTGCTAATATCCTTGGGAAAGGTATTAATACTCTTGTTCTCTCTTCAGCTAAGGGTAAATAGCAGTACAGACTGGGTTTTATAGCCTTGGATGGCAACTGGTCTAGGAGAAGGACAACTCTGAATTCAAATGTTTTGGAGGGTCGTTTGTGCACCTTGTGGCACGTAGTATACCAGGTGTCTTCAAAAAGTGTTGTTGGCTCTGCACAAAGCCTTCACCACTATAATCAAATCATATGTGCAGGTGTCTGGACTGTCTGTTCCTACGACGGGAGAGTCCACCATATACGTCGCAAGCATATATATGTGTGTGTTTGTAAATATTTCAGGATAACTAGAAATGCCCCTTGAATATTTATCATGTTGACCCTAACATGAGTTATTTCTCCTCTATTTTAATTCATGGAGAGAAGACCATTTTTCTATCGTTTGAAATTTATTTTTCACTTTTTCACCGTCCACCTGAGAAAATATTTGCCACATTAAGGAGTTGTTATTGCTATCTATTCTTAATACTAGTTTATTTCTAGTTTATTTATGAACCTTGTGGCAATATAATTATTTCTTTTTGTAAGGCAATCTGGAATTTGAATCTATAACCAAAATATCAGTAGAGTTTATAGTTGGTTCAAATTCAAGTAAATTCATCTGTAAGGCATAATACCGCTAAAAAAATGATTTCATGATGTCATCTTTATCCGGAACAATTTCCATAGAGGGCCGGGATTTCATACTAAACCCCATTCCTTTCTCTTATGATAGGCTGAAAGAAGAAATAATTTCATACTAAACCCCATTCCTTTCTCTTATGATAGGCTGAAAGAAGAAATAATTTTAAGGTCTTCAATTTCAGAGCGAAGAAATCTCTAGCAATTATTAACCACGAAGTGGAAGCCTTCTTGTTTGTTACACTGTCTGCGTTCATTTGCAGGGGAAAAAATCAAGGCAGTATGTTAAAGCAAAGGCCTTTATTTTTGCCGAGACTACCCAGGTTCGCTTTTCTAGATGACAGCTCGCCACCAGATAATATTGCCGAAATCGCGGGAAAATATCGTACATAACTGGAACAACTGCTACTAACGGATGGTTTCAACTGTCGTGGATTCGTTTGACAGTTGAATTCTCACTAGTTGGGATTAGAAAAATCTTGGCTTAAATAAGCGACTATAGGCTCCAAATCGTTGCGCGGGAAGAATTATTCTTCACGTGCAAATGATCTGATTGGTTGGCATCGACCAATCAGCGAGCGAGCTTTGGGGAGACTTAAGAAAGCTTCTGTGATCCGCTTCTCCCAAAAGTGCACAAAATTGACTACTTAAAAATAGAGCGATTACAAAATTGTCGCATTACTGCTATTTGTAAATTGCCTGTAGTAATGTAGTGGTGATTTGTATTTTTGTATGGATGTATGTTCGTGCGTAATGGATCCGCACAAAGTAGTCCCTCGCCATTCTGTAGCAACAAAGCAAGGACCTATAAATTGCTATGTACTTACAAGTGGCGACAGAAAATGTAAAACGACAGTATAATTCGACGAAGGATAATGTTGTCCATTTAAAAAAACAAAAGTTGCCCGCTACACATATTCGAATATGTATTACAAGTGACTATCGAATATATCTAAAGTTTTACTGGTTCCTGCCACCTTAAAGGACCGGTTAAGAGGTCCGGAAAAATTAACTCGATAGGTGATAAACAAATCTCTCAAATATTTACGGATATAAATGCCTACACTATCATCTGGGTTTTCGAAGAAAATGTTTTTGGTGGTTTACCACTGAAAACGCAACAGGACCTATACAGGGCACAACTGACAGTTGCTCTCAAAAATGACCTCCAATCAGTGGTTAACTGAGGCAAGAAATGGCTTGAAAATTTGAACACCTCCAAAACAAAACTGGGAAATCTTGGAAATTTGTGACCGAAAAAAAAAAAATGGCGTGTCAAAAGGATGGTTTTCCTTTGACACCATTATTATTTTAACTACATTCGCTCCTCAGCAATGTTTATTTTTTCAAAAAAATGATTATAAGAATTTATATATTTTCTTTGTTCTTGAGAATTGACAACCAAAATAATAAACACTATTTATTTATTTATTATATTTTTTATTGGAATGGTTGACAAAACATCGGCTAATTACCAATCAATTCAAACTTTATAAAATGGTAAATAATAATGATGTCCTTATAGTTGTCGCACATATTTCAATAATTTAGTTAATTTTTTTAGTTTTATGAATAAAAATTGTTTTCTTGTTTAATCCTTTATAAATTGGTAAATGATAAATATTGCATTGCATTAATTTTAATAAACTTGTATTAGTTTTTAGAATGTTGAAATCTAAAAGTAAATAAATCAGAATAAATATGTTTTCTACCTTTCATCTGCACGGCTGATGCTAACCACCAGAAGAACAACTTATTGTGTGCCTTCTTGAGCTCACTTCTCACTGATATGAAGTGGAGTGATTTAGATTGAATCAATTGCTAGGTCTACTGCTAAAAAGTTGTTTCACTGTGTCGTTCCAGACAATTTTTCTCGCCAGAAAACCATCTTTCACATTAATAAATCTACCATTTGTCCGTATTTATAACATTTCTGTCGCATCTGGTCTGGTGCTCCGGCTATATAGCTCGAGATTCTCGAAAAAGTTCATAGAATGGTCTGTAATGTTATTAGTCCTGATCTGGCATCTCGATTCAGTCACGTTCCCGCCACAGTGTCTTAGCTTCCCTCTATCTTTTCTATAAATATTTCATGCAATTGTTCTGATGAACTTTCCTCCTTGGTGCCTCAACTGCATGAATTTAAACGTACTACTAGACTGGTAGTTAGGTCTCACCGTTTTACTGTTGAACTAGTTAAATGTAACCGTAAGTTCTATTCTAATAGTTTTTTTTTCTCGCACTTCTCACCTGTGGAACTTTCTTCCATTTTTCTTGCATCCTTACCAACTACGTTTTTCAAAAATTTAAATGTACTGCCAATCATCATCTTCTGTTTTCCTGAACACTGTTCTTTTATTGTCCTTTCTCATTACTAAAATCTCACTCCCAATAGACCCCCCCTCCTTACATCTTGGTGGCTTTAACGCTTTGATTGAAATGAAATGATTAAAAAAATAACCTGTTGATAGACATGAACAGAAAGAGATTAACTGACCCAATAACAATAATTAAATCGAGGGTCTTTGTGCAGTCAGCATTCCTTTCATGCTCTGAATATATCTCACGGTCCAATGGATAAATTGTCGTCTAAATAACGCTACAATAAAAATAACACTGACATCTCATTTTAACAGATATATTTACCAAAATTACACAAAAATATCTTGATATACTAAATAGTATATTTATTCAATAAAATCGCCATTGGATTTAACCACAGCCTCCAGACGACTTCGGAATCTCCTGCAACTCTTCTGGACGGTCTCCTTATTTAAGTTGGTGAATGCTACCATAATACTTGCCTTCAGTTCATCTTTGGTCTTACAGTGAGTTTTGTTGGTCTCTCGCTCAACTGCGCTCCAAAAATAATAACCAGAGGGTTTTCAGTTTGGGGAGTTAGGTGGCCAGATGCAAGGAGCGATGTGGCCACAGAAATTGTCTGGCAGCTATGACTAGGTTCTCCTGTTTGTGTGGCATGGTGCAGAATCCTGTTGCTAGACATAGGGTCTTCCGGCAGCCACCCTCTTGGCTCAGAGCACCACCACCTCCTTAAAACACTAGATACAGGCTTCCGTGTTGAGTCTGGGGCCCTCACCAACAAATTCGGGAGCTCTTTTCTTATCAGAAAAGATCAGAGTGAGTTTTCCGAGCTGTTGTATCTTCGTAATCACCATTAGACTCATCCGAATTTTTTCCGAATTCTCTGCATTGTCCTCAGATTAAAACCCAAACACTCTGAAATGTTCGTATTGGAGCTTCCGGCGCCAAGCAGTACAGCATGCCGTTTCCACATTTCTGGTGAAGTGAATTGCGTCATGGTGCTCTTTTTCTTACAGACAATGCCCAACTGACCCTGCTATACTGGGCAGTCGGCAAAATAAAAAAAAAACAAAAAAAAAAACAACGCGCATGCGCGAAATAAAAAATGCAAAATGGCGACAATTTACCCATCGAACCCTGTATATAGTACCATTGGACAACCTGTTTATGTCTGCCTCAGACGTTTAACGCCTGAAAATTTTAAAATAACGAATTTAACGAAAGGCTGGAGTTAGGAATTATTAGGCCACCCAAGAGTAACTGGGTTTTTCCTCTGCAAATGGTCCACAAAAAAGAGGCGCGTGACGAGCATATGGAGATTGCCGGTCTTTGAATAACAGTCAAATAGATACTCCATTCCCCGACCATATTTATGACGTGGCCTCACAACTTTAAAGGAAAACACTGTTTATTAAATTAGACGTAATCCAATCGTAATCTCAGATCTCAGGGGAGGTCAGTGATATTTGTGATATTGTTCTTACAACTCCTTATGGGTTATTTGAATTTATTTCTGTTGCTTTTAGATTGAGAACCCGTTACAACATTTCATGGCTCATGTCCTATGCAGACTGGAATTTGTTTTTCATACATTGATGATATATTAACAGCTAGTCTCTCCATGGAGAAATTTCTTTCTATTATTTCTACAAATATTTTAAGGGCAACTGCTCTGTCGAGCTTTTTGATGCCCCGACTACGTGAATTTAAGCGTGCTACTAGTCTGGCATCTAAATCCCACCCGTTTAATGTTGAAATATCTAACTGCAACCGTCGCTTCTACTCAAACAATTTCTTTTCTCGCACCTCCCGCCTGTATAACTCATTTCCGTTTACTTGCTTCCCTGATAAATACGATCTTCAAAAATTTAAATGCAACGTCAATCGTCATCTTCTTGAATCCCGTTCATCTTTTGTCCTTTCCTCTATCCTCCCTATACGCAGTCTTTTCTCACAGTTTCACACTTTGTAAGCACATACATACTAACGGCATCCCCGCCTTGCTTGGGGTGAAATGATTTAAAAAAATAAAGAATATATATAAGAAATTTATTGACCCAATAAAATATGAATTCAGTCGAAAGTCGATTTTTAGGGAACTGGGTTAACTCTACTGGATATTGCTCCGTTGTCAGATAAGACGATGGCAGTTCATAACGGGGATGGTAAGTTGATGCTGATGGAGTAGCAATCCTGACGTAATATTATTTCCCCAATTTTTATTATTTGTCGACTCTAATGGGATTGATATTAATGAAAGAAATTAAAATGCATAAAACATACAACGATAACAACAATAAAAACTTGAGACACACGTTAACATAAATAGCAACAAGTTGTACTTTTTTTTTGTGATGTAAATTACAGAATATTGGTATGGTATACACTGTTCTCGGTGTATCTTTTGTTTAAAAGTCGGTGCTTACTTGGTTTGGTACCGAGAATTTCGTTTGTGAGGATGCGTTTGAAATCGTCTGTTTACAGTCCTTCAGGGCGTTGGCAGAGATATATGTTTATTGATTACTACTAGTTGTCTACTCGTCTACTGACTATAGCTATAGGGTACCCTAGTCTACATTACTCTACTGACTCTCTTCGTTTTTATAATGATAAGGGTTGGGATAATGTAATATCCTTCTTTACTATCATCACTGATGACAAGGTTATTTTTAAAATGATGAAATATCCTTATTTTTTTATCATCACTGATAGCAAGGTTATTTTTAGAATGATGAAATATCATCATCACTCTGGACCATAACACCCTCTTCCTGAAATGAGCCAGACGAAATGTTAAAAGCATTTGACAAAGCACAGACATAACTGACCAATCCTTACGCTGGATTAGGCTTAATCGTTTATTCATCCAGTAACACGTTTAATAGTGTTCTACAGCAGAACAGCACAATTTCTGAAAACCTATAGTTATTTGTTTCTCAAAAAAAGCAAACAGAAACAGAATCTTGGTACAGCAACTTCGAAGCTTTATGAAGCATATACAACTGTTTGGCATTTTAGTAACCTAGTGGAAATTCGACATTTCCATGTCTTATTTAACACAATCCTCTACTCGGTATATTCCAGACTAAAACATATTGACATTCGCCACGTGAAATGCAGTATCTCAATTCCCGATTGCAATTCACATCTGATATTCGCTACGTAAAAACTGAGCACAATATCCTGGCAGATACACTTTCCTGTGATATTAGATGCATATGCATAAGGCTTTCCAATCGACAGAAAGATACTGTCTTCTGAACAAAATAAGCATTAGATATGAATTCTTTAAAATTGCTATTCCTGATTATGTTTTGATATGCACATAATGACGTGCCAAAAGTCAGCAGGAAGAGACGAACACAATTTGGCAAGTTTCCTATTCAAGACTAGTGATTTTTCACATATCTACACTGGCATAACAGATCCCCTGCCATCGTGAATTGGCTTCTCATATGTGTTGATCAATTCATTCACTATCTAGAAGCCTTCAGTATCTGTCTATATTTCTGAGATGAGGTATTATGTATACTATTTACATTATTCGGACTATTGTCCTCATCTTTGTTGCCATATTTATCACAACGTTTCGGCCCTTCAGTATCTGTCTATATTTCTGAGATGAGGTATTATGTATACTATTTACATTATTTGGACTATTGTCCTCATCTTTGTTGCCATATTTATCACAACGTTTCGGCCCTTCAGTATCTGTCTATATTTCTGAGATGTGGTATTATGTACACTATTTGCATTATTCGGACTATTGTCCTCATCTTTGTCGCTATATTCATTACAACTTTTCGGCCGTTGCACGCTCCGGCCTTCTTCAGGTGGTTGGAATGTGTTGAAGCTTAAATAAGCATGGAATAATACAACACAAAATGTACGTTAACAAAATGTATTGAAACAAAGAATAGGTACACAATATTTACAGTTAGTTTGGTATATTCTTGGGAAGACTGTTCCTGCATAATGGGTTGACTAAATCGCAGTCGGGCAGAGTCTCTGGATTCAATTTCTTAATCTCTACTATCTTCCCCGTCTTCCGGTACCAACCCATATTTATATGGTCGGTAGTCCGCTTATGTAAATTAGGTGTATCATACACAACAGAATGTCTAACTGAACGTATTGTAAACAGTGTGTCTAGAAGCATTGTTGATTACAGATATTACTTCCGAGATTGTGGCCAAAATATTCCTGTCAGGCTGAAGAGTAAGATTTGTTTTAGTTTCTGTAATAACAAATGATAAGGCAAGCCAGTTCGAATCTAACCTCTTCCTACGGTTAACCCCAAACCTGTTTATCATCATGAAGCCAACGAAATGGTCGAGCGCTTCCATCGACCGCTAAAATCTGTTTTAAAGGTCCAACTTGGCTGTGTGCGTTTTCCATTAATCCTCTTTCGCTTACATTCTGCACGACAAGATTTTAATTGTTCATCACCAGGGCTAGTTTATGACGCAACTCTTCGACTTCCAGGACAAATGACAGTAAACAAATGAGTCTTTTCTTGACAGGTTGAATACAAAATTTCAACGTGTCACATATACACTATTTACATTATTCGGATTATTGTCACATATACCTACAAAGAAAGCTAACAAACCGAAACACTTTCTATATTCTTTACACAACTTCACACATGTCTTCATGAAGGGGCGTTGTAACCAGTCATCTTCTTCAATTGGTATATAAAAACTCGTTTAGGGTGTTATGTAGACCCAACAAATATATCACTATGGAGATCGACGAATGAGAGCAAAGCATCGCACTTGACAGAATAAATACCAGCATTCTAGGGTTCAACAAGTAAGAAGACATTCACAAATTAGACAGAAAGGGAGGAAACTCCAGAGTCACTATGAAAAACAGTCATACGTTAAGGCTGGCGGATACACTTGCCAAAAAGACTTACCTAACTTCTTAGAGGTTATAACGAACTTTCTTAGAGGAAAGGAGAGTAACATTCTCATGCACACATAAATATCTCAAAGTGGAGTACTATTCATTTTAGATATGTAGTCATGTGACACTACAGTAGTCACGTGACACGTTAGTATAAAATCCACTCCTAATTACAAAACTCTCTCTCTCTCTCTCTCTCTCTCTCTCTCTCTCTCTCTCTCTCTCCTTTCCACACGACGATAGGACAGAGCCGACAGTAAGGTAATTTCTGTATTTCAGCAACTTACTTTCTCTCTACATTTACCACATACACGTTTACAGCAACATCCTACACACTTTGATATACTTCATATCAGTGGTAGTAAACATGGTCTATTGAATTTCGTTTCATTCGATTTACCTTTCCGTTAATTTCAGAGTTTTTTCTTCTTTTATTACTTTCTCCGAGATGCTTGTGATGTATTCTCCAAATGAAATACGTCTTAATATATAAGTATTTTATGTGTGACTAAAAATTTAACTAAAATATTCATACTGGTCTTGAATCTGATTTAGTAATTATAAGTTAACGATAAAAAATGATGGGTTTATTTATGTCTACCTCTATACTTCTAGCAAGAATCAAACTAAGTGCCCTTCTGCAGAATCCAACTAATAAAGCTTTGGTGCAATGGAATCGTTACTTACGTACCGTCGGGTTGAACGTTCCAATCAGCGTAGGATTCATTTGTTATTTCTGTATATTTGATTGATTTACATGAGAGAAGGAAGTTATGAACAGAGAAACAAAAACACATACAGAAAAAGTTGCACTGTTGATTGTTATATACTAATATAGTCATACAATCACAAAATGCTTCTTACGGTCACATCACGTTGAAACATTGGTTCCCGTACGATCACCGAAGTTAAGCAGCATTGAACCTGGTCAGTACCTAAATGGGTGACCACTTAGGAATACCAGATGTTGTAAACTTGTGTGTGCGGGTGGGTGGTGTAATGGAGAAAGCCTCGGAATTGTAAATCGGTGAAGCGAGTTCGAATTCCAGTTGTGTTCGTTATATTCACTTACGTGCAAATACTCTTGGGGAAGGTACGAATTCGCCTCTTCTCCCCACAGCTATGGGCTAATTAGTAAGACTTGTATCACTAAAACATTATTATCTAAAACAATTTTTTTAATCTAAAAATATTTTCTGGCTTTAAATAACCTGCAAAGGGTTGATAAACCGAAAAAAAAAATGAATCAATAAATCAATCAAAAAATAGAAAGGAAATATTTAAATAATTTCGCAATTGCCTTGATTATATTTTCTGCACAAGGAATCTAGGATTTTTATCTCTATATTCAACTTTAGTACCGGATATAAGAAATAATTTTGCTTTTAAAATCATTAAAGAAAAGCTAATAATAAACAAAAGAATAAAAAGAGTTATGCCACCTGCTACCATAACAATTGAATAGCTCATTATCTTAATAGGGAAAATAAGGATACGTAACCTATCCATATGCAAAATTACATTGCATTTTATATTACAAAATAGATTATTATTATTAATAATTAAACCAGGTTCATTAATAAGCAAGAGTGCTAAAAAGTTCTCGGCCTAGTCCATTTCCAAAAATCTAATCAAATGTCAAAATTAAGATTTTGTGAGGAATCCTTGCTTGTTCGACTGAAAACTTTTCAGTGCCTCTTACAAGTAAAACAAAATTGCAGTTTGCACATAGGAATCCCGAACTGATGGAAATGAAAACCACATTTGATTGTTTGAATTGAAGTGAGACTTTCCCCCCTTTTAACGCAACAACACAATTTTCATCTCAAGATTTGGATTTTACAATTTGAGTCTTAAAAATGATTTTTAGTTATTTTCAACAGTTACATGGGATTCCTAAATGTGCTATATACCTGTACTTCAAGGCTGGCAAAGGCTCTTAAGCTTGATGTCTGAAGGTGGGGTAAGGAAGACGCCCCCTCCCCAGAAAATCGCCAGCAGCCCGCTGTTAAAATGTTATGAACTAACTTGTGTGCAAATTCTTACTAGCGACTCTCCTGGCACAAAAACCAGCCTCTTCCACTAGAAATAATGGTGACGTGCCTGTAATTCACTTTCTATTCAGAGAAATTAGAATTATTTTCAACTAAATAAGGGAAACTATTCTATAAATAGCACTGAAAATATCTGAAGTTATCGTTCTTGTGAAATCGGATCATTAAAATATACATGATTGGTGAGTGTGAATTATTTAGTTGCATATTGAAGTGAAAATTGCTTTATTCTTCGGTATTGCGCTAAAAAATATCGCTACAAAGTTCTGTTTTTTCTCTTCTATGGTAACAGAGACTGAAACATACAGATGTTAGATCATTATATATACTGATATGTCCCGGAAAGGGATATATTTAAACGAAGTAGCTAAGTGGTTTTAGCTACTATAACCAAGTAGAATACGGTAGCAGTAATCGACTGGTACGCGTCGTAGTCGCAGGTGAGAAGTGTAGATCAATGGCGTAGTTCAGTGGGCGTCGTTATAGACTTAGCTCTCAGACTAAGGCTCTTGACTCACCTACACGTCCGCCGGTATTTATGACGGACACCAGCCAATCATATTCCAGTGAGGGAGAACACAAGTGTACGCATATTCCATTCTATCATATACCCTACTAAATTTGATTGAAATCACTAACATCGGTTGTGAAAGATTGTATTTTGCAAAAAAAAATATTCCTATTATTTCGCATCGTCTGCTTTTACGAAGAAATGCCTCAGTTAATGGTGACTTTTTACACTACATATTCTGTTTTGAGGAATAACGGTTACATTTTTAAATAGGCTTAACTGACATTTCAATAAAACACTTCTTGTCTGGGACAGGTGTTAACCATTAGCCAATAATGGTTTACTAAGGTGGGGTTAACACTGTGCTGTAAGTGGAGCTATGATTCTTCTCATTTTAGATGGGTGAAGTTGCTCAGTTCCGAGGATTCTAACACTGTGGCAGAACCTTCCTCACTGCACTAAAGAGGTTGGGTCGGTTTAATATCGATGCCAGCGCGACAGTGGTCGCGGGGGCTGAGCAAAAAATCATTTCTTGTCCTTGACCCATTTGCATAAATATGCGTATAACTACCCCCACCACTACCTTAAAACAAGTGTCACATCCAGCCTTGGTGGAAAGGCCGGGTAAATATGCTTCTTGGCACATAAGGATTATTTCCTTTTCCTTTTATCGCTTTATTTTACACTCTGTATTTTACACTTCTACCTTATCATATTCTATGTTTCAAAAGTCATTTCCACTAACCTGATCGTAGGGCGCTGTGTAGCAAGAATAATTTGGTGGACTCAGCCTCCCTCCAGGTATAACCACAACCGAATTCCTATTTCTAAATGGCTGGCTGTGTTCATGAGCACATGGCCATTGTAAATATTTTCTTCTGAGTTGACTGGTCTATCCACCAAAAAAGTCATACGACCAACAATACTACGTTCACATCGCAATGTGGCAGATTGTAATAGGTTGCATCATACCTGTAGCAGGGGAAAGTCTCTGAAAACTGAGTTTCAGTTTTCTGAATAAAAGAAAAAAGAATAAGTAATTATTATGCAACCTGCTTTGCAGCTTTAATTGTTGCATATTTATTCTGTATTCGGGTATCAATAAAAACTCGAATGCTGAGTTCATAAAGAAATAGGCTTTCCTGATTTGTTTTCACCCAAGGCTTCGTAAATATCAATAACTAATCTTGGCAATAATCTAATAAATTTGGTTTGTAAAAAAGCATAACTTGTTTCTATTATTCTGACTAATAAATATTATTGATTTCTAAAACCACAGAACGTGATTGGTTTATATAAACGGGAACACTCAGCTAAAGTTTCCAAGATGTCTTTGTTCGACTGCAGCTTTCGTGTCTACAGCTGTCATCGACTATCACTGAGATACCATTTCGATGTTTCAGACTATAAAAACCATAGCGTTGTATTTGCACTTTCGCCACTGCATATTCAATCACAGTTCTCTCATGTTGGGTGTCTCGTCGGGTGACATAGTAACACTACCCGACACACCACTGCTTGCGGTAACAACGTCATATGCAGACAACCTGTTACCCGAGCTTTGGCGTCATGTCTACTGATAAAATGACCTGCTATTGACCGTGGGGAAAATGTGAAAGGTTGTCTTGCATCCAAATTCTACCTGCACATTACTCATAAATCACTACGTGTTGTGTCAGAGTGTAGAGTCAATTTTAAATGCCACGCCTGAAGCAATGCAGGTTATCCACCCGAAAGCATCGAAAGTTATTTCACACGCGAACAAATGTAAGTTCTTAAATTTAAATTTAATGTAAGCGTTTCCCAAATTCGAAACCCCCAAATCTTGAAGACTGTCGAAGAGTCTATGAAAACGAGTTGCACAATTACAGACAGATTTAATTTAGATTATATAACCATTAGTTATATATGAATATAAAAATAAAAGCGAGTGAACCTTCGTTTAATAAACATATCGCATGTTCGAAATAAACTGAGCCCTATAACTTATAATTTTCCTTACATTGATAAACCAATCTTAAAGACTAAACTATATCAACGAAGGTTCATGTGAACTTCCCTGTGAAGAGTAGAGCCACAGATTCACAACGCTCAGTGCTACTATTTTGATCTCCGTTTACGGTTTTTCTCCTAGACTGGTTGCCAACACAGTCTAACCTGTTATTAACAACTAGCTCCAGTAGGGGAGAAGGGTTGGAAAAGTAAACTTAACCCTTAAATTTGAACTCGGCATGCCACTCCCACTTTCGGCACCGATAACCTCTACGCTAACCGTACATCAACATTGATTATAGAAACTGTCTCTTATTTCTATATAAACAGCTGCCAATGTTTCTAAAGACGGATTCTTTGGATTTAGGTTCATAACTTGTAGTGGATGTGTGGGTGGTGAAATGAAATGAGAACTCAGGAAACCGAGTTCGAATTCCGACCGGGTCCGTTATATTGACTTAATGCGCAAACACACTTCGGAAAGGTAGGAATCAACCTCCCTCTAGCTATGGGTTAAATAGGATTTGTATCTGGGAAATCATTCTTAAAGAATTGTTAATGCAATATTCACAAGCAAATAAAGAATTCTTCTAATGCACAAAAGGTTTGTAAGTCGTAAAAAACAAATCAATGTTAATTTATAGTTTTATCAAAAGAAGCAAATGTTAATGTCTCCCAAATGCCACTAAAATCCTTTTGACTGTCTTTTTCGAATAGCAATAAACCTTCAATAAACTAACTCTAATTACTGTTGGAGTCGATATTTCATGATTATAAATTGCTATAAAACTAACAGAGATTTTTATAGGAATGGAAATCCGACTACGTCTGCCTATGGGTTTATTCTTTTGATATACATTCTAGGCGCTATGAAAATTCTTTCTAAACGTCTTCATGTGTATTTCTTTATAAGTTTATTTCTGAAATATCGATTTCTTGTTAATTTTATGAATAATACTTAAACAAAAAAGAAAAACAGATTTTTACGGGGAGTTGATGAAGTCCGTGCACATATTTAAATACTTATAATTTTGAACATGAAAGCTGTGAATATCAACACAGAGTCCTGGGAGAACCTGGCAGCCATACGATCCGAATGAAGAGGAATCCTGACCAAACACCTCAAGTCAGGGGAGGAGAAACTGAGACAAGTCACCACGGAAAGCCGGGCCCGCAGAAAGCAAAGTGACAGCTCCAACAGACCAGAGACAGAAAACACATACGACCCCTGCAACAGAGATTGTCACTCCCGCCACGGCCTCTACAGTCACAGATGTCGATGCTCCAGCCAATCAAAAAAATGACCATTTTGTTCTTTCCACTTCTTTATCTTATCTTTTTCTTGAAATTTCAAAAATGATATTTTTTTTTATTGATCCATGGCTTCAGCAGAAGAGGAAGTAAAAAACCTTCTTTAGTTGCCTGAACTAAAATCTGTCACTGCTGTCTGAAGAAAGACAGGAATTCCATATCAAAGTGGATGAAGAAATTTCAAGAAACACGTTCTGTCAATAATAAGCCACGGTCTAGCAGACCAGGTGTAAGTGAAGAAAGTGTAGTATCTGTTGAACAACATAGTAATAAATTTCAAAAAATTTTATTTTCTTATCCTTTTACAAATTAATTCTATTATATATGATTATAAAAATGTATTTAAAATTCAACACAGTCTTCATAGACCATGAATATTACTGGATGGGCTTGTTGGGGCAATTTTTCTTCCTATTACCTAATTAATATGCACCGCACTTAGTAGATCATGTGACGATTAACGGCCAGTCAGTGACACCCTAATCTGCACAGAAACCAGTCTTTGGCTAGACGCTTCGAAGAGATGCTTCCTGGACATGTAGGGAGAAAGCACCACCACATACAACATCAGGTACTGGATTTGTGAGTAAGGACAGACTTGTTATAATATTCGCTTGCTTTCCTTTTCAGGGTCGGAGAAAAAGAATGTAACACATTGCTACACGCTGTGAGCATGTTCTCTTTGTAAATTAAAACGTTCATTTACGTTCTTCCGACTTCTACTTAGCCATTTTTTTATTTTAGATTTGGGGCAAATATCAGTACCTAGGGCAGGTAACATTAAAGTAGCCCATACATGTTTAACATACCCAACAGTCTCTTTGAAATTCCACGAGTGTTGACAGTTAAGATTATCCCTTATCTCATACTCCTGCTCTTTGCCTGTATCTTCTCATTATCTCCCTTATCCTTTCCAATCGCCAAGGCTATGGTTTATTTGAGTTTTATCCAAATATGAATAAGTTTCATACACAAAAAAGGAGTAAGGGCTGCACAAATATTTTATAAAGCGTCCTCTCTTTCATCTTTCTTTTGCTCTATCTTTCCATAAGGAATTATAATGTATCATCATTTTAACGCCATTCCATCTCTACCTGCCTTTAACCATTCCGCACTTTGTCACTCTCTCTCTCTATGATTTATATATATATATATATATATATATATATATAAAGTGAACATTGAAGTCAACACTTAGAGGCGACTGTCTGTTTCATGCTAGACGCAATCGTCAGGCCACCGAAACATGAAACATGAAACAGACTGTCACCTCTAAGTGTTGACTTCAATGTTCACTTCTATATTTACACACGCTCTATCTCTGATATTGAGCACTTTATCCCATAAATATAGCACGCCTTAAGATTTATATATATATATATATATATATATATATATATATATATATATATATATATATATATAAAATGTCGGGCTCATTACAGTCTTTAGCAAAATATACTATTGGTATAACTTAGACGCTAAAATTATTCCTTTACTCTAACTAAAATATTTTTTTTTAAATTTCTGTGCATGAAATTAAAATAAAACACATTTTCGTATTTTAATATTAATTGAAATAATTCTATAAAAATAAACATTTTTTTAAAAAAATATTCTTGGCGTGTAAGGAAAAAAGAAGTCAAGACAAAGTCAGATACGTTTGTTTTTGGTTTGTTTTTAAATAACGTGTATCTACCTTGAGTTTGTGTTTGTATAGGTGTCTATCTGTTAGTGTGCTTATGTATCTCTCTATATACAATTGATGTGTATCATATTTCCTCAACATTTACCCCAGTCACACTCCTCACCCCAACCTTCCAGTCGACAACCGAATTTCAAGTCGGGCTAAATTTATTTTGCCCTTTTTTAATTGATACATTCCGCTAAAATGACTTATACGGTACGGAATAAATTATTTAAAATTGACATTTAAAAATGTGTTCTTTGAAATGCAGGGCATACAAGTCATTAGAGATTTTTAAAATTTTTAAGATTTTTACAATATTATTTATAAAATTAAAGCAAGAAATACATTGCCTTTTAAGTATGTCTTCTAGCTCAGATAGGGCTAAGACCTACGCAGCCCGACTGGACAATTTAATTTTATTTCATTCTCTTTTTTATCTACTTACTTTCTTTGATTTTTTTTTCTTTATTATGAACAATATCAACGAAATGTATTTCGGTCAATATTTTAACGCACGGAGTTAAAACAATTAATTTTGTATCCAGCTGAAGTAGAGATAAAAACGACGCACTACGAAAAAATTTAAAATAGATATATTGAATGTTCACTCACTCGGGCTAAGCCCGATCCCTGGAGTGGCTACTGATTCCTTTCACCATATTTCTTTTCGTTATTCTCTATCTTCCTTATTTCCTTTATGCCTTTTTTTTCTCCTTCGCTTTTATGGAGGTTTCTCGGTTAGAAAATGTAACAAATTTCAGTTCAGAACGGCCGGGGATCGGGTACAAATACTTAGATCAAAGGGATTGTATTTTATTTGTAGCTTCTCGTTTCAAGGTATAGAAGATGAAGTCGATTTTTTTAAGCTCTGATTTGCGTAACAAAAAAAAAGGAATATCAATTAAGTCTTCTCATTATGGGCTCATGTTATAAAATTAAAAATACATTGAGATCAGAGAAATTAACATTTTATGGATAGGCAATAAATCCACTAAATAATTTAGGTTTAAATAATTGAATATTTCTACCATAATCTAATCTTTTCTAAATTATTTAATCATCCAGTGTTAGCACACACACATACATACATACATACATACACACACACACACACATATATATATATATATATATATATATATATATACATATATATATTATTTAAATTTCGTTTTATTTATGAGGGAAATGTACTCAATATTTTGGATAGATCTTATATAGATATAAACAGTAGAGGCATATAAATCAACTGTACATGGTGACAGGCATTTTCACACCTTACCAAACATCAGACTACCAGATGACACGATGATTGCTTAAAGCATGAAACTATCGATCACCACGCAGTGGTACTTATCATATATAAGTGTATATATATATATATATATATATATATATATATATATATATATATATATTATAGTAAAAATGAAGAACAGTAAGATATGTAATCCGGTGTTTCTATTGATATTTTTATTAATTACAAAACAGTGCTCAATGTAACTTTACAGAGCATAAACGTAACTTATAATTGATACAATAATAGTTGATAAAAAAAGAACACGTTACCGCCCCTGTCTAAATGATTGGATTTCTCTGAATCCTTGGAAATAAAAATAATGAATGTATATGCGTTTAAAACTCCGTAAATTTAAAAATAAGTTATTCCAAAATTCGCTTGAAGATGTAACAGAACTAATGCTTTTAATTTAATATTATTGAATTTGAAATTTTTGTTTTCTGTTTTTGAAACATAGTAATTCCTGTGTAGCGATGAAACCATATTTTTATATCCGTTAATTTATAATATATACATAAAGTATATATGTGTAAAGTGTATATATATAAAGTATATATCTATATACATACATACACATTTTTATCATTCACATATATATATATATATATATATATATATATATATATATATATATACTGTACTGTACTGATGCGGCATTCACCCTGGGCGGATTGAGCCGGCTTCTTCCTGTTATAAGAAGAAGATTCTTGGGATAAATTACAGAAGTAGGGTACCCAGGCCTACTCGATATATATATGTATGTATGTATGTATATATATATATATATATATATATATATATATATATATATATATATATATATATGAATGGTAAAAAATATAGTTTGAAGATATGCTATGGCTATGTGTAAAAGTGCTCATTATCGGTGATAGAGCGTATATAAATGTAAAAGTGGACTGTGAGGCCAACAGCGAGCGGTGATAGTCTGTTTTATGGCATGAAGATTGCATTCAAACATGAAACATACTGTCAGCACTCGTTGTTGACCTCAGTATCGGCTTTTATATTTATTTAAAAATGACCCCCCCTGATTTCCATGCTTATTTTGAAGGCAGGCAAGCAAGTAGACCATCTTGAAAGATTACCGCAACACTATCTTTACTCTTCCAATTTCCTCGTATTTGTTCTTGTCCCGAACTAGTATATTTATTTTTAATGTAATATTATTTAATAATAAGTGTTGTTCTATTTTTAAAATATAAAAGATTCATTTTTCAAGACTCTCTCTCAAGTCTTTCTGTAAATGATACCATCCAAATGAACATCATCACGTGATCGACGCCCACCAAGAAAGGAAAAAGAAAGGCGGACCATCGATAAAGAAGCCATAATAAATAAATGTAAGTTCGTAAAAACTGCGAATCGAGCAGCAAAAGACCACATCGACAAGCGAAAATGGTTCAAAAATACAAGCGGGCTTGTTTACAGTTGATCCCTGTCTGCAATGTGCATGAGATAATTGCATATTTCCGCATCCATTTCGTCTAATTACCAACGCTTTAAATAAAGCCGCCTCAATAAAAGATCTGTCAATACCGCCAAACGCATTTTTAATATGGGTGTCCAGAAAACCTTTTAGCGTAGAGGAAGAGACAAACACATTATCTAGTGACTTTGATTGTGTGTCATGCAAGTTTAGAAACACGAGTAAATCCGTTATCGAATTGATAAGCTCGGCGTAGTTTTCTTACATTTCTTTACCAGTTTGACTTGGATCGCCTCACCGAGTAGCAATAGTTAACATGTTTCTCTCTCTCAGGCAATTAGTAATCGTACACATTCGTAGCCATGATCTAAGATTAGGAAATACATAGAGCTGCTGACCGTGGAGCGTTACTTCGTGAGCTCGTCTTACACAAATTCATTAAGTGGTAGTTTCTGCTGGAGATTCTTGGTATTTATTTACCGGAAATTTTGGAATAAAACGAATTGGGTAGAAGTCTATAAAATACAATAATATATTTTGATTTATTTGATTTAGAGTCCTTTGGCATTCGGTGTAACAAAACGTTCGTACGGTGGAGTAATGACTAGCTGCTTGGATTGACGAATCGGAGAGACGAGTTCGAATTCCAGTCAAATCCATTACATTCACTTACGTGCTAATACCCTTGGGAAAGGGGTTAACCCCCTTCTCCCCCCAGCTATGGGTAAATAGCTTTGGATGGCTACTGGTCTACTAGAAAAGAAATGGCAACTTTCTGCGGGGAAGAAAATCTGCCTCTTCAGTCATGTATCGAAAGATACATGATCGCCTAAACGTGTATCACGCAAGGCACATAAAGTCCGTTTCGGCTCGTTAGTGGTAGTTTTGAAATCAGACCATGCTAGGGCTAGTAGTAATATTATAATTAGGTCATTGTCAATCTTCTTTGTTTTTCTCATCTCTCAAAAGAGCAGAAAATAAAAGTAGCAAAAGACCTCTTAACTTCTTCACGCGTCACAATTGGCTGATTTCTCCGTGCTAGCGTTTTTCGTTCCGTCCTCTCTCTCCAGGTGTGAGCTTATATCATTTTGACCAGACTGGCGCGAACCTTAGTTTTGGCTCACATCAAAAGTCTCTTTGCGTTATTTTTTTTTTTTTTGATTGGCCAAAGTTATTTTATTTTCCGGCATTCCTTTCTTTTTTTATTTTTATAACGGAAGTTATGCCTGGAGTATCCCTGATTTTTGTTAGTTTTCAGCCACAAATTAGTAGGCTGTGATCCCACAACTTCCAGCGTTTTTAGGCCTGGTTCCGTCTTTTCTATTTCCCTTTTGAGAGAGATTATATAATACTTAACATTTGTTACTTTCTGCTAAGTTTAGTAAAAACCTGTTTGACGCTCCTACCGGTCTGATATATATATATATATATATATATATATATATATATATATATATATATTACATAGAATAAAAAATGTCAAGAGCTCTTCATATCTCTGAGCTGACAAGATCTACAAGTAAAAATATTGTAGGTCGAAATAGCTATTTTCGAATGAGGTAACTTTTGGATTTTTAATCTATGTAATTTATATGCTCTGTTATAATAAATACATTGATTTTTTTTTTGTGGATCATTTTTAATATTTTTATATTATTATCAGTTTTAATATTTTATATTATTATGATTCACTTGGATAATTTACCAACGGATTATATATATATATATATATATATATATATATATATATATATATATATATATGTGTGTGTGTGTGTGTGTGTGTGTGTGTGTGATTTATATGTGTGTGATTTATATATATATATATATATATATATATATATATTATTTATATATTATATATGCGCGGTACTTATTGGAAAGCGCTCAATATCAGTGATAGAGCTAACATACTAAGTTCAAGGGCGTGAAACCTAAGTTTACAAACTCACATAATATATATATATATATATATATATATATATATATATATATATATATATATGGTTTCGGTTCTCACCCGTCGAAGTGCAGTTGAAATGCACTGAAACGAAGTTGCATCTTTGTAGTGAGTAAAATGGTTTTGTCTATATGATAAAATTATAATAAATAAATAATTATCGCTCCACTATCGGTATCGAACCTTCTTTTGGATTAATGCTGTGAACGTTAGAATTTATATATTATTTTCGTTCTCATCGCATCGGATATGTGACGTGGCTGCTCCAGGCTCCGATCCCATGGTCACGGCACCAGATGACGTCGTCCCCGGTCGCAGCGCCAACTGTGACGTTCTATCCTGATCTACCACGGCGCCAGTTGTGACGTGGCCGTTCCAGGGTCCTATCCCGGTCACGACACCAGTTGTGACGTCCCTAAACAGCACCAACCAGACGTCTTCGCCGCGGCGCCAGCTGTTCGCTCCTCGCTGCTCCGTCCGGGTGTCGCTGCTCCAAACGTGACGTCCGCCTGTCGCGTCAGTCGTGTTGTCTCGTCCTGTGACGACCAACTGGCTTGGTATCGGTCGCGGCACCCAAATGTGACGTTCTAACCTTTTGGTGATTCGGGTGGGAATCTGGTTAGATTTGATATCAGCCTCGCCGTTCCCAACTCGCTTCCAACGCCTGGTTACCAAGGTAACTGCACTGACCTCCAGTCTACCTACCCACGTTGTGAATTGATCTTAGACAGACGAGATCAAACAGTGGTTGGGGCCGTAATGCAAATTGAGTTCAACGGGGGTGATAACACACAAATATGCATACAAGAAAATAAAATGAAAACTCAAAAAGTTCAAAGTATCAAAGAAAAAGGTAACAAACTTTATGTCTAGTTGTTCGATACATAGGACTGCATCTATCTTGCTCTCTAAGAAATTTGTGTTTCGGTGTGTCTCTGGACGAAAGTCGAAAAACTTATTTCGGTGGTCTGGTCCTAAGTTGCTCTTCAAAATAATTGTTCTTGGTTGAAGAGGAGTCCAAAATTTTGCGTGAATCTTGGTCAGCTATCTTGAGGCGGCTTCAACTCTGGAAACTGGAGCTCGAACTGATTTCTGCCTGTTGGGGCCTGGCTTTTATTGACGCCGACAAAAACCGGGTTGGGTCTGTTGGCGTCGCGGAGTTCCTCGATAATTCTAAATACATATCCACCTCTTTTATTTCTGGTTAGGAATTTTCCACTCTTTTCCATTTTTGGTAACTTTTTTTTTCACTCCCACTTTCTCACCATGCTTCTGAGGGTCGTGAACTGCCCTCCCCACTTCTTCGTAGCGGCTTCTCATACTTATACTCTGGATGGGGGCGTCGACAGCCTTCTTCGTGCGTCAGAAAGGCCAGAGCGTACAACGGCCGAAACGTTGTAATAAATATGGCGGCAAAGATGAGGACAATAGTCAGAATAATGTAAATAGTGTAAATAATACCTCATCTCAGATAAAAGTATATATTAATGGGTTAAAGTGCCCAATATCAAGAATAGAGCGTATATAAATAGAAACGTATATAAATATAAAAGTGGACACTGATGTCAACACCCAGTGGCTACATGCTTAAACGCAATCGTCAGGCAATGTGCGTTCTGTTTTGGCTTGACTAGTCGATTACGTTTAAGCACGGAACAGACTGTTTTGGCAAAGATGAGGACACTAGTCCGAATAATGTAGTGTATATTTTTTATCATACACATACATAAGAAAAACAACAGGAAAACTTTTTATGCCAACGCGTTTAGTTTCTTAAGGAACTTTAAAAGTTATTTGTATTTTTCGACCGAAGTAACGTGGATCAAAAATAACCTTACGTTTTCAAATTTTGAATTACAAAAAGCTCTAAGATATTCTAAAAACTTACTGCATAAAGAACGGTATATTATGGATGACGCTAAGTGATGTAAATCTTTCTGCCAATAATGCAACGATAAAGCTCTGGAGATTGATGTGGATATATTTGGTCAAGAGTCGTGCGACAATGGGAGATGCTCATTCGGGTTGGGTGCAGTGATTTTGAATGGAAGCGGGTGGAGCATGGTGCATTGAAGCACTCACCCTGAGCGCACAAGACACAAGCACACACGGTGACAGCAGACATCTGACAGGAACTGGAGGGTAATATGCGTGAACGCATTCTTCTCTCGAGAACAGGTTTGGTAAATCCCTTAAAGTCACATGAGTCAAGAAAAATATCAAGCAGCATGTCCACCAGTGACCAACCATGTGGTTTAGTGGTTTAACGAAACATTTCAAAATACATAGGGTCGTATTTCCACCAATAGCCTCGAAAGATGGACAGTTCAAGTATTACATCTGTAAACGATAATTCTAGGTCTGGGACGAAGAGTAATATATGTGCAAATCGCGGTGATTAAGGAAGAGATAGCGCTCTTCTGGCAAGAGAATGCAATCATCATCATCTCTCTCTCTTTCTTTAGATAGATAGATAGATAGATAGATAGATAGATAGATAGATAGATAATGAACTGACTGGGATAGATAGATAGATAGATAGATAGATAGATAGATATTAAGAAGATCAATACAAATACAATTTGCCTAATGTGTGATTTGTACGATTTTACTTTTAATTCTAAATAAAATATTTATGTCAAAAATAGATTCTATTCTGTTTTACATTTTTAAATGTATTTACACTGGGATGTAATGTAAAATCTATCCTGGATGAAAAAAATTATATATTTTTGTTTGTCTGTGTCAAAATTTCGCTCTCATGGATGTAGGGTGCATCAGGTTCAGGAGGGTCGGGTGTAACACAGGCTGTCATGTCGTCACACTTTTTTTTTCCGTAGGGCCTAAGGATCAAAGTGACTACTTACATCGAGAGGCTACACACAGACCTCGACTGAAGGGTTGACTGTCCCTGCAGATCTTTGCTCCGTACTATACAGCACATAAAACCTAAGAATAACTCAGAGAGACCTAGTACGATTATGTCACTTAACACGTAATCTCGTAGCTTTCCTTAATTCTCTTAATCTAGTACATCTAGAGCGTTGTCAGCCGGAAGATCAACGGTCCCACAATTACAAAGACTTGCTGAATGTGATGGCAATATGATAGAGAACCACCTGATCTAGATATATACTCGCTTCCTGGACTGCATTGAGGCTGCCATTGAAGGCGAGGGCCGTTTTATTGAATACCTGCGACTCTTTTTTTAAAGTTTAACACATGTACAAATATTTTGGAAAATATACTGTTTTTTTTTTTTGTTCTCAATTACCTGGCGCAACCTGGATATCTTGTTTGTAAATACTTATTTCGAAAAAAAAATCTTTTAACTTTTAATTCAGATTTTGTTTTTTGTTTTTTTCTTCCTAACTCTCCGCCCACCCGCCCTCTGGATGAGAGCATGATTAATATGACACTTTTCAGTTACCAGTTGTAAGTTTTATAAAAGAAAAATGCAAGCGGTTGCACATGTATTTATTCGCAACAGAATGGCTTCAGAGAAATAAAAATGTCAGCAATATATTTTCAACCCTTCACAAAGGAAAGGTTTTACAGGAATAAAAATGTCATGGCAGGCTTGCATCTGCACGTATGCGTGTCTGGTAAGAGGCGGCATCATCACCCAACCGCACTTCCCAACACCCACTCACCCCGAAAAAAGCTAAGAAAAGAGAATTTACGAATCAAGTACGTCTTTAATTATCCTGCCATCATTCTTAATTTAACCAATAACATCAAAAACACTTTCTGTCATTTTTTAATAACCTGTTACTTCCGTGTACGTAAGAAAGAAAGAAAGAAAGAAAGAAAGAAAGAAAGGGTCTACAGCTGCAGCTACGTTATAAACTTGGTGCCACAAATCAATTGTATGCAATGTTTAATGACTTATCAGTGCTTAGCGTAACTTTATCGACGCAACATAACAAAGGATTAAAGAAAAGACAAAAGCAGTATCAACTTCTTCCCCCTACTTGGACGAGATATGTCACAAGGTCTTTTTTATGTGGCGACCCAGGCGCTTACGCCCGGAACAAGGACAAAAATTGCCCTAAGCCTCCGCAACCGTCGGTTGTGATGGCCTCGGTGCGAGCACCAATTTCTCCCTCTGGTGCAATGGGAGGGCGCGGCCTCGGGCAGATGTTCCCCGGAGCTGGGCACCTCTTCAGTATAATTTTCTCAGTTGACCCTCTGTCCTTTGACAGAGAAGCCCCTGAGTGCACTCCGTCCAAATTGAGAGATGATAAGCCATGCGAAATCCCTCCACGGAGGAATTTACGCGCTTAAAAAAAGATGAAGCAGTTTCGGGAAATCCTGTCTGAGTCATTCATGAGATTCTCTGTAGAACAAAAACAACGATTATTTGTTTGTCAATTGTGAATCAATTCGCAAATCGTCTGTCTGTCAAGCCTGATGCATTAATATTATTTTCCCTTAAATTTCGGAAAATTTAAATTAAACCTTCATGATTTCATATCTTAGTTTGAAACTATTTTACGACCTTAGAGACTGTGCCAAGTTAGCCATATATTGTTTAAAATTTACTATATTTATATTGTGGAGTGATCAAAATCAGAGAGAGTGTTTATAGATATAGACAGTGTGGACATAAGAATTTCTCGATATTGTAAATTCTAACTTGATTATATATAGGCTGGCTGTAACCTAAAAAAGCAAACTAACTCAATGAATGTCAATATGTTTATTGTTATAAAAACTGAAACTGTTTCATATCAATTGGTAGTTGTTGCTATTGATTCAAATGAGACACATGCATTGAGGACGTTGTATCAAACTTATCAATAACTGGAAAAATCGTATTCGATCGCAGCAACATTAAAAGTTCTTCATTGGTGTCGTCCAACGGTCATGGAATTTGACCATGAAAAATTATCCTAGCGTAATCCGTTTCCTCTATTTCGAAGCCTTCATGTCTAACATTTATTTGTTCCATCACAAAGAGTGCATAGATTAAAGACAAGGATTCCTTATACATTTGATTCTCTTGTACTGTTTGAACTGCTAAATGACTGTACAAAATCTTGTATATTTAGATAGATAGATAGATAGATAGATAGATAGATAGATAGATAGATAGATATTAACAGAATGTGAGAGATATTCACATAGATATGAAAGTGTATATAAATTGAGAAGACAACAGAATGATGATTGTTGTTTATGGACTTAATCACAAAAGAATATGGCTGAAGGTTCGATCTCAGTGAGGTTCTCTGATAGCCTAATCTAATATAAGACTAGAATAAATTTCGTATTCATCATCGTATATTTGAGACTTTTACCTATCACGGTGCATGCGTATTCTCTCAAGGAAATTCGTTGTCTTGATCGTCTATTGGGACTCAAGTTCACTTCAGACCTCAAGTGGAACTCACATATACGATCCATCGCTAAAGATGCTGGAAAAAGGGTCGGTTCTTTTACGGTTCCAGAAAGTACCTGACTCCTCTAACCATGCTCTATATTTACGAGAGTCAGATCAAATTGAAAATGGAATATTGCTGCCCTATCTTCGCTGATGATAAGTTCAAACTATCTATATCTGAAAGAGTTCAAACGTTTCGACGTGGCCCTGTGAGTGATGAATTATTTTCCATCTTGCAAACCATTTCCCACATAAGAAGTGCTGTTTTCCATAGAAAATATTCTGACAAGCTAGATTTCTTGATAACACCAGTCCAAGACTTTAAAACAAAGACACACCATGTCACGTATACAGGGCTGAATCAATCTTATTCTCTTCGTTTTGCATTAGCAAGAAGGAAGGTCCATTTGGACAGCTTCTTCTCAATAACTGGTACATTATGGTACAGACTCCAGAGAGGGTGCTTCCTCGGTCACTACAATCTTATCCTCTTCAAGTCTAGGAGAAACGCTCTATCTTCAGTGGCTCTTCGGCCTTGTATCGAGTGAACGACGGTAAAAAAAAACTCTCCAAAACTTGATCTGAAATGTGAAACTAACAGCCACTCGTGTAAATTCCTATATCCATAATATATACGTATATATGGTTGGTTGAGTGTTCTTTAATTTGTTACCGCTAACTTCGGGATTAATGCACTAATAATGTTATAAATACTAAAACTACACGAGTAAGACACAGTGATAAACCGATCTCTCATGTGATCTAGCTTTAACAGCTCAATGGGGAAATATCCAGCTTGTTTCCTCAAAAATCAAGCAAATATCGTTTCATCACTGTTTAAAACCCGAGTTTTCTCCATTCACGGTGAACGGTTCGACTTCCAAAGAGGCTCCATTCTTTGAACGTTGATTGGATGTCAAGTTCACCTTAAGCCTCAAATGGAACTCATCTATCGCAAAAGACACTGGATAAATGGCCGGTTAACCATATAACTCTATGAAGTATACGAAACCCTCTGCCATGTTGTACCTTTACAAGACTCAGATTCGGTTTTAAAAAAATGGAATATTTCTGTCATATTTGGGCTGACGCTGCTCAGTCCTTACTTCCCGGTCTTGAGAGACTTAAAAGTCGCTTACAAGTTCTTGTGACGGAAGAGGCTTATTTTGCACTCAGAAAACAATTTTCCATAGGGCAACGTTGCAAGCCTATCGCTATTTCGATGGCAAATGTTCAAAAGATCTCCATGCTTCAGTTCCATCAATTCAGAGCTTTACTGCTAGGACCCGACACACTATTTTCAGGGAGTCGAATCACTCTTATTTCCCCGTATTCCCAATGTAAGAAGGAAATTCCATATTGACAGCTTTTTCCCCAAGAACTGTCATTTTGTGGAACGACTCCATAAATACTTCTGATCACTTACATTCAAGGGCAAATCGTTATCTATCTTCCTGAGCATCATCAGCCCAACTCACACATTTCTATTTCGACTAAAATTCTCCGCATTGAGAGGCACTCGAGTTTTGTATTGAGTGATATTCGGAAAAGTAATGTATGCAAAAGATACGAATAAGGCACAATGGATTATTATCTAATAATATGAATTCATGAAAGATACGTATAATAACACACGGTGTATTATTATTTAATATCGTTGTAAATTTATACAGAGGATAAGAAAATAAGATTGACATTATTAACTAATAATATTATAAATGCATAAAACTGATGGGGAGGAAATAATAATATTTAATATTCAAGCAAAATATATGATAACTGTGTATATATATATATATATATATATATATATATATATATATAATAAACTGTGGATTATCTAATAATGTTCTGAACGCATACAAACGTTATAAACAATGAAACATTAAGGATCATTATTGTTATACTCCGTTGCAACTAAATCTCTTTCTGATTCATTGTACATGCTGGCCGGATGAGAGCGCCATGAAGACAGAGAACGAAAAAAAATTAGGCTCCACGCATCACGTCCGATCTACCAAACAAACTCCATAGCTGGAAGGAGAAGAAGAGGATTAATACCTTTCCCAAGGGTATTACCACGTAAGTGAATGTAATGGATTCGACTGGAATATATATATATATATATATATATATATATATATATTAAAGACATTTTATTTATGTTTAACGTTGTTATTTTATAGATACAAGTATTTAAGCAAATGCTCTGTTTATGATAAACAGTATTAAATAACATTTACTGGCCTGAATGTCTGGAGAAATTTCATAGAAAATATTCGTTCATAGACAGGATTCGAACCTGCATCCTATACGGAACCGCCATATACGCTGGCGTGCCTTGACCATCGGCCACCATGAACCTTATGGTAGATAAGGTCGAATTTACTGTTATAAATTTACAATCTTCCATGAATCTCGTACATTCATAACTGCTCTGGCGTATCGAATGTAAAAACAAAATGACATTTGTTTAAATCTTGTATCTACCGCCAAAAATAACAACGTTAAACATAAATAAAAATGTCTTTAATAAATAAATTGTTATTTTATCGTCCATTTTTAACATATGACGTCATTTGTTTACATTCGATACGCCAGAGCAGTTATGAATGTACGAGATTCATGGAAGATTGTAGTTTATAACAGTAAATTGACCTTGTCTACCATAAGGTTCATGGTGGCGTGAGTGGTCAAGGCACGCCAGCGTATATGGCGGTTCCTTATAGGATGCAGGTTCGAATTTGCTGTCTATGAACGAATATTTTCTATGAAAATTTCTCGACATTCAGGCCGGTAAATGTTATTTAATACTGTTTATCATAAACAGAGCATTTGCTTAAATACTTGTATCTATAAAATTAACAACGTTAAACATAAATAAAAATGTCTTTAATAAATAAATTGTCGGACCTCGTCCATTTCTTAACATATGACGTCATTTGTTTACATTCGATACGCTAGAGCAGTTATGAATGTACGAGATTCATGGAAGATTGTAGTTTATAACAGTAAATTCGACCTTGTCTACCATAAGGTTCATGGTGGCCGAGTGGTCAAGGCACGCCAGCGTATATGGCGGTTCCGTATAGGATGCAGGTTCGAATCCTGTCTATGAACGAATATTTTCTATGAAAATTTCTCGGACATTCAGGCCGGTAAATGTTATTTAATACTGTTTATCATAAACAGAGCATTTGCTTAAATACTTGTATCTATAAAAATAACAACGTTAAACATAATAAAAAATGTCTTTAATAAATAAATTGTCGGACCTCGTCCATTTCTTAACATATGACGTCATTTGTTTACATTCGATACGCCAGAGCAGTTATGAATGTACGAGATTCATGGAAGATTGTAGTTTATAACAGTAAATTCGACCTTGTCTACCATAAGGTTCATGGTGGCCGAGTGGTCAAGGCACGCCAGCGTATATGGCGGTTCCGTATAGGATGCAGGTTCGAATCCTGTCTATGAACGAATATTTTCTATGAAAATTTCTCGGACATTCAGGCCGGTAAATGTTATTTAATACTGTTTATCATAAACAGAGCATTTGCTTAAATACTTGTATCTATAAAAATAACAACGTTAAACATAAATAAAATGTCTTTAATAAATAAATTGTCGGACCTCGTCCATTTCTTAACATATGACGTCATTTGTTTACATTCGATACGCCAGAGCAGTTATGAATGTACGAGATTCATGGAAGATTGTAGTTTATAACAGTAAATTCGACCTTGTCTACCATAAGGTTCATGGTGGCCGAGTGGTCAAGGCACGCCAGCGTATATGGCGGTTCCGTATAGGATGCAGGTTCGAATCCTGTCTATGAACGAATATTTTCTATGAAAATTTCTCGGACATTCAGGCCGGTAAATGTTATTTAATACTGTTTATCATAAACAGAGCATTTGCTTAAATACTTGTATCTATAAAAATAACAACGTTAAACATAAATAAAAATGTCTTTAATAAATAAATTGTCGGACCTCGTCCATTTCTTAACATATATATATATATATATATATATATATATATATATATTCATACATGTTTCATTAAATAATATAGACAAGTGTTGTCTATTTTATGTAAATTCTTTTCATAACGTCTGATAAGCACAATATTGATGCATTTTTTTTTTAATCCAATCTAAGCTTTCGGCTTACATAAGCCATTGTCAAAGATGACAATTACTGTACAATATATTAAGCAATACAAGGAGAAGAATGTGATGATAGTCTGTTTCTGTTTACATGGATGATTTCCAAGCAACGATAAACACGTTCATATAAGATGCTGGAAGCGAAAATCGCACCGCAGCTCATGACGTCACATATGACCACGCGAGAGTGAATTCGATAAGTATTAAGTATGGGAAGCCGTTGGTATAATTAGGTTTCAACTGTTTAAACTGTTGAAACCTAACCTAAACAAAATAAACTATGAAATCTCCACAAATATCATTAAATGTCTATAATTGGTAACAGAAGCCATTGCTTTTATATATTGTACAGTAATTGTCATCTTTGATAATGAATTGGATTTAAAAAAATGCATCAATATTGTGATTTTCTTTCTTCATTTACTGATAATGTTATTAAGCTTATCAGATGTTATGAAAAAAATTTACATAAAATAAATAGACAACTCTTGTCTATATTATTTAATGAAACGTATGAATGAAAAAAATGCTGCCTATATATACACATATATATATATATATATATATATATATATATATATATATATATATATATATATATTCACAGACTGTTTCGCTGTATCACAGCTCATCAGTGTGGCTAGACACCTGATTGCTTCATGCTGGGATCGAAACTCGACCGATTTGACATCAGTCAGAGACACTTAGAGACCCTAGGCTATCGGCGCACAGCAGAGAAAGGGAATTTCTTAACACATTATATACGTGATATATATAAACGCTAATGCGGACGCCATAGCGCTCAATTCTTACGAAGAGCGATATATATAAGATCATCTACCCTTGACAGGTCTTGTTTTTCGTCCTGTGAGATAACATGCGACCCTCCTCACCAACAGAAAAGCTAGTGGGGCAGCTAGTTTAGATGCCAACCACCGGTTCATGCAACAGGTTGTACTGGGTTACACGTTACCAGTAGCAGACCTAAATCTGACTTAACCCAGCAATATTGGTAAAACATTCAGGATATACTTATATTTACATTAGTCATATACTAGTAGAATTTTAACTTGTAATGTCTACCCTTCTTGCAAAAAAAATACCTGTTTTGGGGGGTTCAGGTTTTATTATGCAAACAAAGGCCAATATACATTTTTATTTATACATAAATCCCCAAAATATAAAAATATATTGGATTAACACAATATCTTATATGTCGAATAAATTAACGAATAAATTATCATTGCATTATTTTATGATAATATTGGTTACTTGACATTCTCTTAGATTTTTTCATTCATCGATTTTCTTAGCTTTTCTACTATTTAAATTTTAATATTACTTGCAGCGTTTCGACTTGGATTAATAGCGGGAGAGACTATGAGCCATTGTATTAATTTAGCGTTTTTGTAAAGGTTTTTGACAATGTGTGCATTGGTCATCATTGCACGATGCGAAGGAGTATTGCATGAATCCACTTTTCAGCCTAAAGTTTCTTGTTTGTGACTTATAATACTAAATAGGTTTTGTCCTTGAACTTACAATTGTATTGTTACCATCATCATCTTTGAAAAGGACTGATAATTTTAGTGCTTACAGTACTAGCCCAAAACGTTACTAAACCCCCTTACTGCTGTCTTCTAAGCCAGTGGTCGTTTGGCTGTTTTACTCTCCGACCTTCTTTTGTCATAGTTCAACCTTTGGGTTAGAGACACGTGACATCGCAAGGACAAATTAAGTAGAAAGAATTGGCTGATACAAGATTTTCTCTAATATGGGAAGCGGAATGAAAATATTACGATTTATTTCGAAATTCCTGAAACCAATTTCGACAAATACTTGAAGAAGGCTGAAGAGTGCAACGGTAGATATGTTTTGACTCTAACAACCAAAACAGATACACTAGTCATTGTAGATCAGTTTATTATAATAATAATAAATTTTAGTAGGTTTTTATAATTTTGGCAGAACTTAGTAAAATACAAATGAATGCAATAGCAATTGGCTGTCTAGAGTTAGGTTGATTAAAATCAAGGAAGAAAAAAGGCACACCAGCGATCTGAGAGAGAATAATAGAACGAACCAAAGAATTTTGTGCTATTGTATATTAATGGGAAAAGCGGTTGAAACATAGAGATTGATTGATGGAGATTGTCCATGTTCATTGAACCGTCAGCAAACCTCCCAGTAAACTTGGTTCGAGTTGTAATTCATCCAGACAGCAGTAACTCCAGTTACTTCTGACATGTATGACTGTTACATTCTAGTGATAGAGTATGACCTGTTGACAGCTGTTCTCACCTAATAAAAGAGGCATATTGCGGGAAAAGAAGGCGATATCGACATTATATTGGGAAAATTTTCTATCGTTTACTATGAATAGAATACGGCTGTGCGCATTATTCTTGGCTGTGAATTTCTGCAAATGCTGAGTTGTCATTTGATATTTTCTAGAAACTAATCGCTTCATCTGTTGGTTGAAATGTTTAAAAAGAGGTAGCTGATAGTAACCCATTTTTTATGGGTTTATACTTTGGCTTATAAGGACTAGTGTAAGACAAGTGTTAACTTTGTAGTGCTAAAAAAAAAACAGTCAGCCTAGACATACGATGCATCACCCGTCATAATATATGTCTATTAGCGGCAAGTAAGACTTGTCGATTTTATCACAGACGGGAAATGATTCTTGATAAGGATTTCCATATTCAAATAAATTAGGAAAAATATCTTACGAAATTTTCAGTTTTATGAAATTTTGACATATTAGTTTTAAACTTCAACAGTTGTATAACAGCCACCTTCCAAGGCTCGTCCTGGGCATGACGATAAACTACATCCGCGTCCTGGGTATGACGATAAACTACATCCGCGTCCTGGGTAAGACGATATAAACAGCACGGCCTCTGATCAGGAGGTTTTGAGGAGCATGAAACCAACTCTTAATTGCCGGTGTTCACAGCTCCACCCTGACCCGGGGTGGTAGCCCCTGTTAGGGTCCCAGCTATGGGCAAATAGTTAACACTCAGACTACATCCGCATCATGGGTAAGACGATAAACTACGTCCAAGAGCAAGGTCTCTGATCATACGTTTTTGAAAAAATAATGTTGTCAGCTGTACGTTTTTGAAAAAATAATATTACCAGCTATACGTTTTCTTTTGTTTTTTTGTTCATTTGGTTTTTTTTTGAAAAAATAGGGTTGTCGGCTATACGTTTTTAAAATATAATATTACCAGCTATACGTTTTGAAAAAATAATAATATTACCAGCTATACGTTTCTGAAAAAAATAATACTACCAGCTATATACTTTTGAGGAAAAAATATTAACAGAAATAAATTTTTGACAAAACAAAAATAATATTACCAGGGAAAAAAAAAGTTGTCGGCATTAAATGACGCATTAAGGTTGATATACCGTAAAACAAACTAAACCAAACCAAACCTTCCAAGGTTAAGTTGGAGAACAGCCACATGTCAATTCAAAAAAAGTTGGGGAACGACCATTTACCATGTCTACAAAGGTTGATAACTACCTGTCAAGTCTACAAAGTTGGTGAACCACAACCTGTGAAGACTACAAAATTGGAGAAGTGTCACATGTCAAGTCATACAAAGTTGGAGAACGACCACCTGTCAAGTGAACAAAATTGAAAAAAGACCACCTCTCATATCTACAAAGTTGAAGAACAAACTCCTCCCAGTCTACAAAGATGGAGAATGTCTACATGCCAAGAACACCCTAAATATTTTCCAGGCAAAAGAAACAAATATGGAGTACCATCGACAGGATAGAGTTTATCTGAATCTACTTTGTCCATAAATATGAATGAACACCATTAGTAAAATCTCATCCAGGAGGGCTACTCAGCAACTTCTTCACACGTCCATATAACATCATGGACAACCTTCAAAAGCGGGACTACACTTCGCAGATATCTCTCCCGAGTAAGACCCCCCCATAGAGGAGAACATGACTAAAGACTGTGCGTATGTTATCCCGTGCACCCTGCGAAAGAAATATAAAGGGGGAACAGGCCGCCCCCTTAAGGTAAGGCTTCAAAAACACCAGAAAGCTGTAACACGAGTGGATGTGGAAAAATCAGGCGTGGCTAACCACATATGGAGAGAAAAGGGAGATCACCGCCTTATGTGGGATCAAGCTGAGATCATAGACAAAGAACATTGGAAAATTCGTAAACTTAATGAATCAGCAGATATGCTAGGCCATAAAAATCTCCTGAGCCGACCAAGCATAGAAATGAATACAATATGGGAACCAGTAATAAGGAGTGCCAGAGAAAAGCGATAATAACAACAAAAATTGCAATATGAGCTCTGTTAAAAAAAAAAAAACTTGCAATGATAACAGAAAAAATTGCAATATAAGCACTGGTAAAAATGGTTGCTTAAGACATTAGGTTTATAATACCCAGAAATTCATACACAGATGTCCTCAAGGACCCATGGCACAGGGGATAAAGGCGTTAGTTAGAACCAGTGACAGGACCCAAAGGGTATGAGTTCAATGGTTAAGGCAGTGGAGAACTTGGAGAGGGGAATTAACAGGAGATTAACTGATAACTGAAATCCATTTCACATGGCACGTGGAACTAGAACAGTCTACCCCAGTGAGCGAAATAAAGGGTTCAGTTCGACATTCCAACCATCTGAAGAAGGCCGGAGCGTACAACGGCCGAAACGTTGTGATAAACATGGCGGCAAAGATGAGAAGAATAGTCCGAATAATGTAAATAGTGTACATAATACCTCATCTCACAAATATAGACAGATTCTTTACACGGGTTTCTAAGAAAAACAGGCTTGTTCATATTGACACCTCTATTACTCACCCGTACGAAACTCTTCTCACCAACTTCTCATTTTTTCAATTCATCAGCATCTAACAATGTGAACTTACGTAATAACAAATTTATTCATATACGAGCTTCTTTATTCACTTTCATTTTAACCCGCTATAAGTTTAACAAGTAATAATAAATCTATCATTTCTCCACAAGCTCCATGTTGATAAGCATAACCAATACTTTTTACTTCGTTGATATTAACATTTCAATGTCGCAGTGCCACATCAAGAGACAACCATCAGCAACCATAAAAAAACATTCTATTGGCTAACGACAATCCCGGTGTCTCCTGGTGATCTGGAAGTATAGAAGTTCATAACCTCAAAAGTAGCCAACACCAAACCTGTTGTTCGCTATTCTACCTCTCGATATGACCTTGCAATTACAATTACTACCAATTATTGAAATTATGAATTTCAAGAACTCCATATATAAAAATCGCTAACACACAAAATGCTAACCTGTTAGCACATGGGAAGGAGGGTGGGGAATATATTAAAAAACAATTATTTCATTGTTAAAACATCTTTAAAGTCATTTAGTATTTGGTTGAATATTTTCCTTTAAGGTCCAAACTTTCAAAGTGAAATGATTTTGATTCTAATCTTTGTAGAAGTCAATAAAAGTTAAAAGGAAAAGTGTCATGCTCGCCATCACTTGATAAAGAAATAAAATGCTCTAAATTCGAAGAAATTACTATTAAATCATCTAAAACTAATAATCGAAGCAAATAGATTTTACAAGTAGCCTTTAACCGTAAGGTCGAAATATTTCGTTTAATATATGCTTTCGCAAATAAAATAGCTCATTAATAATCAAAATATTAAAACCTTGCCAGTTAGTTGGATGTTAACTCTTTCCGGTTGGGCTGGCCACACGCTTTTGTTTCCTGCCGAATCTAATAAAACTAATTAGAGGGATTTTCACTATTGAATAAGCACTTGCTGTTTCCATGTAGCAGCAGTATGCTTCAAAATTAATTATTTATTTGGAGTTTTTTTTTTTTATCGACAGAAGATCGGATTTATTACTTAAATATAATCCTAGCAGAATAAACATTTGTGATGTAATGGATGATGATAACCGAATGGCGGACATAGAGGGGCGATAGGAATGGTTCGCCATTTTTTTTTTTTTTTTAGAGGTGGATGTCCTTTAGGGATTTAATATAACTAGTTTTAACCCATGAAAATTTCATGGTTTTCCTATTTTAATACTCTGTTGAATCTTAATTCGTAAGATCGAGTAAGCTCATGGCGAGTTCTACGACGATAAAATATCTGCAGAAACTCTTCTATCGCATCGTTAAATATTTGAGTTTAACATCTTTAAGAAAACATTGCAACAACATTCATAAATATGAATGCTGGTCGTTATTTTAAGAAGTAAGGGGATACAAATGAACAGATTTGAAATTGACAACTTTTTCATTTCACTGGAACAGGCCTTCTTCCATCATTTTTTTTACTGAAACCAAGTAGTATCTTTTCCCCTCTTTCCACGCGATCAAAACGGAATAGTCCTTTATTTATAAGGTATTGGCATGGCGTAACGGTCGTGCTAAGTAACGAAGGGAGAGACAAGCACAATTAAAACAAGATGATGCAACATGCAAAATTAGTTATGCCTTTTCTCTCATTTCACTTGTGTCATTTTTTTTTCTCACCTAAATTCACTTTATGGTTGACTAACACTTTGAGAGTTAGACTATAAATCAATGACCGTTAGGGGATTTCTTTTTCATACGGACTATATTGTTAATGCAATAATATGTTATCCTAGATATTGTTAATCTTTTTTTTTTTTCTAAATGATTTTCCATCTTGCTATTTTTGTTCTTGTCGCTGTTTTTTATGTCTGCAAACAAAACAAAATAATTTGTAATCTTTCTTTATATTTTGTAGATGCTGTTCACTTTTGACATATTACTTAAAGCGGTGACAAATTCTATGATCGCCACGTCTGGCACAAGCACTGGCGGATCCCACTGGATTAACTCGAAGATTGTGTAGATAACTCACAAATTGTGTTTAAATCTAAATTACCTTAAAACTGGCAAAATTTAGAAATAAATTCAGTCTGAAAAGAGTTAAATGTCGCTTTCTTAAAATGTTGCAGATTCTACAAAAATTCTAACAGGAAATATCACTTGTATATGACGCAATTTATACGCACCCCTTCTATACAATACTATACAATCTTCAGTTTAAATTTTCCCACTGTTGTTCATACGGTTAATATTAGTGATGAAGAGAGCAGTTGATGGGTCATTACTCAGAACATTTTATTCAATGGGATAAATTTAATTCACAATAAGAATTTCTTAATTAAAGCCGCTCCATTAATGAGCGCGCCTACATTGGATGAATTCGCGTTCAATTAGCCAACCTGAGCACGAGCGGGTGGCTTTTCAACCCGACACCTTCGATGTAGTGGTCACGTGCCTTGTTCCTCCCCGACCCCGCAACTTGACAATTAAAAAAAAAATGCTTTATTTAATTACGAGGGAATTTTTTTTATTTTTTTATTTTCTAGTTTTTCCATCCAGTTTTATTGGAGAAAATTTTAATTGTATCGATAATTGCTTTATTTTATTTTTATTTTTTTGATAATGGGCACACACATACACACACATGCACACAGATACGTGTGTGTTCTTATAAACTGGTATGTACAAGTTCACACAGATATACACCTACGGACGCATTAAAAAAAACACATAAAGTCAGATACACGCATGCGCGCAGATATGAACACACATCTGCCAAAACACAGAGAAAGACACATAAACATGTACGTGCGCAAACACACTCACACACTAAATATGTAGACACGCACATACGCACCCATGCGCATACACACACGGCGATATGCGCGCTCACAAACGGACAAGAACAGGGAGTCAAAAACATACACACAGACACACACACACACAGACACACACACAGAGACACACACACACGCGCGTGGGCACGCAGACACAAACAGCATTGATAGCAAAAAGTATTAAGATCTTTTTAAACAAAATTAATTGATGTTTGCTAGGATTCATCATCACTGACCATCCTTTCAAAAATAAAAGATTATGTTTTACAAACAGTTCTCGTTTTTCTTTCCTTTTTCTTTTTTTAATCACCCCATACAAGGCAGTAAAGCCACTAAGACACCAGGGGTTCTAGGACGTGGAAGAATAAGAAAAAAGAGAAACACTGTTAAGGAGTGAGAACAACAGAAGAGTAATCAAGAAGACAGTAGATAACGATTGACATTGCATTTAAATTTTTAATGATCAAAGTTGGCTGGAAAATATGGAACCAAGCGGGAAGTGCGAAAAAAGAAACTGTAAACAGAGAACTTTACACTTAGAACGGTTATACCTAGCCAAGTCAATTGATGAATTGATGAGACCTTACCGCCAGTCTAGTACTGCGCTTAAATTCATCAAGTCTAGGTACCATAGCGAAGAGTTCATCTGAACAGTTGCCATCGAAGTATTTATAGAAAAGGCGCAGGGAAGCTACATTACGGCGGTGGGAAAGAGACTGAAGCCGAGATGCCAGGTCAGGACTAATAATATTGCTGATTCATCTTTGGATTTTATCAAGAATCTCTAAATAAATAAAGCATAAACACCGGACCATATGTGACAGCAGTATTCAAAGCATAGACGCGTGGTAGATTTATAGATATGTAAGATAGATTCTGGAGAGAAACATTGTGTAGCACAACACAATGAACCAAATTTCTTAGAAACATACCTAGCAATGGATTCAATATTTTCTTCCTATTTCATGTCAGCCAAGAATGTAAGCACGAGAAGGCACAACAAGTCCCTCTCGGGGAGGTTAGTAACTGCCATGTTGATAGCAGGCAGGAAGGGCTCTTTCATGCGATTGACAGAGAGAAGTTTAATTTTGGTGACGTTCAAACTAACAAGCCATTCGTTTCTTCTTATTTTGTGCCTTATGGTTGTTAAAGATGGAAACAATGTCACATTCTTCAAAATCTACCTGCAGTCGTCCTTTATCGGAATTAAGGAAAGAAGTTTCAGGGATTTTGTATACAGTTTCATTTATTGCTTATCATAATGGCGTAGACATAATGAGGGTAATCGATAAAGAAGCAATACCAAAGAAGTATTGAATTTATGCTTTTGCTAAATATACATTTGCGATGACCTTAGCAGTAGTAAAACCAAAACATAAATCAATGGGAAATAACGAGAAAAGAAGGCATGGTGGATTTGATATCCACAAGATATATTCAAGAGGGCGAGAGGGAAGCATAGTATAACCTACCGAATAAGCTTGTAGAAATGGATGGCAGAACATAAACTGGATGGTATAGTATCAGAATAAATATTGCTTAGAGCTACAATGGATAGGAAGTTGTAGAGCGCCATGATCGTCAGTATGCTGAAGGGACAGAGAAAGTAAAAGAAAGATACCCATGAACATATATAAAAACTAGAGACTAAATTGAAAATCGATTTTTCACTGAAAATCTTTGTGCACTAATAGCTAATATTATCACCTAAATTGAAATAATGATTTTAGGTTATTGATTATAATAAAGTAATAATGAAGTTTTTGGAAAGAGAGAGGAAATACGTTGGTCTTCTCTACTTTCCAAAGTCTACTATTGACATTACTATATCTGCTATACCTTACCAAGATGGAAAGGACTAAAATAACAGAAAGAAATGTTTTCCAGAAATGAGTTATACATGAAAAAGTTTTATGTATTACATATTTGTGTACTAAAGCATACAAATGTAACACATGCGCTGCCGACACTTTTTGAACAGTGAGCGATCCCATTATTGAACTAAGTAGACGACGTGAACATAGAAGATACGCATATATGGGATGCAACCTGTGTCTAATTGATCGCATTCCTAGTCTACCCCCTATTACTATACGGATCGCCATTTCTCCTCTATCCTCTATTACGATACGGACCGCTATTCTCTACACTGTTCTCTATTCGGATCAATACGGTGATTACTACTCGAGCGAGATTATTCGAAGGCAACTGACACCATTATTGTTCAACTGCGTTACTACAAGTTCTATCTACAATTACAAAGTCTCTACTACAATGAGCATTACGAAAGTGACAACGAATATTCGTTGCCATTTCAAAAGTGGCAAGGAATGTTCGTTCACATCAGATATATATATATATATATATATATATATATATATATATATATATATATATATATATGGTGGAATCTCTTTTCTGGACGACAAATGAGGGCTCAGTAAAAGAAAGTGGTGCTTAACGTTCATGGAAGCGCATGTGTCTCTCAGGGCCTGCAGCAGGTGTTTTGCAAACTTTTAGATAGATAGAACATGTGGTTGAGCCATTTAGCTCAAGTGATTGAGGATCAATTGCAACATGTTTCCACGAGTGGTCAGCAAGGTCTGCTTTACTGCGTGCAACAAAGCCACAATGACAGGCAAAAGACTATCATTGAGAAGAGCTGCACGCTGCCAACTTACTTTAATATTTTCACACACTTGATCCTGATGTTCAAGTCGGCCTTGCTCAAATATTTGTATAAATGAAAAACGGCAAAACGTTGTTAATCTTTGGGAATCTTCACTACAGTTTTAGACATTTTGTCGTGGTTTGATACTGGAATTGTATTGCTCATTATTTATTATAGAAATGCATTACAAACGAAATCACAAGAGAAACTGTACAATAAAACATTTTGGAGAGGATGCCAGTGGTTAGAAATTAATATTTAAGTAGAATATAAACAATGTTTTGTTTTTTTTACATTATTTACATTATTCGGACTATTGTCCTCATCTTTGTCGCCATATTTATTACAATGTTTCGGCCATTGTACGCTCCGACAAAGATGAGGACAATAGTCCGAATAATGTAAATAATGTACATAATACCTCATCTCAGAAATATAGACAGATACTGAAAGGCCGAAACGTTGTAATAAATATGGCGACAAAGATGAGGACAATAGTCCGAATAATGTAAATAATGTACATAATACCTCATCTCAGAAATATAGACAGATACTGAAAGGCCGAAACGTTGTAATAAATATGGCGACGAAGATGAGGGCAATAGTCCGAAGAATGTAAATAGTGTACATAATACCTCATCTCAGAAATATAGACAGATACAGAAAGGCCGAAACGTTGTAATAAATATGGCGACAAAGATGAGGACAATAGTCCGAATAATGTAAATAATGTACATAATACATCATCTCAGAAATATAGACAGATACTGAAAGGCCGAAACGTTGTAATAAATAATGGCGACAAAGATGAGGACAATAGTCCGAAGAATGTAAATAATGTACATAATACCTCATCTCAGAAATATAGACAGATACTGAAAGGCCGAAACGTTGTAATAAATATGGCGACAAAGATGAGGACAATAGTCCGAATAATGCAAATAATGTACATAATACCTCATCTCAGAAATATAGACAGATACTTAAAGGCCGAAACGTTGTAATAAATATGGCGACGAAGATGAGGGCAATAGTCCGAAGAATGTAAATAGTGTACATAATACCTCATCTCAGAAATATAGACAGATACTGAAAGGCCGAAACGTTGTAATAAATATGGCGACAAAGATGAGAACAATAGTCCGAATAATGTAAATAATGTACATAATACCTCATCTCAGAAATATAGACAGATACTGAAAGGCGGAAACGTTATAATAAATATGGCAACAAAGATGAGGACAATAGTCTGAATAATGTAAATAATGTACATAATACCTCATCTCAGAAATATAGACAGATACTGAAAGGCGGAAACGTTATAATAAATATGGCAACAAAGATGAGGACAATAGTCCGAATAATGCAAATAATGTACATAATACCTCATCTCAGAAATATAGACAGATACTGAAAGGCGGAAACGTTGTAATATGGCACAAAAATATGGTCCGTAAACAAAGATCTGAAATATAGACAGATATGAAAGTCGAAACGAATAAAATGGCGTAAATAATAGTCCGAATAATGTAAATAATGTACATAATACCTCATCTCAGAAATATAGACAGATACTGAAGGGCCGAAACGTTGTAATAAATAAGGCGACGAAGATGAGGGCAATAGTCCGAAGAATGTAAATAGTGTACATAATACCTCATCTCAGAAATATAGACAGATACTGAAGGATCGCTACGGACCCGATATACCAAAAGTATGGAGACAAATCAAAAAATCCTACCAGAAACTGGCACGAATATCGAACCATCTGACATTCCTACGCCAACAAAGATGAGGACAATAGTCCGAATAATGTAAATAGTGTACATAATACCTCATCTCACAAATATAGACAGATACTGATTTTTTTTTTAAATCAAAATCAATAAATTGAATAAAATATTATTTCCAATGCTTTACACATAATATCATTGTTGCACAGTGCGCATGTGTCAGCATTGGAGTTTCTTTCCAGTTATCAGGATTTGTCTTATTAAAAACAAGATTTTCTTTCGAGGCAAGCAAAATTTTAAAATAGAAAAGGCCCACTCAATTTGCCGCCGGTTCAATGACCGCATAAACAAGTTCCTTGTTAAATCATTTTATTGTTTCCTTTCTTTCCTCATTTCTCGTCCAGCAATTTTTTTATTCACCTATTAACACTTTAATTCTACTAGTAGTTGATTAAGCTAAACCAATTACTAGATTTCTTCTCATAGGCTGCACACCAAGATATCTATGTAAGTTCTACATTTTGATCTATGAAATCAGTTTATTGTTATCAAATAATGACTTGATGTTCATCTTTTTAGGATCTTTACTACAGCTTCAGATATTTTTGCTTGTAGATCAATCAAGTCAGATTAACTCCTGCTAAAATAAACCTTACCACTTTATCGCGATGCTGTAAGTCTACATTGTTAGTTTTCATATAAGACATGGGTGTCCGTCCTGGGTAAGACGTTAAACTACATCCGCGCCCTGGATAAGACGTTAAACTACGTCCAGCAGCAAGGCCTCTGATTAGGTTTTGAGGAGCGTGGAACCACCTCTTAATTATTGGTGTTCTTATGTCCACCCTGACCAGGGGTGGTAGCACCTGTTTGGGTCCCAGCTATGAGCAAATAGTTAACAGCAATACTTCTTTGAAGAAAATTATTACCAGCAATACAATTTTGAAGGAAAGATATTACCAGAAACAGATTTTTGACAAAACAAAATATTACCAGCAATAAAAAAAATGTCGCCATTAAATAACCCATTGAGGTTGATACGCCGTAAAACAAAATAAACCAAACCAATCTAAACTAAAGAATACATATTCTATTCATACGAATCTATCCTAAAAATGTTGTCGGCATTAAATAACCCATTGAGGTTGATATACCGTAAAACAAAATAAACCAAACCAAACCAAGACACGGGTGTCCAAACTTTTTTCAAAGAAGGCCAGATATTTGAAGTGAATATGCGTGAGGGCCAACCATTCTGCTTGTCATTCTTTGAACCATTAAAATGAAATACAAATGAACTATCTTATAAAACATTTATTGCAAATGGCACATTTTCATTTCTTCACAAGGATGACAAATAAATTTAAACAGGTCTTACCAAAATCACTCAACTTGTCATATCTGAAGCCAATATAAGATGAAGTAAAATATGTCTGAGAAAAAAGAACCCCAGGGAAGCTATAATATATCTCAGGTTAATCTTAAACATTACATATTATTGGTAATTAATGTTGTCTGTCAACTTTTAAGTTAAAAACATATGAATAGGAACATAACACCAACATTCATCTTATTAAGAAGAAAACAAAGTGTCCAAACAGATTTATAACTGATTTTGACCAACGCAAAACAATTTTAATTCACTAAGATTTTAGAATTTATTTATTTCAGATGACCAAAACAAATAATTTGCCTGCACTAATGTGAAGAGTGATACTGAGATCTGTAGACAAAGTCTGGTTCAAAGGCAGTGAATTTAGAAATTGGCTAGAAACGGTCAGGGTCATAACGCCAAAGGTCGGCCAAACGGTACTGCAGCCATCTTTTGGTAAAATATGAAATTGTATTTCTTGAGTGTGTACTTTACATACTCTGATCGACAATAATGGCGGGCCGTAAGTGATACATTCTATGACAGAAGATGGGGGCCATATGAAATATGACCGCGGGTGTAATTGGCCCTCGGGACGGATTTTGGACATGCTTGATATAAGATAATGTGTTCTGCTAAAATCAAAAGTCTGAGGTCATTTACTGGACGAAATATTGAAAATCAAGAAGCTTTTTTCATTTTCATTAAGTTTTCTTATTTTACTGACATGAAGCTCACTAACCCGTCGCTTGAAAATATAACCGGAAAATGGTTTAATGCCTGTAACTGAAAGCAACTTTCATTTCAAAGCAAGATATATCTATCGTAAATGTTGAATTTATTCCAAATTATCATTGAGATTTTTGCCTGTTGAACCCAATGCTGGGCAGTGGCAGCTCGACAAACAGTTTATGAAAATGGACAGATCTCAAAGGTACAGCTATGAATTTGTCATACCAGTGCCAACTTTTAATCCTTGTGGAGTAAGTTATAACTCTGCATAAATAATTATAACCCCCACCTAACATTTATATATACAAAAATACTCATAGGAAATGAGAAACAGTAAGACGGGGAAACAATAAAACGAGTATTCTTGATTGTCTGGTCATTATATGGTGTTAGAAACTCGAGAGCTATTGATACTAAATAAAATTGTGAGTTTGTGGTCGAATGTAGATCAAATATGGGTCAGAATCTGAGAGAATGTAAACATAAAGAATAAGTAAAGTGTATACGAACTTTCTCATATTTTTTATATAATGTTTGCAGTGAATATCGAGATAATTTAGTTGGAAAATAAAAGAAGAGTCTGGAGTTTTCTTACCTCAAATTTTAGTTATGACTGTTAAGACACAAATGTTACCGTTGTAGCCTGAGAAGTAAAGGAGACGAAATTTTTGTCAACCCTCGTGCTCACTGCTTGTCCGATTGTAAGGATGTCACGTGTTTGTGTGGGGTAGAGGAGAAAAGTGGGGTTGATTCTCATTGGTTTAGAATGAGCGAATTAATTATTTTATTACAATTATTTTGACATTATTATAAGTTTTTATTTATTTTTATAGATACGACATTCTGCATTAAAAGTAAAGATATTTAAATAAAATTGCCTTCCTCTTAAAAAATATATGAGAGAATTATTGCCTTCTTCTTAAAAAATATATAAGAGAGAATTATTGCCTTCCTCTTAAAAAATAAAGAGAGAATTAAACGTGAATTAACATAAACAACACAAGAAACTAGACAGATGCACATAGACATTGGACACATACAAACAGATCAAGCAGAAAGCCAAAAAAGAAAAAAAGTGGGGAAGTGTGTGGGGGGGGCTAAATCACATGCTAATTATGGAGGGTACTAAACGTGAGTTGAGGGGATAAATCACATGTTAAATATGGTGGGTGCTAAACCTGAGGTGGGGAGGAGATATATCACATGTTAATTATGGTGGGTGCTAAACGTGAGGTTGGATGGGCTGAATCACATGTTAAATATGGTGAGTGCTAAATGTGAGGTAGGAGAGCTATATCATATTTTAAAAATACTGGATGCTAAACGTAAGGTGGGTGGAACTCAATCACGTTTAAATATGGTGGGTGCTAAACGTAACTTGGGCAGGATTTATAGAACATGTTAAATATGGTGGGTCCTAAACGTGAGGTACGATGGCTAAATCATATGTTAAATGTGATGTGTGTAAAACGCAGGTGGGGTGGAGCAATATGACATGTTAAATATGGTGGTTGCTAAACGTGAGGTGGGGAATGGTTATATCACGTTAAATATAGTGGTAGCTAAACCTTATGTGCAGGGGCTAAATCACATGTTAAATATGGTGGGTTCTAAACGTGAGGTTAGGTTGGCTAAATCACATGTTAAATATGATGAGTTCTAAACGTGAGGTTAGGTTGGCTAAATCACATGTTAAATATGGTGGGTTCTAAACGTGAGGTGGGGAAGTGCTATATGACATGTTGAATATGGTGGGTGCTAAATGGGGAGCTAAATCACGTTAAATATGGTGGGCGCAAAGCGTGATGTGTAGGGGCTAAGACCACATGTTAAATATGATGGGTTCTAAACGTGAGGTTAGGTTGGCTAAATCGCATGTTAAATATGGTGGGTTCTAAACGTGAGGTTAGGTTGGCTAAATCACATGTTAAATATGGTGGGTTCTAAACGTGAGGTTAGGTTGGCTAAATCACATGTTAAATATGGTGGGTTCTAAACGTGAGGTTAGGTTGGCTAAATCACATGTTAAATATGGTGGGTTCTAAACGTGAGGTTAGGTTGGCTAAATCACATGTTAAATATGATGGGTTCTAAACGTGAGGTTTGGTTGGCTAAATCACATGTTAAATATGGTGGGTTCTAAACGTGAGGTTAGGTTGGCTAAATCACATGTTAAATATGATGGGTTCTAAACGTGAGGTTTGGTTGGCTAAATCACATGTTAAATATGGTGGGTTCTAAACGTGAGGTTAGGGTTGGCTAAATCACATGTTAAATATGGTGGGTTCTAAACGTGAGGTTAGGTTGGCTAAATCACATGATAAATGTGGTGGGTTCTAAACGTGAGGTTAGGTTGGCTAAATCACATGTTAAATATGATGGGTTCTAAACGTGAGGTTAGGTTGGCTAAATCACATGTTAAATATGGTGGGTTCTAAACGTGAGGTTAGGTGGGCTAAATCACACGTTAAATATGATGGGTCGTAAATGCAATCGGGGTTTAAATCGTGTTAAGTGTGGGGTTTCTAAAACGCATATTAAATGTGTGTGAGCGGGGTTAAATCAGATATTAAGTTTTAAAGACACCTAATTCTGTAATATTTCATAAAATTATTTTTAGATCTATTATCCGACTGTAAACTGTTTACTGTTTTTGCTCTGATTTAATTTTTTTATCATTTCACCCCAAAGAAGACAATAAAGCTACTAAGATGTAACGGATTACTGAGTTAAAGAAAATATGAGAAAAAAAAAACATTATTAAAGGGAAAGAACAATAAAAGAACAGGAATTAAAATCACAGAAGACAACGGTTGAGGTTAAAATATTTAAGATCAAACCTGACTGGGAAGTAAGAAACCGGAAGCGAGTTCCACACGCGAGAAGTGCGAAAGAAGAACCTGTTCGCATAGAACTTGCGGTTACATCTCGCCATTTCAATTATAAAAGGGTGAGATCTTGCCACCAATCTAGTATTGTGCTTAAATTCATAAAGTCTTGGTACCAAAGAGGAAAGCTCACCAGAACAATTACCATGAAAACATTTATAGAAAAGGCAGAGGGAAACTTCGTCATAGCGGTGAGGAAGGGACTGAAGCCAAGATGCCAGGTCAGTAACAATTTTTCAGATTATTCTTTGTATGTTATAAAGAATCTCTAAATACACATTTTTCTGATTTTCGTTTGTATTTATTTTGGGGAGTGAAAACTAAATTTTTCCGTGTATAAGACTTATGTAAAAGTTTTAGAATCTAATGTTTCGGAAAAAAACAAGAAAAGAAGTTTTCTGATTTATTTTGAAAATTAATGGCAGTAATGATTTTATACAAATGATACAAGTGAACGTATCGACTGAGGCTAAGAAGACAAATTTGGTGTTTTGCTTCGTTCTCAGTTTCAGCAAAACAAACAGGTATTCCAGTTCCCCAGCCTACCCACCATGGTGCTAATGTTGAAGCATATACATAAGTATAAACATGGTAAGTAGTCTAACAAAATATCCATTTTAATATGTCTAGCTTTGTCTGGCAGAAGATTAGTTCGAGCCGAACTTAAACCCGTAGAGATGAGTTAAATGAAATTAACCTGCTAACATTTACTTTACGCCAAACACACTTCACATCTTGACTCTAACTAAGGTGAAATTGTAACAAACAGTTTCTTCGATAAACCTAAAAGCATATATTCAAAAATAAAGAATAAAATTTAAAAAAATAAAACTTCTTACATGGAGAGTAACCAAGGGAGACAATTCATCATTTACCTGACAAGTCACGCTTTGCAAAAAAGAAACCGTCAGTCTTTCGTATGCCTTTTGTTACGGCTTGATTTATGACTTGGCAATATTAGATCTTCAACAAATGCAAAAGAAACATCTTGTTTTACAGTTGCTGTCGTGTTATATTATTATTACACACACACATACACACACACACACACACACATAATGACTATGTATACACATATACGGCTATATGTACACATATGTATATCTTATGATTACATCTATGCATGTATATTTTCAAGTTGCTCATGTATTATTGAAGGACAGTAACCAATCGGTTAACAGCTGGGAGTGTATTTGATGTTTTAGGAGTTCTAAAATCATGTGATGGGCATTACTTTTCAAGGTATTTAAAACAAACAGTTTCGTGTCTATATTACCGCATGAGTTTATTATTGCAGACGATAAGACCGAGTCACTAGATCAACAGCCGTCACCTCATTGGTTTTTATATAATGAACTTTTATAATAACTTCCTTCCTCAGGATTAAACTGGAATTAGCGCATTTTTCTGATTTAGCATTGGCTTATAGTATGTTAGATTCCATTATGCAAGTTAATGTTTTCACAATAAAACTAATATTAGATAATCGATCTTGGTAAAATGCCCAAGATATATTTATGTTAAATATCAATATACGTCTACTGGACGTAAAGTAGGGGTCGGGTTTTTTTTTATTGTTATTAAGTAATAAACTGCCCCACCCCTTATAAGCTTATAATAATTACTTTTATTAAAGAATATTCTTAATAATTTGTTTTGGAGATATCAGGTTTTATTATGCAAAAAAGACATTATATTTTTTATAAAGTAATCTAAAAGATATAGGCTACAAAAATATATATTTCATTAAGATATTGTCTAATATACTTGAATAAACTATTAACTTATTATTTTATATATTAATATAGGCTTCTTAACATTTTGTAAACTTCATCACTCTTTCAATCGTTGATTTTGTCAATTTTTCTTTTCTTTCTATTTTAATATTACAGCAGTTTCGCTTAGATTAATCTGGAGAGATGTTATGAGTTTATTTGGTGTCTTTGAAAATATTTTATGTAAAATATACCAATAAAAGCCAAACAACCGCCTCTGGTTCTCGTAATTATTTCTACTGTCTTCATCAAAAGAAACAGTCTATCAAAACCCTTTCCCATTTAGAATTGCATGTAGTTACCTCAAGAGAGGCCTGCAAAATGCAAAGAGCACATATGCGCAGTAAATCAAATACAAAGTAGATAATAAAAAACTTGGATCTCAGGGTATCTAGAAAATCGAGATCTCCATACTTAACAGAAGTCTCCATTAAAAGTAACCTGAGGTTAGCTTATCCTCGATGGATAAGGCTAATCCCTTTGCTATGAACTTTGCGTCTAACTCTAGGTTAAATGATAAAGACCATCCCTTACCTGACTTCCCATACTTCACGGAGAACAAGCTTTGTGATATCTCTATATGGGCTTTCAACCAGACTTATCAAAAGCCTTGACTCTACGAAGTCTACTGGTATGGACAAAATTTGTAGAACTTTGGCCTAGAATTGTCTACAATCTTGGCAAAAAGAAATGTTTTCCAAGCCCAAGGAAGGGTGTCTAGTGCATGCCTCGTGTTCAAGAATGCAGGTGAAACCTCGTCCCCGTTACAATATCCCCCGATCAGCATCCTTAGAATCATTAGTAAACTTTTTGAAGCTATCATAAACAAGAAAATCCTTGGACACCTCCACAAAAACAAACTTATGAGCGACAAACAGTATAGTTTTCGCTCTTCTTGGTCCACTGCTGACGTCTTAACTATTATCACGCGTAGAATCAGTGAAGCACTTGATAATAAAAATCTCGTGAGAGTGTTCGCACTAGATATCTCGAAGGCGTTTGATAATGTGCACTACAGGATATTACTACGAAAACTGACCAAATATGGAATTACTGGGAGAGTCTGCTCAATTATGAAGTCTTTCCAGTCAGGTAAGTCTATGAAAGTCAGTTGTTAATGGTCAGTCCCCCGAGGCACATGCCATCAATGTTGACGTCCCCCAAGGCTCTTGAGTCATAATTAAGTCGCGACACCATTTAAAAAAAAATATTTAACTGAATTTGTTAAATAAATTTGTCTCTACCTACCCTGGTAACGACTTAAGAAATTCGAAAGCTGGATCATATTATTTTTACTTCTTTTTTCCGAATGAAACCTTGGACAATTCTTGACGGAATTTCCTCTTTATTTTGAAAATGATTACTCGTAATTTGGAAAAAAAACAATCATTAAAATTACTAGGCATGAAATACAAATTAACCTTTAAATTTGCTAAACCTACCAACAACCTACAGCAAAAAATGTTAAAGGACTTTTCTATGATCAAAAAATCCGACAAAATAATTATCAAAACAGATAAGACAAAATCAATGCAGATATGTACCATACTGCTATTAACAGGGAAGTTAATAAGTTTTATAAAAAGGCACACAGCAACTGGGAAACAACATGAATAGTGAAGCCAAGAAAATAACCACTGAACTAAAAATTGTAGATAGGATCCACAAATTCCACAAACACCAAGCATTCATCACAGTTAAAGATCACAAGGCAAATCTTCTAAACAACTCTCAATACCGATTACTTAACCCAAACAAGAATAATATCGGTAAAATTAGCTAAAACATCACTGAAAGAGCATGCAAATATGCCAAAATGCTCTCCGAAGTAACCTGTGCCATAAGACGTCATAGAATGCTTTAGTAATATAAAAAGGAAGAATGAATGTACATTCATCCAGTTCGATGTTTGTGATTTTTACCCGTCCATCAGCGAGGATCTGCTAATGGCTGTTATAAATCTTGCAAAGAAAAAAAATACTGTCCTATTAGGGATCTGAAATAAATATCACACAGCAGACACAAAAACCTATACGTTTTCATAATGGTTGTCAGTGGACCAAAATAAATAACTTAGAATTTAATATTGCTATGGGAGCATTTGATTCAGTGGAGGCATGCGAATTAGTTGGAATATTATTATTGTGGAGACTTAGATTTACTTTTGACATTAAGGACACCGGACTCTATAGAGATGACGGTGTAATTCACTTCTGTAAAACAAGCCCACGAAATATAAACCGATTGAAAAAGGAACTGATAATTTTTTTAAAGATCACAAATTAAATATTAATACTACCACCAATGCTAAAGTGATCACCTTTCTCGATGTGACCTTAGACTTGAATAACTGTTATTAGAAACCATATACCAAAGATCTATATAACCATAGATACGTCAGTAAAGATGTAAACCACCACCACCACAACAACATTCTAGATAATTTACATAAATCAATCCAAGTTAGATTATCTACCAACTCCAGCAATAAGGAAATATTTGATAATAATAAAATTAAATATATAAAGGCTTTAGGACTAAGCAATCATAAAGTAAATTTAGATCATATAGAAAAAACTAAGGTAAAAATAAACAGAAACACCGTAAGCATAACATTATTTGTTTCAAGCCAGCTTTTAATCATAATGTTGAAACTAATATCGGAAGAATTTTCCTAAATGTAATCAATAAGTATTTTAACCATTCACAACTCTAAAAATAATGTTAAAATCAGCAGTAAATGCGTCAATAACATAGATAAAACCATATTCCTGCATAACAACTTTATATTTCCAACAAAGACAATGTAAATATTTTTAAAAACAAATGTAACTACTGAAAAAATATGGTCGATGTATGACTGATAATATTGTATACCAGACGAACATACATTTCAGTAACGATGTTAAATTTAATTTTGCTTTCACTTTCATCCTTGGAATTTTCGTATTTATCCTCATCGAATGACCTAAGGTAATATAAAATAAACAAACAGCACTGTTCTCTCCAAATATTTCTGGCAATTAAAGAATGATGCCATCTCACCATCAATCAACTGGGTTATTATAACAAGAGTAAAATCTTTTAATGGGAAAGGAAATAAATGTAACTTCTCTTGCTGAAAAATTGTTTATCTTAAAAAACTTAAATAACCCTAACCTATTAAACAAGAGAAATGAATTGATGGTTACATGTAGGCATAAAAATAAATATCTGCTTAAATACATTGATAATTTTTTTATATAAATTATGATTTATTTTCAGGTACATTACGGTTTGTTTTCGTTTATCTATCTATCTCTCTCTCTCTCTCTCTCTCTATATATATATATATATATATATATATATATATATAACAAGTAATCTCCCTTTAATAATAAAAATAATATTCACAACGCTAAAACAAAAACTTCTTTAATTTTTTCTTACACATATATATACAAATCACGTTTATTTTAAATGCTAAATATAATATTTTTAAATTAAAAAAAACTGTAGTCGCAATATAATATATATCTACACCAATATTACGATCACCGGATATATTTTTTTTAAATTTAAATTACGTAATGGCTAGTATATACTCGGCACCTGAAGACTGCATTGTGCCTGAAACTCCGAGTAGTGCTATCTGTGAGGATATATATATATATATATATATATATATATATATATATATATATATATATATATTGTTGGGTATAATATTGGGGAATGTATGAGAAAGTGGAAAAAGTTCTTGTGACGCGTTTCGTCCTTCAGGACTTCATCGTGCTAAATGTGTTATGTTGGTACGACTGCACATGCGTACAACAGAAAGGTACTTGGGATTTTAGAATTTTTTTTAACCGAATTCATTTAGAGTTGTTTTCTTTTTCTTTTCATCACTTTTGTAAGTAGATATCCAACACTGTAAATAATAGAAGATCAGCCAGGAATGGTGAAATGTTATAAGAGCCAGGACGTAAATTTACTGTTGATGACCTTGCGATCAAGGCACTCTTTAAACATTTACGTTGTAGTGAATTGTTTTCTCCTTTGATCAGAGTAGCATTTTTATGTCAAAATTGTGGTCAGTCCCGTTACGGTGGGCAACCAACGCATTTGATATATTGTTTCATAAAATGTCTCTTTTGTGTTCATATAATCATTTATTTAGATTCCTTGAGGTTTCTCTTATGTATTTTTTGTAACAATTATTACAGGCGACCTAGTAAAAAAAAAGCTTGCCTATGCCATAACAAAATTACGCCATATTTTATTAATTATTATTATGAAAAGGCTTTCGCACGTGACTCTTTAGAAGTTATGGAGAGCAATGATCGCCCACATCCTGAAGGAACAAAGCATATAAAAGAAGATTGCATTCCTCGGTTTCATATACATTTTAGTACAATTTGACATTTAAAAAAAGATACAACCACCTGACATCGCTAGAGCAATGGAGATAACCATGGTGAAACAAAAAATTTACAGACATTACAAAAACCTTCCATATTCAGTTGGCATATTATAGACAAATATTCTTTGTGATGATTTAATAATTGTATATTGTGCTATATTCTTACTGTATTAAAAGTTTGTGGGTTTTGTTTGTTTGTTTTTTTTTTTTGTTGTTTTTTGCATAAAAAATATTTGAAAATTTTGAAAAATGCCTCTTACTTCATACTTGCATTTAATGGATACCCTGTCTTAACGGTAAAATATCCATCCTCTTCACAAATCGTTAAAACGGCGCCTTACTCTATGAGTAAATTTAAATGACTATAGCGTCGAAAGAAAATCTACACAAAAATATGCATTTTAAATCCAATGCCTAAATCCAACAAAACTTCTAAGTGGATTTTCGTTGGTCCAAATGACAAAAAAAAAAAAATAATAAGAATATCCAACTGCCACTGGGCTTCTTCTAGCAGGGAACATCTGAAGATGGAAAGCGTGGTACCCGGATGGTGGGTAGAAAATATGAGACGACAAGGAGGGCAGCCCACACGCAATAACAAGAGCGAAGGAAAACGGAATCCTGCGTTGAAGACACGTGCAGTTAAAACGCTACGAATAATTGCACAGCCCGGTTTTAATTTAAGTGAATCTATCTCCGCAGACGTTGTTGTCTTTTCCTTTTTCTACTCGAGCTTTCTAGAAGGATGGCCGATATTGAAACCCTGCTGAGAGGTAGGGAGTCTCTGATGGCCAAACGTTATTGTATGCAGTCGTCGAAAGAGAACTTTCCAAGAATGGAAGTGGGATATCACTGAGTTTACTTCCGGTCTAGAAAATGACATTGTTCCTTTCAAAAATGTTCTTTTCTTATGAGTGTGTCTGTGTGTGTGTGTGTGTGTGTGTGTGTGTGTGTGTGTGCGTTCGTGTGCGTGTATGCGCGTCTCTTTCTCTCTTTTTTCTCTCTTTCTCTCTCTCTCTCTCTCTCTCTATGTGTGTGTGCGTGTTTACTTTTTAAATGTGTTTGTAATAAGATCGTTTGCTTAAGTTGCGTATTGTACACGAAGAGCAAATACCGTATATACACGTTTATAATGCGACGTTTTATGTACAGTTTTTTTATACTATTAACAGTTAATTTTTTTTTTTTTTTTTTTTTTTGAAAAAGTTAAAAATCATGCATTTTCGGTGACCGGTTTCACTATACATAGGCAATTTCTTTCTGGAAGGGTTAAAATTCTTGCAAAAAAAATATCAAGGGTTGCACTATACTTATAAACGAGCATATACGATATATGTAATATTCGAATTTCGTACATGAAGCCTCGATATTTATTAAACCTTAGCCAGTATTTCTTTCATTTCAATTTTTAGTTGCTTTTTATCGCAACTCCCAGACTCTCATTTTACGATTATTATAAAGCAGTTAAAAATAGGTTCTGGTGAGGATAGAACTAGCATTCCTTATCGTTGAGACGATTGTCTGTTTGCGGGTTTTGTAAAATTCGAAAATATTTTTCTCAGAACGTATCCGAAAATGCATGCGCGAACAGACGTACGGAAAAGTTGTAGTAGAAACGAGTAATTACGTAAAAAATGCATAAGACCCCGAAATAGCTTCAGTGTGAACGTCAGTACCTTCAAAAAAAAGGGTTGAAATATACGCTAACAAGTAGAAAAAATAAGAGAAAGTACAATAACAATTATAAACACCTTTTTTCTCACTAAAATAATTACGATTGAATAGTGAGTTCGATTCTCACTAAGTGCTCTATACTTTCAGCCTTGTGCCGCATCTAAGATACGCTTAGAAAATCACCATAAACCGATGGTCTGCCTCACAACAAACGTAATTACGTCTTTAAGAATATTTTACCGAATCCTCTGAAATATATTCGAGCTCAGAGGTAAAAAAAAACAAACCTGGATTCCTAAAGCTAACATTCATCTCATTGAAAGATTGGCGCAAAGCAATCTTCCTATACATACTGCTCCAGTTAGTCAAGGGTCAGATTTGTCACTTTTCGCGTAAACCCCTCGTCACCAAAAACATTTTCTATCATTTCACCTCCAAGCAAGGGGACAAAGCCACTAAGATGCAATGGGTTACCTAGTTGAAAGGAAAGTGAGAAAACGTTAGTGAAGAGAAAGGACGCTAAAAAGAACAGGATTCAAAGAGACAAAAGATGACGATTGACATTGCATTTAATTTTTTGAAGATCGTAGTTAACAGGAAAGCAAGAAGCTGGAAGATGGTCCCACAGGTGAGAAGTGCGAGAGAAGAAAGTCTTAGAATAGAACTTACGGTTGTATCTATTAATTTCAACATTTCGAATCATTTAAATTACATGCAGTGAATATAAAAAAATATTAATAGGAATATGTAGATGCTAAATTTACTGTGGACAGAGTATGGATCTGTCATTATGGGATGGGGCAATTGTTCAGTTGATTAGGGTTAAAGTTCAATAGAATATTTCAAAAAAAGAGAAAATGAAAGAAACAACGAAATGCCTAATTTAGTCGTGGCACTTGATTTGAGGCATGCAGACATGAAAACAAAGATAAATCGTCAGTTGAGGAGTGATTGAACGGAAAAATTCAAATATTCAGTAGCTGCCCTACTATATGGCTGCGAATGCTGGGCAATCTCCTCAGAGACGAAGAAGAGCCTTGAAGCAACAGAGATGTGATCCTACAAAAGGATGCTGAGGATACCATGGACCGAACATGTGAGCAACGACGAGGTTTTAGAGAAAATGTAAACAAAAAAGAAACTTATACTTAACATCAAGAAGAGACAGTTGAAATTTCTGGGTCAAATAATGAAGAAAGACGGCTTGGAAAATCTGATACTCACAGGACAGATTGAGGGAAAGAAAGGCAGAGGAAAACAGTGTGTAACATACTTGATGAGCTTGAGTAAATGGATGGTAGTGCAGAGTTTGGGAGAAATAACAAAAAAAGAGCAATAAGGAACAGGAAGATGTAGAGGGCCATGATCGCCTACGTCCTAAAGGGACACGGTGCGTAAAAGAAAGACCCCGAAATCAGTTAGGTTCCATCCGCATTATGGCGTGCCGAATGTGCGGATCCTATAGAAACCTATACTTACTACACTGGGTGTGGAAGAATTAGGAACAGAATCATTAATAATGGGTGGGAGGAGGAAAGAGTAATCAGGAAGACAGTAGATAGGGATTGACATTGCGTTTAATTTTTTGCAGATTAAAGTTTGCTGGAAAGCAAGGAGCCGGAAGGAAGTTTCTCAAACGAGAAGCCTGAGATAAGAAACTGTTAGCATAGAATTTACGGCTACATCTTGCCAGCCCAGTTGTAAATTGTTGAGATCTCGACGCCAGTCTAGTACTGCGCTTAAAATTCATTCGAGGTATTTAGCTAAGTGTGGCACAAGGCTGCGAATATGAGTTGCCCCGAAAGGATCTAACTTACTAGATTAAAAATGATTAGTAAATGCTATCTTTTTACATGAGTGTGAAGGCATGCATTAGACGTAACTGCTAACAATATAGTAAATGCAATTGACGAACCTTGTTCAATTTCCAGCTGGGATAGTTTCTGTTCACTTTGAAGAAGTCAGAAATTATACCCAGTTGATGCTACCATATAATCTAGTATAACCTGTTGCACTTTACATGGAGAAGAGAAGAGATGGATACCGCCGAATAACCCTAATATTATGGGATCTATTACGCCATGTGATGTTCCGATTCGACCGATGAGAGAAAATCTTTAGTCAAATTGAAAACACGAATTTCAATCAATTTTCAAAATTGATTAAACTCAACAGAAAAAGAAATTAGTTATAACATAATTTGAAATTTTAACTTTTTAAATATCGAATTGCTTTTTGAAGGAATCTTGCAAATGAATGTATCCCATTTTTCCTAATGAAGCTGTAATTAGTTGCAAGAATAACTTTCCACCTGCCGAATAACACCCATATACACTAATATCACCCATATATACTAATATCACTTTTTTATATGTATTAATAATACTATACTATTAATATGATAGTGTAACTGTTATCGATGCGGAAAGTAAATTCGGCGTGCCGAGTTCAATTCTCACTCGATTTTCTTTCGTTCAGTTCGCAATAATGTCCTTAGGAAAGGCACGAATCAGTGTTAAATAGCAGACTGTACTCTCTTGCCTTGATGAGGTAGAAAGACATTTCTGAATTCAAAACCAGCCTGACGAGGGATAGATCAGGCTTATGCACAAGACACACCACTGCTGCTATGACTGCAGTACATGTGGTGCCCTTACAACTCTTATAGAGAACAAGACACGTGACCTTATTAATATGTACTCCCTTTACTCCCTTTAAGCACTCGTACGTTCTGTTACAACTAAATTATTAAGGTAATACTACTAATAATAATCTAATAAATGTGGAGATCAAAGATGATAAGATCAATGCGGTAAATTAACTCATTATAAATACAAAAATATACGTAACTAGGTAAGAAGGGTGATCCCATGAGAATTGTACAAACAAATGGTTTGGTTTGGTTGATTTTGTTTAGCGGCATATCAACTTAATTGGTTATTTAATGCCGAGGTCTAAATATTTTTCAACGCAAATGAGTGCATTCAACAACAGATAAAATGTGTGTTGTTGGTAATTTTTTTTATATAATATGTATTGCTGATATTTTTACTATAAAAATGTATTTTTATACTTTCATAGTATTTTGTTTTTGTTTCGGGATTTATAATTTGCCCCTAGCTGGGAGCCTAACAGGCGCCAGTTGATAAGGTGCGAAGCAAGGTGGTCCTCGCTAAGACCAACAGGCTTCATTCGCCGGAGTTCATAGCCGTCATTTAATTGGCATAAACGTTCTTTGCTAACAATATATTAGAAAAAATATAGTCAGAAAACCTTTGCAATACTGAAAAATAAAAAAGAAAGTCTCAGACAATAGATTGAACCGAACTAAAAACATTTCCATCTCGACATAAAGCTGCAATCCGTCAATCAATTAAGCAACTGGATTGGAATTGGCTTGGGTTCCTAACAAGCAAAACTAGAAAATAGGCGAGGTGAGACAGGATACACGCAAGTGACAGTGGCCCGCCCCGTGTTGTAAGCCTGGAGGCAGGGAGAACAAAATCGGGTTCTTTGTGAATGGGGTGTATACATGTTCCGTATATTGCTTTCGGACGGGGGATGTAGGAAACGAGAAACTCATTTCTTTGTTGAGTTGAACGGTTGACGAAGAAAGATAGGATTTGGGGTTAGCCGCATCTGGCATAGATGTACGAGCAACTCACTGAGTAGAACACACCAGGGGTATCTATTTATCCCAACCGTTCTTGAAAAGTGCGTGTACATACCAAAGGAAGGTGGTGCGTGACACTCCTATAACGAAGAAGATGCAGTTTACAGAGTGGAGTTCTGCAAATAGAACTGAAATGTGACATAGACATTTCTTTTTCTTTTAATTGGTGAATAATGGACATTGTGATATTTCTTTAAGCTGGTATCTTTTATACAAGAAGTGTAAATATCGTAAAGGTTATCCACGCGGAAAATGGAATCGAATTCAAATACCGGCCGAAACTATTACATTCACTTTGAACTAATGTTCATGGGAAACGAATGAATCTTCTCCCTGATATACGTAAAATGGACAGAATGACTTTAATCTTAGTAGGGTAACCAGCATAGATGAAGGACAGTTCTGAACTCAAAACCGTGGTGAGAGCATCGGGAAAAAAAACTCTCCACTAATTTTCACGACAACTCTCAATGCTAACGCACAGTTTACAAATATTAAATTTAAGGAAACTATAGGGGGCATATTCACCTAAGCCATGAGAGATGTGCCGGATTTACCATTGTGCTTAGGTGTGCTTAAGCAGAAACCCCTGTTGGCCAGGGGCCCACCCATCTTCTTTCCATGCCTGTGTAGATATGTCAAGCCTACCTCCTTCAAGGCCCAAATAAGGAGCTTTGAAAGAAAGATACATGATCACCTAAGCGTGTATCACTCATGGCACATAACTAACTGACTGACAGACTTTTCCCTATCCGTAACATAAACAACAGCAGTTTTGAGATGCATTTTAAATCCGCCAATATTTCTTATTATTACTATAAACGTTATTTTAGTGTCTGTACATGTTTCGTTTGTTATCCCTGTTTTGTTCTGCCATTGTTGCTTTTTTTTTTTCGGGGGTGGGTGAATGGACAGTGAAATCAATAAATAACTGTTTGACCGGATACGCTTGAAGGCGCGGGATTTGGCCTCGCCAGACCGACTCTTCTCTGTTGCCAAGTCAGTAAGGCTAAACGGTAGCTCCGTCTGGTCTGAGGGACGATGGTTAGATTCCTGCCGGAGAGTACAAAGGTTTCTTTAACCCTTTGATCCCTGACCACCACTTTACCGGTGGTAGAGAAAAAAGACTTTACCGGTTGAACAGTGGATAAACGCTTGTAACTATTTTTATATCTACTGTTAAATGTTACATGCCAATTATTTGCGAATTTTGACTCGGGAGCTCAAGCAGAAGGGTTCAAATTATTCAAGGACGCATGGTTCAAAAGCTTAAGATTTCTCGAACATTCAGACCGGAAAACGAAAATAAATATATATATACTGTTTAATAAATAACCGGAGCGCCTACTCAAATACGAGTATCCCCCCAAAATAACACATTAAAGTCATATATATATATCCAAACAGAATAACTGAAAGTTTTATAAGATCAGCGCTCCGTTTAAAACATGGTCACATTGTCGTCACGTGGGCGACGCTGTGAAAACGTATTCCTAAAATGTGAGTATTCTGAATGAAAAATGAAAAGAATTCTATTTTGAACTAAAATTTATATGATTAGCTAGGTATAAGATAGTTAGTGTTGACCAGCCTCTACCCCTCCCCTTCATTGGCCTCGTGCCACAATTTGTACTTTTTGTACGAATAAATATCAGTCTTGTTCTTATGTACATCGTCTTTGTCATGTTGTATTGATAATGTTATAATTTATGAATATGTCCTGAAGATGGTTTAATTAGACCGAAACGTCCGACGTTGACATAGTAACATTAAAACAGTATAAATTGTATATAAGGATTTTGTTTGTTTTTTTCCGTATATATTTTTCTTCATATATATATATATATATATATATATATATATATATATATATATATATATATATATATATATCATCGGGTGTCACTTTGAAAAGAAAATATTATTTGATGACTGCTGCTGCTGGTATAATGCTAAGCTTTTCGCAATGAATAGACCACTCAGGCAGCTGATAATGCTTATATCACGTATGTAATGCCTTAAAAATTCTCTTTTTCCGTAGCGTGAGCCGATAGTCTAGTAAGACTTTCCGACTGATGTTAAATCGGTCGAGTTTCGATCCCGGCTTGAAACAACCACATGTCTAGCCACACTTAAGAGCTGTAATACAGCGAAACAGTGTGTCCGTGGATGACTATATATATATATATATATATATATATATATATATATATATATATATATATATATATGAAGAGAGAGAGAGAGAAAAGTAACATCTTGACCTGTTACAAGTTTCTCTATAATACAACACTGCAGTCCTCTACGAAGAAACAAGGAAACTATATGTGCAGTACTTCCGATGTGCATGCGCCATTTTTACTAAAAATACTGCCAAAATCTCATTGCGTAATGCTTGAATTTCCGCTACTCGACGAACACGTCTATTTAACTCAGGAGTACCCTCATGCGCTTGCAGTTATGAATGTAGGAGGGGGCGATGCAAGTTTTCACCACAAACAGATTTTCAAATCTAACCAAATGATGAAACATCTTAAGAATTTTCTTCTTTTTTTTAAATCCCTTCTGGTCGGGCTGATAACTTTTCAGTACCTAATTTGTATTCAATATCTACTTATCTTGGTGTCGAATTTCGTCTACTTTGTAAGGTGGTTATCAATTTGCTTTTTTTGCTTTTTGTTTTTGTTGCTACTGGGCACATGCGGTACGCCCAACGCGCTATCTGAATATGGCAACAAGATAGAAAAGCAACAATCAAGTGCATGCTCATCTGCAACAGATGGGACCTGACGCCAATAAGAAAAATCACCAATCAATGACAGCATGAAATTGCTGATAATATCGGTGGTAACATTCACATCACACTTTTCCCTTCTAAAATTAATGCGCATGAGAGGCAAAAGAAATTCATTATTCTATTATCAAAGATCATCTGTTTGGTACATTAAGAAACAGTAGTTCCAGGATTTCTTCAAAGTGTTTCTGGTTTATAGTCAGAAATTCCGTTTTAAAAATAGATTTTTGAATTACGGTTCATTTGATGCCGACAGCTGGTTCTCTGATTCAGTTCCCTGTCTAACAAGCCGATTAATGGACTTTCAATTGTCTTTATGTTTGCGTACAAACTTATAAAGATGAGGTCCTGAATGAAAACTATAGAATCAATGTCCGGAAAATGGTGCCACATACGGGGGACAATTTGCGATCAACAGAGACAATCCTACAGCAGAGCGATCCTTCTCTTATTTCTCTGCTTTACCGAAAATAAAACTTTCCTCTTTTGCTAGAACGAAGCAAAAGTATTTTCTTTTTTTATCGACCTTAACTCCGAAGTCTACTTAATGTACGCATCTAAAAATATATATAATTACACTCTATCATTATTATTATTATTATTATTATTTCCTTCGTTTTCTTGTGTATACACATTTCCTTCCAGTTCCCAACCAGAGACCTAAGGTCAGAAATGGCACCATGACATTTCCCACTGAACAGTTTTGTAAAAAAAAAAATCAAAACAACCTAAGAGTACACTTTGTAAGCTGTGAGCTGTACTTATGAGAACAATTTTTGTATCTCTGATCTAACCAGGGATATGAATCAATCAGAACCCTTTCCAATTAAATTGCAACTGTAATTACTGATGTCCTCATGCACCACATTTTTTTTTTAATTTCCAGAATCATTTCAATTATTATTATTATTATTATTATTATTATTATTAATAATAATAATAATAATAATAATTTTTTTATCTCCTTTTATTTCTGGTGTATACTCATTTTTTTCCAGATTCCGACCAGAGACCTAAGGTCAGAAATGATATCATGACATTTTTCACTGAGCAGTTTAAAAAAATATCGCACATATTTTACATAAAGTCCTTCATAAGGTGTGAGTTCTACTTGTGAGTACAATTTTTTGTATTTATTTAAGGCATGGGCTATCAGAGATTCCTTCAATAAGTCTATCGGGTCCTTTCCAAATCAATCCGATGGCGCCAACTACAACTGGAATTATTGATGTAGTACACTTTTAAAATTTTCACTTCAAGGTCCTTGTACTTTGATAGTTTTTCGAAGATCTTCAAAGATACATTACAGTCTGAAGGGATTGCCATGTTGATAATGAAGACATATTCGGTTTTTGTGGTCTTTGATTACAATGTCTGGGCGATTAGCTGTGATTGTTCTGTTAGTGTGTATTGTAAAGTCCCATAAAACTGTTATATGTTATTATTATTATTATTATTTTTATTTTCTTTGATTTCTGGCGTTTACACATTTCTTTCCGGGTCCCGCCCAGGGACCTAAGGTTAGAAATGGCGTCATGACACTTTCCACTGACAAAAAAAAAAAAATTTAAATTACATAGATAAAGCCCCTTCGTAAGGTGTGGGCTGTACTTGTCAGAACAATTTTGTATCTCCTTGAGGCATGGACTTCCAGGAATCCCTTCAATTAGTCTACTGCAATCTTTTCCAACCAGTCCTAGGGCTCCAACTACAACAGGGATTGTTGATGTTCCCATATGCCACATTTTCGAGATTTCTATTTCAAGGTCCTTGTACTTTGACAACTTTTTGAATATCTTCAAAGATACATTGCAGTCAGCAGGGACTGCCATATCAATAAGGAGGCATCGTTTTTGTTTGTGGTCTTTAATAACAATATCTGGTCGGTTGGACTTGATTGTTCTGTCAGTGTGTATTGTTTAATCCCATAGAATTGTAACAGGTCCTATCTCCGTAACCGGGTCTGGGTGGTGTTCATACCAGTTTCTTTCAGTTTTCTTCCCGTAGAAGTTGCAGATTTTCCAGTGCAGATATTGGCCCACTCTGTCATGTCTGGTTTTATATTCAGTGGGTTCCAACACCGTACAACCTGATACAAGATGATCAATCGTTTCTGGATATTTATCACAGAATCTGCATTTTGGGCTGACACAATATTTTAGTATATGTGCTTGATAATTCCTAGTTAGCAAGCATTGGTCCTGCGCAGCAAGGATAAAACCTTCAGTTTCCGCTTTCAACCCTGCACTACGTAGCCACTGATGGGTACGGGTTTTGTCTACGTCAGCTTGTTTGGTACGGGCAGAGTATTGGCCATGAAGCGGTTTATCTTGCCATCGCTTCTGTAACTGGTCGGTTGCATTCGTCTTAGCTATCTTTTTTAGGTATTTTGCAGTTTCAGCCGGTGTATTGTGCTGTAGTTGCATCTCTACGTCCATTTGGAACTCCATTTTGAATTTGTTGGCTTCCTTCATTACGGAGTAGAGACGCTTACTACTTTCATGTTCCTTGACGCATACCATCATCCAGTCTTCTGTAGTTTCCAAATATCTTTGGAGGCCAATTGTTGTAGTTTTGTAGGACAGTTCTAGTTGAACTAATCCTCTGCCTCCTTCGGATCTGGGCACATACAGACGGTCGACATCAGCTTTGGGATGATGCATGCGATAGAAAGTGAGTAGTTTTCTCGTTTTGGCATCCATTCGCTTAATTTCAGCTATGGTCCAGTTAAGGACATTAAAGCTGTATTGCACCACAGGGACAGCCAATGTGTTTATGGCTGATATCCTGTTTTTTGAGTTCAGCTCAATATTTAGTACCAGACGTACACGCCTGTAGTATTCTTTTCTTATTTTTTTCCTTCATTTGGGGGGTGTTGTATGCCATCTCCTTCGCTAATTTCTAGGTACTTATAAGCTTCACCATGCTCCAGTTCCCTAATCTTTGTGACAAAATCTAAATCTATTAAGGGTGTTTCTGTAATTCTACCTTTCTTGAAAGTTACTTTTGCACATTTATCTAATCCGAAGTCCATACCTATGTCGTCACTGAAGTATTTTACAATATTGAGGGGGCCTTTCAACTCATTGTCGTCTTTGGCAAAGAGTTTGAGATCATCCATGTAGAGTAGGTGATTGAATATTTTCTTATTTATTTTGTAACCATAGCTACTGTTGTTCAATTCAGGTGTCATTTGTGTACTTGGTACGGTGGCTGACAGAATGGAAACAGGGAGAAAGGCTGCTGGCGATGGACAACTATCCCGGAATTAATTACCAGATATTAAGATTTTATTTGAGAAAATAATAATAATAATATTATTATTATTATTATTATTATTATAAATATACAGTCCTATATACCGATCATGACATACTGTCTGATAAGAGTCTGATAAGGATATACGAGACACATGCATCACAGTCAATGTGATATGGTGACAGCTTTTAATGAATAAACTTGCAGGTGGGGCCCAATAAAATATATCTTCAGTTCGATTAACCCAATCCGCTCAGAGAGTCTCCGATTCTGTTCCTTAGTAATTAGGTGTAATCTCCAAGTCGCCTTAGCTGCTTCAGCCTGCAAACTTAAAGGAAAACAACTCTCTTGACGCCCAGTCATAATGCTCCCCCACCCATTACTAATGAACAGATGCACACTGCCCCAGGCCCTAGACGACACGCTCAACTGGTTAAGGTCGTACAAGTGACAAGCAAATCTGTGGCCCATTTTAATTCACCCAGAAAAAAACATCTACATGTCAAAATGTCTGTTTGATTTCTTTATGTATCTAAAACGTAAACAACAATCATTTTTTCTAATTACTATGTTATTTTTAGGGGATAGGCCTATTTCAGTTGCTATCCATGTATAACAGTAAAATTAATAAAGGTCTAATACACTGGTCTCCCGTAGCCAAACTGGTAACGGCGTCTTTCGGCTATAGAAGTGGTATCCCCTACAGAAAAAGGGATACGGGTTCAATTCCTGTCAGAAATCACGCTTTTCTTTAGTAGGAATTCTCGCTCTAGGTCATTTGATATTAATTTAACTGTTTAAGAAAAATAACATACGAATAGCAACTCAAGCACGTGTACCCACTGAAAGTAATGTCTACACACACACACATATATATATATATATATATAATCATTTATTTAAAAATTATAATTTTAAAATAAATAATTATATTCGCTCTACTCTGTATTGAGCACTCTTTTAAGAATAGTAATTGTTGCTTATTGGAATTCATTCCGTATACACCAATCCTATACTTGGATATATATATATATATATATATATATATATATATATATATATATATATATGATGGACTCTCCCGACGATTTCGACGTATGAGGATCCGACAACGTAATTCAGTTTTTATGTTTGTGTCAAATGTGATACCGCTGGTGACCTGCATACAAGTCCACATATTGTGAAACAATGAGGATCTCAGGACATAGCAACAGGAATATTTGATGACGCCTTTCGCCGTTGTCTTTCGTCTCTTAGCCTGTCAATACGACTGATTTAGACATTTCTGATAACATTTTGACACAAATATCCAGAGCAACTCACTCAAAGATAGTATGGCAGACATTGAGAGCTGAGAGGCTACTCTTCAGCTCGTCTTTAAACCTGAGTCACGGTCGTCCAACAGTCTTTTGTCCCTTGTTAAGCTGGTTATAAAAACAAGGACACCTTCTGTCACAACTCATCCTAGCAATATACCCAGCAAAGTCGTGACTGCATCAGGGAAAATCTCAATTCCACCAATGATGCATTTTGCGATCGTCAAAAAGTATAGCCACAGACCGCGCTAAAAAAACCTTTTTGGAAGACATTCAGCTTATGCATGTGGGATCTATGTAGGGTCCATGATCGTAAGGTATATATATATATATATATATATATATATATATATATATATATATATATAGAGAGAGAGAGAGAGAGAGAGAGAGAAAGAGAGGGAGAAAGAGAGAAAGAGAGGGAGAGAGAAAGAAAGAGAGAGACATCTTCACTTGCTTTGTTTTATCTCTCTTTATATAACACTGTAGACCTCAAGGAAAAAATTTTTCAAGCATTTTCATAATTTTTTAAGCTAACAGACATTTCTTTGCAAAGAAGACGCCGAAACTGCATTCAAAGACTTCTTTGTGTCCAAACCTTTATAGTTTTATCATAAATGCATAAATAACATTGTAACTCGATGACCAAAATGTGTAAATATCTCGGGTTCCTATTATAACTGATATAAATAATGTTTAAATGCATTAATTCAAGAATGAAAGTTGATTCTAATATCGGACATTATTTTCCGACCTTCCAAATAATTCTAGTTATATTGTTTAAAATTTGACATTTTTTTGTGGGACGTGGACATAACATCGGGGATGGAACGTTTATAGATGAAGATATAGAAATCAAAATTGGATGGCAACTGTCGGTTACACACTTTGAGCGATCATCACTTCATCAGATGTTTTTTGTGGCGGGAAATGCTGTGATTATATCACTATATATATATATATATATATGTGTGTGTGTGTGTGTGTGTGTGTTTTAAAGTTCTTAGAAAGAATTTGTAGAGAAACGAATAAATATGAATTGGAAAATAGTACTTAGTCCTTGCCGACACGTTCCCTCATTTGACTTTATCAAAGCAAGTGATGATAAACAAAAGAGAAATGTTGTATAGTTATATGAAAAACAAAATCTTTTAAAGACTCTCCTGTGTAGACCTCTTTTGGGATATTAGTAACTTTTTCTGTTTTTTTTTTTTCCTTTTTTATTTATTTATTTATTTTTTTTATGAGTAAGTGTGTATTTTTGTTTTCCATTGTCAATATGGAAAATAAAAACACACACTTAATAAAAAAAAAGAAATAGTTACTAATATGTTTTTCTGGTCACTACACTCAGTGTGTACACAAAAAGATAAGAAAATTACAAAAGTAATAAGCTTTGTAATATTCTTCATATTTCTTTTTTCTAATGTTCTTAAAGCCAAATACTTCTTGTATTAAGCCTCTTTCTGATTTACATAAATGATCTACCAAAGAATATACTCTGATCATTTGTAAACGTCTATGCCGATTATATGGCGATATACGGGCGTACCTCTAAAAGTCTTGATGATCCGAGATTGCCAGATGACCTCTCTTCCCAATATGGAATAAATCTGGCTGGTTACATTCAATGCCTCTAAAATCAAACTGGTTACATTCCGTCACCGCCGTACTGACCCCGAACTACCGCCAGTTACGATGAACAGATGTCCCCTCGAGGAGGCCCCATGTCTTGAGAGGATATTGGGATTCAAACTCAAACCTGACCTCAAGTGGAATTCTTATATACGATCCATTGCTAAAGATGAAGTTAAAATGATCGGCTCCCTGTACCGCTCCAGTAAGTATCTGACTCCTTATGCTATCCTCTACCTTTATAAGATTATTTAGATCAGGCCGAAAATGGAGTATTCAGTTGTCCAGACCTCACTTTCCAGTTTCGATAGAGTTTTAAAGCGTCTCCGAGTCCTTGTGGGAGAAGAATTATTTTTTACACTCCAAAATCTCTCTCTTCTCAAAGGCGGGATGTAGCAAGCCTCTCACCGCTCTGTCGCTACTGCCATGGAAAATGCTCAGACGAGCTGCATCTTTTAGTTCCACCAGTTCTGACCTTCACGACTAGGACCAGTTATGTCACATAGTAACAAACGATCCACATTCCCTCTTAGAAGCAAGTTCCACTCAAACAGCTTCTCTCCGCAACCTCTCTTCCGAACTATCTTCCCAATAGAGAAAAAAAACTGGCTGGTTACATTCAATGCCTCTAAAACCAAACTGGTTACATTCTGATCAGACCCCGAACACTCGCAATTCGTAATGAACGGATGTCCCCCTCGAGGAGGTTCCGTGCCTTAAGAGGATATTGAGCCTCAAACTCACACCCGACCTCAAGTGGAATTTCTATATATAATCCATCACTAAAGATGCAGGCAAAAGGATCGGTTCCTTCTATGCTCTTGTAAGTACCTGACTCCTCATGTTATCCTTCATCTTTTTAAGAGTCAGATTAGGGCCGAAAATGGAATAGTGTTACCATATTTGGGCAAGAGCTTCCCAAACCTGAGTTTCCAGTCTTGATAGAGTTAAAAAGCGTCTCCAAGCGCTTGTTGGAGAAGAATTATTTTCCACTCTCCAACCTCTCTCCCAAAGATGGGATGTGGCGAGTCTCTCACCACTCTTTCGTTACTTCCATGGAAAGTGCTCGGGCGAAGTACATTCCTTGGTTTCGCCAGATCTAACCTAGGACCCGTCTCGTTATAGCAAACCACCCAAATTCCAGCCTCCGTATTCCATCCGTGAGAAGTAGCCCTATGGAACAGACTCCCAAGAGGATGTTTCCTCAATCACTACAATCTTAACCTGTTCAAGTCTAGAGTCAACCGTTATCTTCCACTCTTATCCATATAAACCACACCTTAACATAACTCTCTTACCTCGAGTGGTTCCCCCCGGGCCTTGTACAGGGTGAACCCTAATGTAAAAAAATGTTATAAATGTTTCTCTCAATTCATTTTCTTACAGTTCTATGATTACTGTTCAACTTTCTTGCAATTTCTAAAGTTCTTTTCACATGACTCCATTCTGATGCTTTGTGTCTCTTTTGATGCAATTCTTTTCTTATATAGGAAATGAGGCAATTTCCCGCCAAGGAAAGTTCGGGAAAAATCAGATCAATTTTGGCGCAATTCTTAATATATAAAAAACGCCTATGCACGTTTTCTTAAAAAAATAAAACACTCGACAACATTTTTTGACCAATCGGGTGTACAAAAAAAAAAAAAAATACGCGTTCGCTTCGTCAGAAATTTGTGGAGCTGACGCGCGTGTGCGTGATCCCATCTGAACATTTAAATAATGAGAATATTTTCAAACCTCTTCAGAACAGTTTACTTATCCAGCAAGATGAAAACATCTGTATCTCACCAGCAGCCCGCTCCATACAACTGTGTCTCACCAGCAGCCCGCTCCTTTGACCGCTGAATAAAAAGTATCAAATTACGATTCTCAACTTGGTGATAATGCTTTTAACGCCATACGGCTGCTGATATTTTTCTATAACGCGCAGAGACTTTAAAGAAAAGCAAAACACGAACGATTAATTTTTCTTATCAGATATTTCCACAAGTTCTTGTGTGGTAAAAAGAAAAGGGAATAAAATCTTCTTTATTTTGTAGCACTCATGTTAATCATTTTCTATTAACATTAGTACCACTAGACTTATGACATATGTCAATGTTTATATCTTTGCATTTAAAAACAATAATATACGTGAATAGATAAATAAATTTCAATGAATAAATAAAAAAAATGAATCAGTAATGATAAAAAATGTTCAATGAATAAATTTTAAGAAATCAAAGTTGTATTTATTTATCTATTCATTACTAATGATCGATTCTTTTTTAATACTGAACACTATTTTTTATAAAAACGGATCGCTTTAAACACGTTCTCCTCCAGTAATTTACTGGTCGACAGGTTTTGTTAGGCGTAAACTTTGTTATTACAACTGTATTACTTTATATATTTATACAATAATACAAACAACGCTCGAGGTACATTAAAATCTGATGCATTAAATAAGCCTTTTCTAATAAAACTGATATCTTAAATTAAAATTCACAGTTATATTTACATATAAGTAATCCTGAAAATTTTACCCACATCGATTGACTACTGATTTTTTTTTTTGTGTGTGTGTGAAAACATTGACTAGCGTAATAAAATCCGACACGATATATTTTCATTTAATAGCGTGTTACACTTGCACTTGTATTCTTGACCTATAAGCGTGCATGCTGCCTAACCCTAACCCTGCACCAAAAGTACGTGCTCTGACATGCACAATTTCACCTGCATTATACACGCAGGCATCCATACACTTGGTTGCATATACACATGTCCAAGCAGGAACGAAGCTACTTTTCCTCTATCTTTTATCCTACCCCAGTCGCTCGCCTTTCGGATTATGTCTTTATGTATTTATAGAGTAGCGCCTGCTGCTCACGTGACCACGGCGTGTAGCACACGTGACCACGACAGTCGTGCACTTGTAGAACACACGCGACGCTGATTTGTCCCTAACATTTACTAATTTCGCGCCAATCCATTGTCATTCTGACAACTGATACCAGACCGTTTTCAATACTCTTATTACACTGTACTCGCTGATATTTCACACCAGGACTAGTTAGAGGCTGTCACTGCGGATCACGTGACAGCAAGTCTCGTCAGCACTGTTGCTAATATTTGTAATTATGTCATCTTGACGGTTTTAAGTCATATCCAGATTTATAATTCTTCTAATTTTTTCAAGGATTTTTAATATTATTCCAACTGCTTTAATGAAATTGTGATGTGGGGTCTGGCAAGACACAACACTTAACTCGACAAAGTCAGTCACGATAGTATTATTCGATACTCAACTAGACAAGTCACACTATTAGTATTATCTTCCTTCTTTGACAATTACCCAGGACTACTTATCATGAATGGATCAGTCCATTCTTGATATTAAGGAGGGTAACTGACTCTTAGCACAACAAAAATAGAAATGCACTTCTACTGATGAGAAGAGACTAAATCTCTCATATTTAACGTTACATTTTATTTCAATCCAGTAATTCGCCAATTACTCTCGTAATTACTAGTGGGCAAACCGGAGCTCTCATCTAGACATGATCCTTACATTCTTGTCTGCGATGTCTCAAAGACTCCGCAAAACTACTCTCTGTGGGTATTTATTTATATATCTCTGTCATGTTGCTCGTTTCGACGCTTGCAAAACAGGTTGCAGCTATGAGGTTTCGTAATTCTGCATTCGGTGATGTAATATTGAGTTCTATTCTGTTATGATAAACCCCACTTTTATATGTCATAAGTTTTTCACTTCTCTGCTACAGTTTAGACATTTTCTAATCTTTCAATTTCATTACTAGCTGTAGTATCGATCTGCACTAAGGAAAAGGTCAAGGCTTGAATCGAAGCTGGTTATAATAAGACAGTAAAACTCTTCCTTTCTAATGATGGTCGTAAAAATTTCCTTCAAAGTAATGCTTTACTGATTAAAATATGAGGTACACATAGAGATGTGCGGGTCGTTCTAACTCCGGCAGAGGTCGCTACTTTCCTTCTCACACAAATACAAGGATGAATCTCTTCTCCTCTAGCTATGGGTTAAATAGCAGTTCTGACTGAGCTCACTTGTCTTGAAGTGGCAACACGTGTAAGAAAAGGAAAATTCTAAACTCAAAACCAGCCTGAAAAGAGATGTGTCCCGTCAGGTTATCTTGCCCTAGACACACCGCGACTGCAATATATATGATATCCCTACAACCGTAATGCTTTGCGACACTTGTAATATAAAGGTTTATCTCTGTCTATATTTCTGAGATGAGGCATTGTAATTATTTACATTATTTACATTGTTCGGACTGTTGTCCTCACCTTTATTGGCATATTCACGACGTTTCGACTGTTGTATGCTCCGGCATTCTTTAGGTGATATTTTTTATGAATTTCGAACCGAAATAGTCAATCTGTATGTTGGTATTTCTAAAGCATAGGATCTTTAAGTTTTAAAATTGTGTCAGTAACTCATTGCATTATAGTTGATTTAAAAACGATTCAAATTAATATTTATTGGGGGTTGTGATTAAGGAGATAGTTTAGGATATCATTACTACTGAGTTATGACTTCGAACCACACTGAGAGCCCTATATTATTGGCCTTGCTCCAAACTAATTTTTATAAATAATAGCTACTATCTATTATGGATTCTCCAAGACAAATTGAATGGAATTTTTGCAAAGAAAATAGTTTGAAAGTATTACGTAACGAACTATTTCGAATGTAGGCTAAAAATTAACAAATATGACTTTGAATATCTAACGAAAGTATATCACCTCTGAGAAGAATGGCGCTACATAATCTTCCAAATGACATTGTATAAGATTGAGTTCAGCTTAAATATTTACAAAGAAGGTTTCATTTTTCTTCTTTCTTGTTTTTTCTATATTGTTATGTTATGTAGTGCACCGAGTCTCTGTATTCATCCCTTCAAAAAGTGTGCTTGGTTCTGCACAATGCATTCACCATTATAATCAAATCATATGTGCTGGTGTCTGGGCTGTCGGTTACTAGGAACTGAGTTTCTTGAACCTCATACATTAATAAACGACTGGAGAGTCCAGCATGTGTGTGTGTGTAGATATGTATGTATGTATGTATGTGTGTTTAAATATATATGTGCGTGTATATTTAAATATATATATGTGCATGTATGTTTAAATATATATGTGTGTGTTTTAATATATTTATTGTTTATACGTTACTTTTATAGATACAAATATTTAAATGCTCTGTTTGTAATAAACAGTATTAACAACATTTACCGGCCTGAATGTCCGAGAAATTTCATAGAATATATGTGTCCTCCGACAGGAATCGAACCTGTATCCTGCACGGAACAGTCGTATAGCCTGACGTGCTATATCATTTAGCTAGAGAGAAAGTGCCTGGTTAGGAAGGTCGAATTATTATTTTCTATGAAATTTATTGGACATTCAGGCCGGTAAATGTTGTTAATATATAGTGATATTTATAAATAGTGACTCAGATATATCAGTAGTACTCCATTTTTTTATCAGATCTCTTGCAAAGATATCATAGCAGAATTCAGATATTTATTGAAGCCACCATTTTTCTATCACCTATAGCGATGGGTTTTGGCTTGCCCTCAGACCTCTTGTAAAATACAGTGCAATTTTTTTTTATTTATATGAGTGAAAGTCACACACAAATTACTTCCAATTCTTGCACCTCCTACGGTATTTAGTTCTAATTATTCTCAATATTATCAAATGTCAGTCGGTCGACCTGACCGTGGAATATTGTATATTTTGGGACATATTCGAGTGTTCCCAGTATCTTTTCTATAAACTTCATAAATAATTTTAAACTGCACTTTAATCTTTCTTAAAGTAAGAAAGCAAATTACGAAGAAAATAATTCTCAGTTTCTACCATCTTTAGTTATAAATTCAATCACTTAAACAGCTTCTACCCGCGAATTATTGCCCTATGGAACAGATTCTGAAAAAGAATCACTACAATCGTAACCTGTTTAATTACAGAGTCAACCATTATCTTCCCATCCTATCCATATAAACTACCTCTTATCGTAACCCTCTACCTCGAGTGGCCCTCAGACCTTGTACAGGGTGAACCTTACTGTAAAAAAACAAAACAAAACAAAAGTCAAACCGGCCACTTTACACACATTGTATATTTTTATACCTGAAGAACTCTTTTCGTGGAGTTGGTTGAAACGTCTGTCGAGTTGAATATCAGAAGAAGAAAAAACTTGCTACCTAAAAGACAATGGGAAAATATCTGTTTAAAAAAAAAGAAATTGTTTATACATTCAGGATTACAACAGCGAATTAACCTTTCCTCAAAGTTGTGTTTGTTCTTGCGCTACGGTTGGTCCGTTAAGGGGCTATTCTTCACAAGAACGAAGAACTTATAGCGGCAAAAGAATGTCGGGGCTCGCGTAGACAAGATACTGATGTCAATCCCTCAAATCAAAGTACTCGTTAATCTTTTTTCTTTTTTTTGTTTTTTTTTGTTTTTTTTCGAGCTACAATTCAGTTCTCAGGAATTCTTCAACTAAACAATTTACTCGCAGCTGATGGGAATTGAGAGGTCACCAAAACAGCAAGTCGATAGGATACGAGATCTTCACAGTTCCAACAGCAATTACCTGAGGCCAAATATCAACGGATTTATATCGAGAAACCTTAGGAAGACGTGTAGATCCCTCGGAGTTTCTCTTTGGGGATTTTTATTCCTCAGTCGTTCACTTTATATGCTATTCCAAATTTAGCTATAGTTAATTTTCTCTCTGGTCTCCATGTTGATTGCATTAACACAATTCTCACAATAAAAGGGGTGCAGACTTAATTTCAACTTCACCCTCCGCGACGCGAATGAGTCCGAACTTTTATTGTCGATAACTCCAAAACGGTAGAATTTATCAAAATTTCTTTGTTATTTTTTAATTAAGCATATTACATTTGCACCTAAGTGGAACTATTCGGGAAATCTTTATTAGAAACTGAGCGCGAAGATTGAAATGCAAATTACCCTTTTGAGGTTCAGAATTGAAATTAGTTCTGTCACCCCAATAAAGCGAACTGTGCCGCTTACGACATCCAGACACCAGCTTCAATCAGTCAGAAATCCTAGACGAAAAAAAAAAAGATATTTGCCGCTTAATATTTTCCAATATCCTCTATCGAAATTCACAAGAAACTAGTGAGCTATTAACCTAAATAGGCTTTTTTTTTTTTTAATATTAAATGGTTGGATCATTTCCGAGTAGACAGAGTGAATATTAATGTTAGCAACGTGCTTCAGTTATACATACGCTAATTACGCCGGAAATACACAGTAACACTTAAAAACATTTGAATGATTCAATTTTTATGAAGCTAATTTGACCAAATTTTGGTCTTTGAATATTTTGCCACTTATTATTTTTGTCATGTTTGTTAGATTTTCATTAACGTTACAAAATGGTGTCATAAATGAGGCGTGTCATTAATCGTTGTCTATGCCAGTGGCAGATTACGAACAATACTGCCATTTATTACAGGTTTTAGTAAGTGTATTTACCGTTTGCCACTTATTGATGACAGAAAGAATTATGATATCACTCTTTAGGATTTCTTTTATTTCTTTTTTCTCTACACAACCAAACAGCGAAAAAGATAAAATTCTATTATCCGAAAATTGTATTACGCAAAAGAAGCGATAATTGTATTTTATGAGGTCGGAAAAAGAGGGAGTGTTGAAGAAAAGGAGGAATAAATTAAGAAGGCAAATTTAGTCGAGCTTAAAATTCAAAGACGAAAGAGAAATAAAGAAGAAAAAAAGAAATAAGATGAAAAGAAGAAAAGGGGGGAAAATGGAAGAAAATATATTATTATATTATAATTATATTATAATTATAATATTATAATTATAATATTATAATTATAATATTATTATTCTTATATATAAGATAATATAATACAATATAAATTATACAATAATATAATACAATATAAATTATTTGTCTTCGAAGAAAAACAAGAAAAATACAGAAAAAAATGTCGAATAAAATTGGTGCACATGAAAAACTAATCATTAAGGCTAATTAAAAAAGAAAAAAATCTTATAATAACATTTTGGCTGATAGTGCAAGCATCAGAATTGTGAAATGTATACATGCACGAAAATTCAGACATGACATGCGCATTCATATATATATATATATATATATATATAGTCATCCACAGACAGACTGTTTAGCTGTATCACAGCTAATCAGTTGCCTAATCCGGTTGCCTCTAGCTAGGATCGAAACCCGATTGAATTGGCGCCAGTCGGGGATTCTACCACTAAACCGTTGGCGAACGGCAAGAATGAGGGTGAATTTTAAGTGTATTTATTTTTAGATAAACACCCAGTGACTGAGAGAACTCAATTCGATTTACTGAAGAGTCTTGTATTATATATATATATATATATATATATATATATATATATATATATATATATATATATATATATATATATATATATATATATATATATTAAATAAAACAGACCACTTTAATGTTCCATGTAATAAATTATTTCACCACAGCCCTTTTAAGGACTGCGGATCATCAGACTTTACTTCCAAGAGTTGAAACAAAAAATCTGATGATCCGCAGTCCTTAAAAGGGCTGTGGTGAAATAATTTATTACATGGAACATTAAAGTGGTCTGTTTTTATTTAAATTATTTGCTCTGGATTTACTTTGAGCTCTCTGGATTTTATCCTCCTTGGGTTTACCCATACGGATTACCTAGTTTTCATAAACTATATATATATATATATATATATATATATATATATATATATATATATATATATATATATATATATGGAGAGAGGGATTAATACAGATATAAAAGCTAACTGATGTAATATTCCGCACCCCGACTACTGAGTTTCGTAGACGAAGCTTTGTGCAATCGTTTGGTCTACTCGTCAGGAGATATCAGCAATATATATATATAAATATATATATATATATATATATATATATATATATATATATATATATATATATATATATATATATATATATCCTTATTATTAGGTTTTTCACATGTAAATCTTTAAATATATAGGTTTTTACAGTTGTTATATTTATTTACAATTATTCAGTTTATTACTTTAATAGCAGGACAACGAATACAGTCAAATCTGTGTTATTATTAAAAGTATTTTTTTCACATATGAATATTTAAATATACCTTTCCAACCATAATTGTTTGATTCTGGTCTTTCACGACGTCGACATTTTTTTCTCATTTCCGTGTATTGTAAGTAAACACTTTCACAAGAACGATACATTAATTTTCTATCAACGACAAAAATAAGTTTACACTGTGATCAACACCAAGCGGCGACAGGCGGTTTCAACGCAATCTTCAGCTTCATCAGGAGAAATGAAGAGTTCGAGAATCTTTTCATGGCAATATGAGGCTTTACCCGTGGCCGCGTTCGTCTAAAGCATGTCGGATAAAACGACGGTTTCTCCTGCTAGGGGGATAGGGAGGCGGGCTTCTTTTCTTTAATAAGATTTCTCTATTATTCAGTCCAAAAGACGGAAATAAATAAATATACCACTTAATAAATAAACATATCATCCTACTCAAGTATGGGCATCCGCTGAAAACAACGTTTAAATGATAAAATCTGTCGGAAATAAAAAAAAATCCATGACTTCTTTAGAAATTGCCACACACACACACACACACACACACACACACACACACACACATATATATATATATATATATATATATATACATATATATATATATATATCGCTCCATACGCTCTCTACCCTACTCTCTCTCTATCTCTCTCTCCATCTCTCTCTCTCTCTCTATATATATATATATATATATATATATTCGAATGTCATTGTGCTAGTGTGTCACACTTTTTCAACTTTACTCCTTAGCCGAACATATCATAGAATTTTGGAATCAGGCCGACACCGTAGGCAATTTAAAAACTTTCCGGACCCGATCCCGACCCACAATTCTGAAATTTTGAACTCCCAAGTTTTCAACTGTTTTCGGCGATTTTTTTACGTGATTTTTTAGACTAATGTTTGTATGATAACAATTTTTATAACTTGGAAATAAATTTGGGAATAATTGAAATTAATTGCAAAAGTCACCCATGAAACAAAAATAATTGTTTGTACGGAAAGTAAACACCTACATACATCAAATTGTCGTTAAATTAACTGAGTGCAGATGAATTATCGTTGAACTTCTCAAAGGTAGGCTTAAATATTAATGCAATATTTAAATGCAGCGATCAATTTTGAGTTCTTCTGTAATTTATTGTTTCCTACCGCATCTACTCCTCCCTAGATATTGTAATGAAGGCCCAGTCAAGAGCCATCTGCTGAAGTTAGCTTAAATGCCGCGCGATATGGCGGCTTTTAAACTAATATATATATATATATATATATATATATATATATATATATATATATATATATATTATATTATATTATATTATATTTTTATTATAATATTTTACATCGCTACGCAAAAAGGTAAAAGTTGAGATTGAAGTCAGCACCCTGAGGTGACAATCGTCATGCAATTGTCGCTGCTAGCTGTTGATTTCAATGTCCACTTTTATATATGGTTTATTTCTGATGTTGTGCACTTTAACACATAAATATAACATACCTTAAAACTATATTTTATCACACACACACACACACACACACACACACACACACACACACACACACACACACACACACACACATACATATATATATATATATATATATATATATAATGGACTCTCCCGTCGGTTTCGACGTATGAGGATGTTACAGCTTAGTTGATAGTTATGAAATTTTGTGCGATAATCTTAAGTGGCACTTAAGACTCGCTAGTGATTTACAAAGGAGGCCACATATGGAGCAAGAGCGAGGATTGTGAGATGAGATCACTGTTAGATTGGCTGACCTTTTAGTTCTTGCTCTCGCTTCTTGAAGATGATTCAGACAAGCAGATTGAAAACTGCTAAGTCCACTAAAACACGTTGATCTCCATTCTACCCGCTCCAAGGCTAAGCGCTCAAGGGTGTTATGTGGTATATTGACAGCTGACAAGTTGCTTTTCAGCTTTGAAATTGTATCTTAGTCATGGGCCACCTGCATTCCTGTAGACCTGATCTAACTGGCTGTACATTAGGATCTTGGGTATCCTGTCATCAGACATTCTCAAGACATGACCATTCCACCGTAACTGAGACTGTATGAGAAAAGTCTCGATTCCTCCAATATTATACTTGTTAAACAGGTCTACATTAGATGTCCTATCTTGAAGCTTAACTCCACAGATTACATGCAGACAGCTTTTATAGAAAACATCCAGCTCGTGTATATGGTACCTGTATGGAGTCCACGGCTCTGAGACGTACAAAAGGATGGCGAAGTTTGCCGAAAGCACTGGTAGCCTTAGCAATCCGATGCATGATTTCATCATCTAAAGTTCCACTGTAGTTGACTTTGCTACCAAGATAGGTGAAAGACTTTACATAGTTCAGGGCTTTGTCTTCTACTTTCAATGGTCTCTCTGGAAATTTGTAGACTGGTGGTTTTTGTTTCTCGCCACAGAATTGCTTCGAGTAAGGACAAGGTTGGTGCACTATTTCAGTTTTCTTTATGCTAAGTGTGAGACCAAATGCATTACATGCAGCAGAGAAACGATTTATTAGATGTTCTCCTCTCTGTGTCTGCAAATGCATATTTCAGCATCACCGAGAAGAAAAGGGCAAAAAGGACAGGAGCCATGATACAAACTTGCTTGGTGCTATTTATGACATCAAAGGATTCTGACATCATACCATCAGACACGATATTAGCTTTCATTCCTTCATGAAAGGAGATAATGACCTTTAGTATGTTGCAGGGATGCCGAGTTTCCTCAAGACTTGCCAAAGAGCCTCCCGATTCACAGTGTCAAAGGCCTTCGTCAAGTTCACAAACACCATGTTGCCGAAGAGAAAATATCATATCAATGGTGCCACGACCCAACCAAAAACCACACTGCGATTCAGGATAGATGTCGTCAACAAAGTGTATAATGATTCTGTTTAGAATCACTCTAGCTAGGATTTTTCCTGCAATTGAAAGATGTGATATCCCCCGATGATTATCACAGACACACCTGGAACCATTGTTTTTGTAAAGGTGTTTGATAGAGGCGTCTTTATAATCCTGTGGGACACAGTCTGCCTTCCATGTCTCCATGAAAAGGAGAGGTAACTTTTTTTACCAACTTTTGGCCACCATGCTTATACACTTCGGGTGAAATACGATCCTTAGGAGTAGGTAATTTTCCAGATGAGGTTCAAAAGATAACTCCGATATATATATATATATATATATATATATATATATACAAGTTGCAGAGTCCCCCGTTAAAAGTTGGATGTTTGGTAATTTGGTCAGATTTGGCAAATGCATCAGGCCTAGATTAGCACCTTCTTGTGTTTGCATGTTGCACGTGTATGTGTGTGTGCTTGCGTGTGTGTGTGCATACTTCGTTATTTTCCCTTTCAAAACTCCCTTGTCTCTTAGTTATATAATCAAATCCCGTCAAATCTCTCGCGTTCACTTCGTACTAATGCCATTGAGAAAGTCATGAACCCATCTCTTCCAACTCCACTATGGATAAAATAACTGACTGGACCCTTTAACGCTGAAATGCAGCTAGCCTCGTAAAAGAAAGTCTGAATTCAAATCAACTTGGTTTATTGACTGCTATCATCTCTAAACCGGATCCACACAAAACATGTGAACTTGATGGTATCCCTGTAATAGTCCTTAAGAAATGTGCTCCTGAACTGTTTCCTTTTCTCTGTAAACTCTGCAATAAATACCTTGTTGCTTCTTGCTTTTCTGCTTGTTGAAAGAACTCAAGCGAACCATATTCTTCTATCTGCCTATTAGCCTTCGACCTTCCGAATTTTCATCAACGACCTTCCTGATGTCATCAATTCTCAACTTGCTATCTACGCTGATGGCACAAACACTATTTACTCTTGTCTTAATGAATATGTCTGATCGGTTTGATGATAATATCAAATTGGCAGCTGATCTCAAAAGTGACTTACAATCTATTGTTAACTGAGGCAAGAAATAGCTTGTTAATTTAAACGCCTTCAAAACGAAACTGCTTTCTTTTAAGCGTCATAGAGAAACTTCTTTGCCTTCCGGCAACATGGTTGATGCTAACCTCCAGGAAAATTGACTTTTTGCTCCTTTTCGGGTTAATGTTTTCAGCTGGCATGAAGTGGAAAGATGATATTGAATTAAACTTTAAATTCTCTTGTCTTTAAACCCCCCCCCACCACCACCACCACAATAATATAATCCACTAGCAGTCTGCTACTAGGAAAGTTGTTTCACTATATCGTGCTAGAGAACATTTCTTGATTGAATCTATCTTACAAATTTGCAGGCTTACTATTTGTCCATGCATTGAATATTTGCTGTTACACCCGGTCTGCTGCTTCTACTGTGTATTTAGAGATTCATGATAAAATCCAAAGAAGAATCTGCAATTTTATCGGTCCTGACATGGCAACTTGGCTTCAGTCGCTTCCCCGCCGCCTCGAGGTAGCGTCCCTGTCACTTTCCCACTACTGTAGTGTAGCTTCCCTGTGCCTTTTCTATAAATATTTTCATGGTAATTGTTCAGATGAGCATTCCTCTTTAGCCCCTAGACTTTACGAATTTAAGCGCAGTACTAGATTAGCAGCTTGGTCTCATAATTTTACATTTGAAATGTCAAGATGCAACCGGAAATTATATGCTATCAGTTTCTTTCGCACTTCTCGCTTGTGGAACTCACTTTCGCCTTTTTGATTTCTAGTCAACTTTGATCATCAAAAATTTAAATGCAATGTCAATCATTATCGTCTGTCTTCATAAATCCTGTTTTTTATTATTTTCTTTACTTAATAATGTTTTTCTTTTTCTTATATTTTTCACACTCACAAAGCTCTTGTGTCTTAGTGGCTTTAATGCTTTGCTTGGATTATAAAAAGATATCAGAATTCGAGTGAAAAAAATCGCATACTGATTTTCAATGTTGTCCATACTTGGAAAATTGGCGCACTACAATCTTCGTAATGGTATTTCCATTGATCTTAGTAAATATGTATATAGACTGCTTAGCGACTGGAGTCGTTATATATTTTTCACTGATGCTACTGATCGGTGTTCGAGCCCAACTTAAAAAAACAAGCTTTTTAATGTTGATTTTCTAGGTACGTGAAGAAGCGGACACTAAAACCTCCCTTTTCTCTTTATTTATTAGCCTTGTGCCGTTCCAAGCTAAGCTCAGTAAATTTCGATAAAACAGTAGAAGCAATACATAATATTTAGTTAAAAAAAAAAGGATTCGAGGTGCGGGGGTGGTGTAATTGCTAACTGCAGCGAAAACAAAATCGGGGAAATGAGTTCGAATATCGGCTATGACTATATTCATTTCTCACTAATAATCTTCTCAGTGAATTCTGTCCCGTCACCACCAGACATATTGACGATATGTCTCGTTACTAACATATTTTGGAACAACTTGGGGGAAAAAGCGCTCCCCATAAGTACTTTATATGTCCGGGTAGTTTCAGCAAAAAGCTGTTACACCCATAGGCAACCTTGACAGAAGCCAATCAGATTTGTAGAAACTATTTTATACCACCTTCTGCGTGGTACACGCCCACAAATACATAGAATTCACACTCATAAAACCTTTCCTACACCAATGCATCCATTATATATGCATATCATAATTCATATTTTGATGCATGAGCAGAACATTTTTTAAAAAATCGGCCGTAATGCGGTGATATTTAAGGGGCCTGTCATCTTTGCCCAAACATAAGAATATATATTCACAGGGATAACTTCGCGCACTCGAGCGTAATTCATTATTTTTTTGTATATTTATCATATGTATTGACACGTATGTCTTACAGTGCATTGATATTACCGCACAGGCACACATAGGCACAAACACACAGACACACACAGACACACAAAGTAGATACCGATGAAATAATTCCATAAAGAAGGCCAAAAAAAAGAGAGACAAGCATGTCGAGAATAAATTCCTCGACAATTCACACGTAGCAGAAGCAATAATTATAAAATTTCATTGAGATTGAAAAAAAAGCACAAATATCTCTGTGTAAAATACTCTCTATCTATCTATCTCCCTCTCTCTCTCTTTCTTTCTCTCTCTCTCTCTCTCTTTCTTAGACACACACACACACACACACACACACATACACTTCTATCGGTGCAGATAGAAGCTATAGTAAATGCTAGGACGCGTACGTATCATAGCCTCACATAGGACTCACGCATACGCACAAATACAGAAACGTGCGAAAGTAGTAGTTGAATCGAGCGGCAAATCGCGCGTACGCTATCATCGTTGGACGCTGATTAACCTTTCCAGTCACGTGATAATGCTGTGACCATGGCCACAAAAAGGAAAGAGAGAACTGTGAGTGAATTATACCTGTTGTAGATTTGAATACCTTTTTTCTTTTTTTTTTTTTAAAAAAACTGGAATGCTCGTGTTTTCTTTTTATCCCTTAATCTCAATTTGTCTTCTTTTTTTTCTTTTCTTTTTTAATAATTATAAAAAGAAAAAAAAAATGAATACTGCGTGTGTGCATTTCCGCGAAGAAGTCATTGTTGATGAGCTCATCGTTATCAGTGTGTTTGTGTGTTGGATCGTTGTCAAGCTGTTTGCCTTCCCAACTACCCGTTGAATTTATTTCGCAATACAAATAACACGAAGTGCAAATGACATATCCGAGTTTTTACCGACCATTGAGTCCTTGAGACTAACGCAGTACAAAGCTGACATTTTAAATCAAATAATCACATTGATTAATACCACGGTATGTGAGCACCTGGTCGTGGCATAATGCTTGACAAGCTAATCTTTTAAACTATTGGTAATAAGTTCGATATTCACTAAATGCCTCATACCCGTGGTCTTCTGCCAAATTATGTTCTTGACTTCTTTTTTGACTATATTTTTTTATTAAATTTTATTTAGTTAGACCAGGATTGCTTCTTGATACTGATACCATGTAACCTAATAAAATGTACCATGGGTTATTTGGAAAGGGGATAAGAACTGCCGAGCATTGACCCGAGAAATCCTATGAAGGGTCCAGCATGCTATCCCGACCCCTGACGATTTACTACGTTATGGAATTATTTTAATATTACAAAATAGCAGAATTAAAAAAAACAAAAATAAAACACTGTAAAATTGATCAAAATGAAACATAATAAAATTGTAAGCAATTTTTCCAGTCATAAAATCCCACAGAAATAAACGCAATCTATAAACCCTGTAAATACGAGGCCCTACTCCATAATATAGGGAAATTGAACACAGCGTGAACTGAATGTAGTACAGACTTTTGACGCTGCTCTTTATGAGTAACGTTTGCCTATCGCCCGGTTCACACTCATCCCTGGTCTTTTGAACAGGAGTAAAGGTTCATCCCTTGTTTCCTGTTCTTTCCAAAGTCTACTTCAACTCTATACTCCTAACGTCTCTGGGTGAACTCTGAAATTTTATTCGCTATTGGAACTTGTATTGGGTGAACATTAGTTTAAAAAAAATACACTGTAAGCATTGAGCAAAGTGCAGGCAAGATGCTACTTTAAGTTAGGCGACAGAATCTAGTTGTCAAAAAATCTAGTTGTGTTCATGATTAATTTTCCGAAAACATTTAAGTATCAGCTTATATAAACATATACATTTTAAATGTCTTCTTATAGACTTATTTACAAAATTTTATCGTTACCAAAAATCCTACCCGATTACCGAACAAAAATTGTGAATTATTTTCTAATCTCTAAAATCTTTGGTTGTATTTCTCATAGTGCCTAAAAGTTTCAAAGTTCAAATTTCTACTTAAGAAAGAAAAATCCCTCCATCCCACACAAGTTGCTTTGCCTGAACAAAATCTCTACAAAGTTATCAGCTCTTAAACCCTACAAGCATCGTTTATAACTAGCATAACCGATATATGAACTTCAATCAATGGCCTGTTGCGATAAAGCTGACAGGATTTCCAAAACACTTTTTACATTGAATTTGCTCTCCGCGTTAAATTTATGATGAATGTTTCAGTGCATTTCCAGCAAAAGAATAAAGCTCAAAGTAAATAAATTCTTGTTTGCAACGAGGAGGGTAAAAAAAAATGTGTCTCTTGAGATTAGTATCAAGATGATTAGTTTGGCATGTTGTGGGATATAATCGCCCACAACATGCCAAAATCAAAATGCATTCTCTATTTTTTTTAAAAATGAATGTTGTATCTCTGATACAGTCATAAACTAATTGCAACATATATTTCTGAGATGAGGTATGGTAATTATTTACATTATTTACATTGCTCGGACTGTTGTCCTCATCTTTATTGCCATATTCACGACGTTTCGACCGTTGTATGCTCCGGCCTTCTTCAGGTGATATTTTTATGAATTTCGAACCAATCTGTATGTTGGTGTTTCTGAAGCATAAGATCTTTAAGTTTTAAAATTGTATCCGTAAACCATTGCATTATAGTTGATTTAAAAACAACTCAAATTACTATTTATTGGGAGCTATGATTAAAGAGATAGTTTAGGATATCATTACTAGTGAGTAATGAGTTCGAATCACACTGAGAGCCCTATATTATTGGTCTTGCTCCAAACTAAACTAAATTTTATAAATGACACCTACTATCTATTATGGATACTACAAGACAAATTAATTGGGATTTTTGCAAAAAAAATAGTTTCAACGTATTACGTAGCGAAATATTTCGAATGTAGGTTTAAAAAAATTAACAAATATGACTTTGAATATTTAACGAAAGTATATAATCTCTTAGAAGAATGGCGCTACATAATCTTCTAACTGACATTGTATAAGATTGAGTGCAGCTTAAATATTTACAATGTTTCATTTTTCTTATTTCTTACTTTTCTCTATATCGTTAATTTTTGTTTGGGTTCGTTGGGTTTCATTTTCTTTCCTTCCTCGTGTTTTTTTTAATTCAATTTGTATCCAATGTTTTTTGTTTTTTTTTTTTTTTTTTACGTTTTTTTTTTTCGTGTTTCTCTTCTCTTTAGTTGGTCTGTGTTTCTTCTCGTCTTCATTTTTTGGTTGTTGTCTTTTCGTGTTTCTTTTCTTCTTTTATTCTTCAATATGCCTTAATATTTCAGTATTTGTCTATTTTTCTGAGATGAGGTATTATGTACATTATTTACATTATTCGGACTATTGTCCTCATCTTTGTCGCCATATTTATTACAACGTTTCGGCCGTTGTACGCTCTGGCATCCTTCAGGTGGTTGGAATGTCGAACTGAACCCTTTATTTCGCTCACTGGCATTAATATTTCTGTTTTTCTTCTTCTTCTTCTTCTTCTTCTTCTTCTTCTTCTTCTTCTTCTTCTTCTTCTTCTCCATGGTTCTTCTTCATGGTTCTTCTTCTCCATGGTTCTTCTTCTCCATGGTTCTTCTTCTTCTTCTTCTTCTTCTTCTTCTTCTTCTTCTTCTTCTTCATGGTTCTTCCTGTTTCTTTTCTTTCTTTAACTTGATATGTCTTCGAGCTGCTTTTTTTTTTTCATGTATCTTTTATTCTTTAATTTGACATTATATATTTTTCTAGTCTTCTTTACCTGATATATCTTCCATTTTTTTGTTTCTTCTTCACGTCTCTTTTCCTTCCTCTTATTTCTTTTCTTCTTCACGTCTCTTTTCCTTCCTCTTATTTCTTTTCTTCTTCACGTCTCTTTTCTTCCTCTTATTTCTTTTCTTCTTCACGTCTCTTTTCCTTCCTCTTATTTCTTTTCTTCTTCACGTCTCTTTTCCTTCCTCTTATTTCTTTTCTTCTTCACGTCTCTTTTCTTCCTCTTATTTCTTTTCTTCTTCACGTCTCTTTTCTTCCTCTTATTTCTTTTCTTCTTCACGTCTCTTTTCCTTCCTCTTATTTCTTTTCTTCTTCACGTCTCTTTTCTTCCTCTTATTTCTTTTCTTCTTCACGTCTCTTTTCCTTCCTCTTATTTCTTTTCTTCTTCACGTCTCTTTTCTTCCTCTTATTTCTTTTCTTCTTCGTCTCTCTTTTCCTTCCTCTTATTTCTTTTCTTCTTCACGTCTCTTTTCTTCCTCTTATTTCTTTTCTTCTTCACGTCTCTTTTCCTTCCTCTTATTTCTTTTCTTCTTCACGTCTCTTTTCTTCCTCTTATTTCTTTTTCTTCTTCGTCTCTTTTCTTCCTCTTATTTCTTTTCTTCTTCGTCTCTTTTCCTTCCTCTTATTTCTTTTCTTCTTCGTCTCTTTTCTTCCTCTTATTTCTTTTCTTCTTCACGTCTCTTTTCCTTCCTCTTATTTCTTTTCTTCTTCACGTCTCTTTTCTTCCTCTTATTTCTTTTCTTCTTCACGTCTCTTTTCTTCCTCTTATTTCTTTTCTTCTTCACGTCTCTTTTCTTCCTCTTATTTCTTTTCTTCTTCACGTCTCTTTTCCTTCCTCTTATTTCTTTTCTTCTTCACGTCTCTTTTCTTCCTCTTATTTCTTTTCTTCTTCACGTCTCTTTCCTTCCTCTTATTTCTTTTCTTCTTCCTGTTTCTTTACTTCCTCTTATTTCTTTTCTTCTTCACATTTCTTTCCTTCTTGTGCTTTAAATGTATTTTCTTTTTTGTTTCGTTTCGTCTTTACTTGATGCGTTTTCGTGTCTCTTCTCTTCACTTTGTTTCTACTTCTCAAAATATTTCAAGATGTAATTCTTGCTAATCTTCTTCAAATTGATGCAATGTAATTCACTTCTTGTAAGAATATTAAATAACATCCCATTATCTCCAATATATCCAAATTTTTAAATTGTAAATCATTTTTCTTATAGATATATTAATGTTAGCCAGCCACACTCAGCATGCTCCTAGCGAATCAATTTTAGACCTCTTCATCCAGTTAATTTATTTATAAATCTTAATTTCAGGTTTTCGAATTTTCCTAATCCGAAAATTATATTCAATGTCTTTTTGAAAGATAATATATTTTTCTATAAATGATGATTAAATAAATTGCTAAATAAATGACACCCGGTGATAATCAAATTCACTATAGCTGTAATTTCCATCGATAACAGTTTGCTTTGTTTGAAAGGAGTGGTTATTTACCAAACTTAGCTTCGTCTGACACAAGGCCTTTCTTTCGACCAACTGCTGTTGCCATGTATTAATTTCACAACTCTTTGGGTCAAGTCACTTATCCAACCAACGCATTTATCCACTGAGCCATGTGATGAACAAAAACTTGGAGAGTTGAGTTAAAAGGGAGATAACTGAGACGGAAGAGGTATAACACGTGGAACTAGAACAATCTATCCAGGTGAACGAAATAAAAGGTTTAATTCGAAATTTCACTCACCTGAAGAAGGCCAACGCCTACAATGGCCGAATATGGTAATAAAGATGAGGACAACAGTTGAACAATGTAAATAAATGATGATTAATTTAAGCACCATGTGGCATATTTTACGGAATGAAAGTTTCCTTGATATTTGCTAAATAAAGGACACCCAATGAGAATCAAATTCACTATAGCATTAATTTCCATCGATAACAGTTTGCATTGTTTGAAAGGAGTGGTTATCTACGAAATTTAGTTTCGTCTGACACAAGGCCACGCGCGCAGGGAATTCCCCGAATGATTGTTCATCACTTCTCTACATCAAGATACTCTTAGTTATTTACTAATTTTAATCTGAAAAAAAAAGGTCACACATTTCGGGAACTCGATGAGTTTCGAACCCACGACTAATATAAGCGGACTAAATTTTTCCACGGCGAGTTACTCTGACAATTTATATTTGTTTTTCTTTATCCTAAAATCCGTCGCAATCGACCATTTCCCTGTTAACATCAGAAAGACCTGAATGTAAATTTTTTTTCCGGATTTTTTCTGAATTGGTATATTCAATAAGAATCGGGTGTTTGGATCCAACCTGAAAAAACCGATTGGATAAAACTCATCCTTATATACACGCAAGCGAAGGGAAACTAATTTATTGTAATATTCACCATTTGCGTACATGCTACATTTCTCTATAAGAGTCACGCTTTTAATTGCACATAAGCGACTAATTTTTCTTCTTCTATGTCATATCCCTTCATGACGTTGGCGATCATGGCTCTCCACAATTTCCTATCTTTTGTAGCTCTTAGTAAATTTTGTCTTTTTGCTATTTCTCCTAATCTCTGTTCTGCTAATTCTAAGAGATTGGTAATTATACATCAGAATTCTGTATGTATTAATTCTTGGCCAATAACAATATTTAACTTCCTGATTTTTAATGCATTTTTTTTTTTGGAAAAATCATCAGTAATTTATTTACATCTAATATATAAAGCACATAAGTTGTTTGCATGTCTACTCGAAAATTATGAAAATTAATTAAATATATAGAATCAAGGTCAATTTAATATGGGGCACTCGAGAGCCAAATATGGGTATTTCTTCTGTGCGTCCACGTCGCTACCGAATGTGACACGTCAGTTTGAAGTGTGTTTAACGGCAATGCCGTGGAAATATTGCGCAAATCTGCCTCAGCACTTCACCTTTTGGGGACGGCTCAGGTGCCAGGCAATAAACCCAGCCTCCTTGCGACGGTGAGGTATTGCCTGGGGCCAAATATGACCTAAAATAGATAAATGTAGTTTTATCATTTGCATCTGTCAAAATTTCCAACTTACTGATTCTTATTTAATGGGGATATCTAATCTGTATATTCCACTTTAAAAATCAGATTTTAAAAATAGCTGATTTGTTATTCATTTCCAATTTTATCTTTTGTGGTCGTTATAAATAAGTGCCATGTAGAAAGAAAATGAGTAACTACCGACACCGAGGTTCGATCGTGACACTCTGGACTTATGAATATATATTTTCCGCCAGGTGTATAAATAGCGGTGTCAGGCTACTGACTAAACTGATTATTTAGTAACTATTCAGTGGAACTATCCAGTCGAATTAGTGTGAATTATTGTGCGTCTATGATTTAGGTTTTGATTTAGGATTTACCAGACGTTAAGCCGAGCCGCGCTACTAACAAAGTATTTATTGAAATGGTTAATTATATTTGGTTGACTTTTATTTCTTTGTTCTTGTTAAGTATTTATTTGCAGTTTTAATTACTGTTTTATTTCAATATTGAATTCTTGAGTTATACTTAATTATTAACGGCCACGGTACGTTACAAAAATAAGTGACTGTTTTATTGATAGCTTTTATAATCTAACTGCATAGTTATTCAAATAAAGTCATTTTCTGTCCTTCGTAGCATTTACATCCCAGTTTGGGAGTAAAGGGAAGTAAGCAATGTATAACGATGAAGAAAGAAAGGTTTCCATTGTTAATAGTATATTTTGAAAATTTAACAAACTTTGTAAATTGTAATAACATGCAAGATATGAAAATAAAAGGCTACGAAGTGTCTAAACCAATCGAAAGATTTTAATAACGATCATTTTGCTGATGTCATTTTACGGCAATTTACAAATATCTCAAAGAAAAGCGTGGCGTCGCAGAGAAAATGAATCCTATTTGATCCTTGCAAAGCTGGGCATAATTTTTAATTATAAATATAATATCTTTTTTCTGTTAATCATGATAACATTAATTCCTGACCATTGACAATCCCTTTCTGCCTGACGTCCAACACAACATACGGATTGTGTGTTGTAACAAATGGCAGAATAAAAATTGCAATCATCAAATTTTGATTTCCTTAACACTAGAAAGATTTCAGTTGTTAGCGTCGAAAATAAAGCAAAATGGTGTGTAATGGACAGCGATATAAAAAACCGAAACCTTATATCACATATACATACATACATATACATATACATATACATACATACATATACATATACATATACATACATACATATACATATACATACATACCTTATATACATATACGGGTTTCAAATGCACTTGGCGCTAAGATTCAGACGTGGTTATTGATTTTTTTTTTTTTTGTTCTTGCCTGAATTTTCTTTGTCCTTTGGATTGAATTTTTTTTTAAATCCACTCCGTCTTATCAGGGGTCGTCATAAATAACTAATCATATAACAATTTTGCCTGACATCTTGTAGACATGTCATTTTTTTTCTCTAAAATCATGAAAATCATTCAAAATAATTCAATTAATAATTAATTTCAAATACAAACTTATTAGATTTTTTTTATTAAATTTTCTTATTAGTATTGTCAATCATTATTATTAATGTTCAGCTGTAATTACTTTCATCCGGGTTTTTATACTTCCTTCTTAGTGCAACTTTTATGCGATCCGTCGATCTACGGCAATGTGCAGACAGTGCAAGATCAGAAATAAAAGACAACCTATGTAAAAATTAAAATCCTAAAGACTAAGTTAAGATTAATAATAGAATAATTTCGGACAAGTGTTTTATAAAGTCGAATGAAAGTTACAACTAATGGGGAGATATATTTATGTGTCTGTATTTCTGAGATGAGGTATTATGTACACTATTTACATTATTCAGACTATTATCCTCATCTTTGCCGCCATGTTTATCACAACGTTTCGGTCATTGTACGCTCCGGCTTTCTTCAGGTGGTTGGAATGTCGAACCAGTAATAAGGAGTGCCAGAGAAAAGCGATAATAACAACAAAAATTGCAATATGAGTTCTGGTAAAATAACATGCAATGACAACAGCAAAAATTGCAATATGAGCACTGGCAAAAAATGTTAGCTGGAGACATTAGGTTTATAATACCCAAAAATTCATACACAGATGTCCTCAAGGACAAATGGCACAATAGATAAAGACGTTAGTTAGAACCAGTGACAGGACCCAAAGAGTGTGAGTTCAAGAGCTGATTAACTTTCCGAGGAGAATTAACAGGAGATAACTGACATACATTAGACATGGCACGTGGAACTAGAACAGTCTAGCCCAGTGAGCGAAATAAAGAGTTTAATTCGACATTCCAACCACCTGAAGAAGGCCGTTGTGATAAACATGACGATAAAGAAAGATGAGGACAATAGTCCGAATAATGTAAATAGTGTAGATATATTTATAAACAAGAATTTCATGAGCTGTAATTACAAGTTCGAGTTTATTTCAGCGAAATTATAAAAACCTGAGCAAATGTGATTAATATCGAAATTAAGATTTTATTGTTAGGTTTTCACATGTCAGTTTTTAAATGTATCTTCCCAATTTTAATATATAGCCATTCTGAAATGATCAGTTTATTAACTAATATAATAGGAAAGCAGTCATCCATTTTATGTCTAGTAGAATTTTATATTAATACTAATTTAACCACGATGTAAAAAATTAGGGTATATATGAAACTGATATTTTATTAAGTCCTAATTCTTATTGACGGTTTTTCACATGGGAGTCTTTAAATGTATTTTCCAAAGTATTATTGTTGTACTTTCAGGGAGATGATTTTTTTCTTCCGGCTTTTTTGAATAGCTCGCCATTGTCATGACAAAATCACTGACAGCTGGAGTTTCCAGTGCAAGGGAGATAACCTTGTAAAATCAGAAATATATACAAATATATTTGGTGCATTATATAGTCAGATTATTGGAAGCAGCCATTGTGTATATTGTGAACGTTGTCAAGAAAGATATACACATGTTGCTTGTAAAATCTGTATACGCTTTGCATATTTTCTGATGATATTATCAATATTTGGATCGAAGTGTGTTTGCGTATAATAGTGCCTCTCTTATTTTATGTACCTCCAAGAAGAAAATAATGTGTTACTAAAAAAAATAATATCTATCAACATATTTATTAATTATCTGAGCGTATCCAAGAATTTTGGTTTAAGATGTCTGCATGATCTGAAGGAATTTCTTTAATCTAAGGAAGTGGAAGTCGAAAGTTTAAGCCACAGACTGTGAAGCAATTTTAGAATAAAATGAAATTATTTTTAATCAGAGCATCGGATACAGGATATTAAAAAAAAATAAAAGCGATATTTCTTCCTTTTGAATACTAGCAGACAATCTTCCTTTCAAATTGCCTTCTTTTTTTTTAAATACTAGATATTTTTTGTAACACGTTGGTGAATGTTAAAATCCTCACAGTATTTAATATTGTTAAAGTTATCGCTAACATTTTATTATCGAGATTTGCAAACTCTACGTTTCGTTCAATTTCGCAAACCAATCGATGAAATTTGAATAAGCTGATTTTTTTTTTTTTGGGGGGGGAATACTTTGACAAAAACCCTACTTCGCGGGTTATATTCGCCCGAATAAAACCAACTGTACTTTATAGACCCTTATCTGTTTGCACTTCTCCCCAAAATTGGTTTTGATCGTTCAATGTATGCCTATTTTAGAAAGTGTGACGGACGGACTAACGGAAGTTACAGAATTTTATATATAGATGGATAACGAGGCATATAATTCCACTACTTCAATAGGACTTAACAATTTATTTATGTCGACTATCAACAAACATAACGATAAAATACTCAAGATTCAATAATAAATGCCTATATTAAAGCACTAGTTTTGTGCTCATATCAATCACGAAAACAAATGCTTAAAGTGGATACATATCTATAAATATATTGTTAAGAATGCGTCAAAATAATTTACTTTTTGTTAAATATCAAAGGCAGTAAAAAAAGAAAAGAAATGGCATTTTAGAGACATTTACGAAGCCTTAGCTTATTACAACTCAAGAAAAATGTGGACTAAGATTGTGTTGCGCCAATCTTTCAAATACGGGAGAGACTGTCTGTCTAAAAATCTCATATACAAACGCATTTCAAGATTTAAACATTACTGTTAATTTAATTATTCGTTAAATAATTTTTTTTTTTTAAGTTTTGTTCCAATCTTTACGAAGATATTTTATAGTAAAGCACAGATATTTTATAAAAAGTACAGATGGCCGAGAGACATGAGCAATGGAATCAGTGAACCGAGTTCAAACTCTGGCTGGGTCATTTGGCTTTCACTTCACATTTAAATGCTTTAGGGAAAGGCATGAACTTAATTTTCACACCAGCTATAGATAAATAGCAGTATAGCCTGAGGCCTTTAGCATGTAAAGCAGTTTATCTTAGGTGTCAGGCTAGAGGCCCCACCCCTAAAAATACATCTGCTACTGAAAACCGCAACAAAATCACTAGATGTTGTTGTGTTCACATCCCTATGCCTCACAAGGAGTCTGACGAAATAAAAGAAAGAAAGAAAGAAAGAAAGAAAGAAAGAAAGACAGACAGACAGACAGACAGTTGTTTTGTACGATAACAGAGAGAGGGTCTATTTAGTCTACAAATATTCGACAATCGTTATCATAAAACCTAAACGCGGGAAAATTTCTTAGATCGATTCCGGTTTCGACATTAAAGTTTAACTTTACTTCTTAACAACGACCCTAATTAATTAAGCACGTGAAATTAAAACTGTTTCTTTTCTAACACGCGAAGAAAATTTACCATATTCTAAATCTTACTAAAGTAAATTGTCTTAATTAAATTAAATATTTTATGATGATAATTTTAATTCGTGTAACGTGTGTATATGCGCGTCCTTGAAAGTGCGTGCGTATGCGAGATTATTTTGTATTAAAATATAAATATCTAAGTTTTTAAATAAGTCCGCAACCTAAGTTGAAAAAATGAAGATGAATTATATTTATTTTATAAAACATCAAATATTAAGTTTCAAAGATCCTTTTTGACAACGCACTTAACATAATGATACTCCATTAACAGCAAATATACACGTACACACATACACACAAACATTACACGCAGCGACGTATATACATGCATACTTTTATATATCTATATATATATATGTCTGTCTGTGTGTGTGAGTGTCTGTGTGTATCTATCTATCTATCTATCTATCTATCTCTCTCTCTCTCTCTCTCTCTATATATATATATATATATATATATATATATATATATATATATATATATACTGTCGTCAAAAACGTTCCGCTTTAAGCAACGTCTTGAATACATTTCAAATAAATGTCTTCTCAACACTTTACCCGACCTTAGCTAGATGTTTTTGTAGGCAGCTTCGTGACTTTCTTAAGTGCCAGTATGCATTTTTGAATTTTTACTTACAACACGTAAAGTTTATACACGATATATATATATATATATATATATATATATATATATATATCTTACTTATTATAAAACGCAGATTTGTGTGTGTGTGTGTGTCTGTACGTTTATATATTGGATCGGATTCCTACATTTTTCAACCGATTTCAACAAAACTTCACAGGACTACATAAAATTACCTTGCGGTGGTTTTGACAGCGCCAAAAATGAGAAAAACACAATTGTTTTTGCACAAAATCAATTTGAAAACACGATAAAACACGATTCTGTCGCCAAAATGGAAGGGGGACAACTCATATCGAGTTATACTTATTATAAAACTCAGGCTGTGTGTGTGTGTGTGTGTGTGTGTGTGTGTGTGTGTGTGTGTGTTCGTTTATATATGGGATCGGATTTCCTACATTTTTCAACCGATTTCAACAAAACTTCACTTTTTTTGGCAGGTAGTGTTTCTTATTGTCTTGCACACTTTTTTCTTTAATTTTACATTCAGAATGCTTTAAAAATTCCATTTACAAGACAATTGTTTATAATAAAATTCTATTCAATCGATAGACTCATAACGATTGAAAACAATGTTTTTGTTTGAGTTTGGGTTTGACCAATTCGTAAAAAACAAAACAAAAAAAAAACTAATTAAGACATGCGTGTCCGTCAACAATAATCTTTGTCAATTTTATTTTTCAGTCTTCATGATGGTCGATACTTGATCTATCTCTTACTGTTACATCCCCGGGCAACGCCGGGCTCTACTACTAGTATATAGATAGATAGATAGATAGATAGATAGATAGATAGATAGATAGATAGATAGATATAGGGTGGCTATAGAAACTAACACTCTTTGGTGTAGAGCGACTTAAGCGATCATCAGACACATTTCACACTTGATGCCATGAAAATAACAATCACCGTGCAATCGGCTGATCTGCTAATTATATATATATATATATATATATATATATATATATATATATATATATAATTAGCAGATCAGCAGATTCCGCTACCTTGGTTTCAACCTTTCGGTATTTTCAGTCGATTTTGGCCAATTGATTTCCTAAAGTTTTATTTTTCGGCTGATCTCCTAATTTTTTATACTTAAAAACTCGACATGTTAAATTTTTATCTTTTTTATATGTGTATTGAGCACTTTTTTAATACTGCTGATTCTTGGACTAATTCAACTCTGACCATTAATTTTTATTTTATATATATATATATATATATATATATATATATATATATATATATATATATATATATGTTCAGCAACAATTTATTTAAGCAATTTTTCATTAACTTCAAGTCTGTCCGATTATTTTATTATTATGTTTTTCCAATTTACAAATAAGACGCTACAGATTAAGATCAAATGGAAGTAATGGATCGTGGTTCGCATTGAGGAATCAGAGAACCGAATTCAAATTCCAGTTGAATCCATTAAATTCACTTACGTGGTAATACCCTTCGGAAAGGTATGAATCCTCATCTTCTCCAGCCAGCTATGGATAAATAACAGGACAGACCGAGTAGTATAACTTTGGATGGCAACTGGTCTACCTCAGAAAGAAATGGCAACCTACTGGGGGGAAAATCTGCCTCGTCAGTCATGTATCGAAAGATACATGATCGCCTAAGCGTGTATCACTCATGGCATACACTGACTGACTTTCGAACGCCTCAGTCATTATAAAAAACTGGATGTATAGTAGATGAGATTTTACATCTTAGCGTTTTTGGGAACGCTACAATTCAAATTCATTTCAAATATCCACGTATTTTTTATGTCATGTTATGTGTAAAAATAAAAATTTGCAGCACTAGAAAAGAAAGTTTTATGTTTATTCTTATCATTTTCTTCGCATTTTCAATATTTTATGCCCACTTTAAAATACCGTCTTCTGTGGTGAAATATTTAAAATGAAAATTTCAATTATACAATAAATAGTGATAACAATAAATTGAAAACACTTCTTGTTAAGTCAGTTAATTATTATCAATAATCAGATCAGAGATTACTCCAAAATACTGAGGCTATGTAACTTAGTGCAATTGGTCACATATTACTTGGAGAGGAGATGGGCACCGCCAGTTAAACCCGAGAAGTTCTATAGAATCATTAGGTTATATATTAGATTGATTCAAAAGTATTTTCACTTTATAGTGAACTTAATGCTTTTCGAGGCTACATATCTTTTGATTAAGTGCCGCCAAAAATTCGAGATAAAAGAGACTAGAAAGACACTGAAGACAACAGCTTTATATTTGTCTGGTATTTAATTAAATTAAATCTAAAAGCAAAATGTATTGACTTTTTGGCTGCCAATATCGATTGTAGTGCAGGATATAGTAAAAAGAAATCGTAGAAAAGGGTAGAGATTATGTTGAAAATGAACTTTTTCTGCGAAATAAATATTTTCAATCATTAGTCAATGGATTTAATAATATACTGAGATAGATAGATAGATAGATAGATAGATAGATATGAACAGATTTAGATATACCGATAGATCGATATGAACAGATTTAGATATACCGATAGATAGACCGATATGAACAGATTTAGATAGATAGATAGATATGAACAGATTTAGATAGACCGATAGATAGATCGATATGAACAGATTTAGATATACCGATAGATAGATCGATATGAACAGATTTAGATATACCGATAGATAGATAGATAGATAGATAGATAGATAGATAGATAGATAGATAGATAGATAGATTTAAACAGATTTAGATAGAAAGATAGATGCTTGAAACATCCAAACGTACTTGCATATATCGGTACCTGCAATAAAGCGATACATTAAGTTTAAAATGCATTTTAATAATGAAAAATCTTTCTTGAATATTTTATTTTAGTATTAATTCCGAGCTAATAGATCAAATTTATTATTTACAGTAAGCAATATACTTTTCTGTTTTAAAAACCGAATTTAAATTTATTGGAATTTTTTTTTTTTTAAATCGCTAAAAATCGGTCATATTACAAAATCTATAAAAACAACATAATTCTCATAATTAAAAAATATTTAAAAATTAAAATGTACTTTTTTGAAATTTTATTTGAGGAAGCTTGCCTGATTTAAAGTTTAATTAATCGGAATTAAAACACATATCACTTACTTTTAGTATAAAATGTCGCAGAAAAGCATTTTTAACACTGTGGTGGGTGTTTTATTAGGTAAAGAGATTTATCAATAACTCTATCCATAAAGCATCTTTAAGTACCGGGCCCATAACTATATAAATTACTTGACGAATATTTCTAAGCAATCTAATATTTTATTCAATTTTAGATACTTTGGCTTTTTTTTTCTTACTTACAAAGACGCTAGTTGAGGAAATGTTAGAAAATTAAATATAAATTTTAAGTTTACTATACATGCCGCTTTCATTTTAAATTGTTTTTGATAATGTCGTGTATGGACGTCCGTATATAAAAAAAAATGGATTCATTTATATATACACAAACAGAAATCAAAATTCTCATTAATTACTGGGGGTCGCTGAATTGTAGTAAGCTTTTCCATTTATGATTAGTAAATATAGTTCTTACTTAATAAAAATATCACTTAGCCGCTACAAATTATTACCGATTTTTTTACAGATTTAAAACTTTATAAATGATTATAGTTAATTTTTTTTAAAAAATGAAAACAGTTCTTGTAAAAATTAATTATTCGTCGAAAAAATTTCTTAAGACAATAGTGTTCATAATATATTTTAATCATAAAAGCTTTTCGAATAAGTTTTGAAAGTTTCATTAAAATTTGGTAATTATTTGATTTTTGCAAGAATTTCTAAATCAATGAGTTTTTCACCATAAAAAGACGCTAAAATTCCCCATGCTAATTTATGTTCAACTGTTGATGCAAGTTAAACAAAATTTTAACCAAAATTTCAATGGTTCTGAAAAGGATGAAAAATAAATATAATAATAAAAAAAATCCTTTGATCTTTCCTCTTAATAACAGCATAACGGCGATAAAACTCTCTTTTTATTAGGTTTGGGGCATTTTTTATCATGTATGCTCGTTTTCAGCGAAATTTTGGAGATATTTACATATTTATGAAAATTTCAAATGAAAATTTAAATTGTTCGGTAATTGGTGAAGAAATCGCTTCATTATTGCCAATAAATAAATAATAGATTACTTCGAAATGCTGATGCCATTTTACTTTGAGAAGTGATGGGCACTGTTACGTCATCCTCTTCCATCGTAAAACGTCAGTTCTAACGAAAGGAATGATATTTTTTTAAGCATTCCACCCCAAGCTAGGTGGGAGAGCCACTAGCACGGAAGAGGTTACAGAGAGTGAAAGTAGGGAAAAAAAGGAGTGTTTAAGGAAAGGATCAGGGAATCAGGTGATGTCGATTGACATTGCATTTGAATATTTACAGATTATAGTTATCAGGGAAGCAAGTAAGAGGAAAGGAGTTCCACTGTCGGGAAGTGCGAGAGAAGAAGCTTTTTGATTAGAAGAGGCGATTACATTTAATTGTTTCGATAGTGAAAGGGGTGGGACCGAGATGCTAAGCTAGTAGCACGCTTAAATTCATGCAATTGGAGAAATAGCTCATCAAAGAAGTTGCCATGAAAATATTTGTAGAAAAGATACAGGGAAGTCACATAACGTCTGCGAGAAACTGACTGGAGTCGAGATGACAAGTCAGGCCTAAATGAAAGAATGAACATTATACAGCGGAAATCTCAGATCAAAATTTTCCTGTTGTTTCCATTCTGCTTATTTATTGCTAATTGTTTTTCACAACAGATTTTTTATGGCAAAAATATCAATTATAATTATAATAATAATTGTAATTATAATAATATTAATTATAATTATGATAATATTAATTATAATTATGATAATATTAATTATAATTATGATAATATTAATTATAATTATGATAATAAGTATAGTTCAATGAAACAAGTAACTATATTGACTGTAGAAAATATAATTTGGTCTGAATGTTGTTATCTCTTTAAATATTTGAATAATGTTGATAAATTACTGATGCGTGCTGAACAGCGTAACAATTAATCGGGTTCCTTAAATAATTGCTTCATTATTCATGAATAAGTTCAGCAAGTTGGAAGATGGCACCAACAAATGGTAAAACAAAAGGAGCGTTTTTTTTATCAGTAATCGCCGATTTTATAAGTACTGGAATAATAGTTTATATGAAGAGTTTTCCTTCTGGTGAATCTCATATCTCTTTTCTTTTCGATAGTATTCATCCATATTTAATAGTGACAAGTACACCAGAAAAGTATTTTTGCCACCCCACAACCGTGCATGGAATCCGTAGACCCACGACTCACCCGATACAGAACTCGACTCGATGGCCTTTTTTTTTTTTTTTTTTTTTTTTTTTTTTTTTTTTTTTAGAAATTACTTAGTCCGTTGTCTTGGTCTTTGCTACAAATACCAGGGAGCTATCTTAACGGTCATTGTTAGTAGAATGGGGAGATTCTGTATGGGGGATTAATATTAATTTCTCGTCACTAGGTTACAATTAGTTTTTAATATATAGTTACGTATCAATTGAGAAGGGTTATGTTGAAACAAAGAGATTAAATAAAATTCAATTCGCATATTTGCGTCCCCACATTTAAAGGAACAAAATCGCTTCTTTTATAAGACGGCAACGTAAAGCGTCTAACACTGTTTTCTTCGGGGTTTTTCTTCAGTCCTGTGATCAAATATGAGTGTTTTTCTTTACAGCGCTTTCGAATGTGTTGACAAAGAACAGTTTTTTTGGTAAATTTTATTGCACAAGTCAAGTATAAAATCAATAGTACACTGCAATATAACCAGAATATTAACATTTTTAAAGAAATCAAATAACAAAATTAATTATAAAATTTAAAGCAAAAATATACGAGCGGGCGGGTACTGAAATATTTTGAGGCCGACCCACTTCTCAAAAATCTGACTAAATATCAGGTTTTCTTCTTTCTTTTTATTTATGTATTTTTTTTAAGTGCTTCATGATCAAGCCGAGTAAAATTCAGCGAAAAGAATAATAAATTTCAGAGGATTGATTAAAGGAGATAATGATAAAATTTAGATTATATATTTTTTAATATATAATCTTAATTTTATCATTCTGTTCTTTATTAATATTTCATTTTGTTCTCTGAATATTTTAATATTTACAGAACAGATTTACAAATTAGGAATTTTATTTTTATTTACACATCTGATCTTCGAGGAAGAGACTTTTCAAAAAAAATGGCAATATAAGATATTTATACTAAAAATAAGATTACAATGGATAATTGATTTAAGTTACTCTTTTCAGATCCTAATAGGAAGAACATGAAATTAATTTACGAATATTTAAAAAAATAAAATGATTATCTTAACAATTATAAACGTCAGATAATGTATGCAATTCATATGTTCTTTATATGAACTTTATTTCTCGTAGTTGAAATCTAAAAGATTATAAGAAGAGAAATGTTCTTTATATAAATCATATATGAAGTGCATTTAGCATTTGTAATTCTATATTTTTCTGTTTTATATTTCAAATTACTATATTTTATTCCTATATGATATTAGCAGATCCGATTCTAAAGCTTCTTGTAAATGAACTGAAAATATTACGAGTAAATCTATCAGTCAATTATGTGCCATGCGTAATACACGCTAAGGCGATCATGTATCTTTCGATACATGACTGACGAGGCAGATTTTTTCCCCGGCAGTAGGTTGCCATTTCATTTTGCGGTAGACCAGTTGCCATCCAAGGCTATAGAACCCGCTCTATCCTGCTATAGAGGATGGAAACTAAAACACAATTTTTTTTTATTAAATTACTTTTGATAATGTAAAATTAAATAGGATTTTCTTTTTTCACTATTAACAATAAACAATTAAAACCCGTGGATATTTAAAAACTAAAATTATCGATAACTTGAGATTTCTTAATGATTTGTAAAAAATTTTGAAAAGTTATTTCCATTACGGAATCTTTGTGGAATTGTTTCTCGTTCATGGGATTGAATACCAGTGCTGCTTTAAATTATCTCAAAGAATTTGATGTTGGAAGATTATTTGCGCTTATATTAGGTTGAATCAAAACTATTTTCACTTTATAGCGAACTTGATGTTTTTCGAAGCTCATATAACGTTCTACATATCATATCTTTTGATTAGGTGCCTCCAAAAATTTGATAGAAAAAGAGGACATGTGATAAAAAATGCCTAAAATATAAAAGAAACAAAAATTTATTATTAAGAGGAAAATACCAAAGTAAAAATATTTTTTTAATTTATTTTGAAACCTTGAAAATTTTGGTTAAAAATCTTTTTGAACTCAACACTGGGCCATAAATTTGTGCCGAAAATTTGAGTGTTTTATTTTTCAGTGCAAAACACATTGAGTTGGAAATTCTTGCAAAAATTAAATAATAATCAGATTTTTATGAAACTTTCAAGACTTATTCAGAAATGAATGAAATTATTTTTTAAATGCTTCTTTTTTAGAAAATCATTGTAAAAATATTTTTTGTTTACATCTCTTACCCTATACTCACTTTTTATTAAATTTCAAGAATTTTTTTTTTAGTGCTTAATGTTTATATATGTTATAAGGACAAGCATTCGATGAATTTAAATAGGACCAGTAGTTGTAGAAAATCTACACTGAATGGGAAAATAAAATATAAAATAAAAGTAAAATAATTTTTAATTAAAAAAAAATTATAATTTCTTTTATAAATAAAATATATTATGGACACTATTGTTTTAAGAAAAATCTTTTCTCGATAAATAACGAAAATTTACAAGAATTATTTTCATTTTTTAATATTTTAATTACAATAATTTATAAAATTTAAAATCTCTTAATATTCTGTATGAATTTTTATCAGTTCAATTATATTGTTATTAAATTAAAACTGTATTTACTAATTATAATTGAAAAAGATTACTACGTTTCAACGAACCAATACTTTAAAGAGAATTTTAAATTTTTTTTTGTATGTATAAACGTGTCAATTTTTGTAAACACGGACGTTCATATACGACATTATCAGAGAGTAAAAGAGGTACCTATAATAAATTTATAGTTTATTGGTAATTTTCTAACATTTTCTCAACAAGCGTCTTCGTAAATAAGCTTATAAAGTTAAAGTACCTAAAATTCAACATATTTTCTCAAATTATTAGGCGTTCACGTTGTATTCGTTAATTAATTTCTTTCAGTTTTGTCCCCCTTACTTAAATTTCCCAAACAGCAAAATTTAAATAAATCACACAACCCGTCAGAAAAACAACCCTCCACGTAAAAATTGCTTTTCTGCAATATTTTAAACTAAAAGTAATATTTGCTTCAATTCCGATTAATTAAACATTAAATCAGCTAAGTTTCATCAAGTAAAGTTTCACAAAAGTATATATTTATTTTTGAAAGATTTTTTATTGAAGAGAATTATTTTCTGCTAACAGATTTGGATTAATGAATTAATTTATAGATTTTAATGATAAAGAGAAAAAAGATTCTAGTTAATTTAAATTTGATTTGAAAAACATTTTGAAAGTATTTTGCCAATATAATTTTGGGGAGATTAAATTTAATCTATTAATTTGCAATTAAAATTAAAGTTTCAGGAAAGATTTTGCATTTTTGAAAATTAATTTTAAACTTAAGCAAGGTTTCTTTTCTTTGGGGACACCTACATTTGTTTATCTTCGCTCTTCTGAAAGTATTCGAGTATTATTGATGGTCGGCTTATACTTTACCTTGAATTTCAAATCATTCTAAGTTACTGACCTGTTTACTTCTGCGACAAAGAGACTACCTATAAAACGCTTAAACTGGTTTTGTGCAGTAAGCTGGGATATTGTTTATTTCCCGCAACTTCCCGATTTCAACAAACACCTTTAGTCAAGTGTCAAATAACACCGAAAAATTGATATCTCAATATTTTTGGGAACATTATAACATACGAAATAAAAAGGTATATATATATATATATATATATATATATATATATATATATATATATATATATATATGTGTGTGTGTGTGTGTGTGCATGTGTGTCTGTAAATTATTTTCAGATCAAGTGTATCTGTAAAGGAACAAAATGAACAAAAAGGAAAAACGTCTTAGCGTCTTGTCTTTTTATTCACACACACACACACACACACACACACACACACACATATATATATATATATATATATATATATATATATATATATATATATATATATAAGGGAAAGTTTATAGTTGTTCCAACGTGAGATAAATGTATATTTTAAAGAGTCCGGAGAAGCCGCAAACGTTTTTTGGTTATAATGTCAATTTTTAAATATATATTATACTTTATTTTACATATTTTTTGCTATACACGTGTTTCCGATCTCGTGATCTTCATCGGGCAAAGAGTGGTTATTTCCACATCTTATTAAAACCAATTAATTTTCCTTGTTTCCGATGTTTAACCATTGTCTTTTATGTGTAGGGAGTAATCCCAATTTTTCTGGGAATTATATATATATATATATATATATATATATATATATATATATATATATATATATATATATATATAAAATGGGTTCATAGAAATAAATTAGTCTTTAATCAGTTATACTTGCATAAGCATTCACGTTTTGCAAATCTCATTGTATGAAAATATTCGATTAAACTTTAAGAATTTACTTAATTGTAACTCTATTATGCTATGTAAAAATGTACAACGTCGTACACATCTTTAAAGAACAAAGAACTCATTGGCTGATATATTATAAACTTAACAGTGGTTAAGATATCTGTCACCCTACCAAAAAGAAATAGGTGAAATAATAAAAAAAACGATAGTGTTATGAACATTAGTGTGTGTATAATGTGACGTTTTGATTTATCAAAACGTCATATTATACACACACTAATACACATATTATATTAGATAAAAAATATATTAGCTAATACACTAATACACACAAAAATATATACAAAAAATATATTAGCTCCGTATAAAATAAAATTTTAAACTGAAATTTATTTAAAGTTATCTCACCTCCACACCAAAAAAATATAAAATTGTAAATTAAAAAATGCTACCTGCTAAATGCTAAATGTTTTTACCGATGAATGACATCATGCGCGTAAAATCCAATTTGCAGATTTAATATTTCCTTATAATTAAATCACACAGAATTGTGTGTAAAAAAAAAACGTATTTGACGTGTAAAATGATTTCGCTATAGAAAATAAAAATGGCGATTTTATGTTGAAGAAATTTCAAAGAAAAACTTTTCTAGTCTTTTCCAAATTTCGAATTTTCGAATTTTCTTCTTATTCTCCTGGAGCAACTCACCAAAATGAATATTTAAATAGGATTTTATTTTTATACTAAGTTTAGCCAAGCCACCAGAAATTGCGGCAAACATAAAACTGATCTTTTCCTTAAGTCACATGTGACACATTCATATTTTTCCAGTTCTTATTTTTGTACTTTGCTTTTTTTCGAGGAGTCAGTCTATTCACCTACGGCTTCATAGACATCTCGGGACAATCCGTTATTGTCATAACAAAGGCACTGTCACCTGATGCCGCCATTTCAAAGGTGAGAAATCTAATAGCGCCAAATATTACGCACAAAAATATTAAAATGTACAGTGGCGGAATATGAAATTTAAATTTCTATATCAGAACAATGTGAGGTAAATTAAACGAATTAATAAATTAAACAAGGCAAATTAACGACAGTGGAAAATTTATGTATAACATGTTTTGTCCTCAGTCCTTCTAGATTTTTATTTACCCAAAAAAATATATATATATATATATATATATATATATATATATATATATATATGTGTGTGTGTGTGTGTGTATGTATATATATAGTACCGGTAATAAATCCGTTGGTATATAATCCAGGTGGATCCTAGTAATATCAAATATTAAAACAAATCCACAGAGAGCTCAATGTATTTATTATAACAGAGCAGATATATTTTTACAGCAAAACTCCAAAATTACCTAATGTGGTTATAATCTGTTTCAGATCGGCACAACTTAATGCCAATCCTCATCAGCCGTCGAATTCGATATATATATATATATATATATATATATATATATATATATATATATAATATTTGTGCAGCAGTCTTTCCATTATACATGTTTCATTGAATGTGGAGGACAAGAACTTTTATAAGTTTTTATTCAATTTTACTAATGTTCCTTCTCTCTTTTACGGAGAGGAAGGGGGTGTAGAAGTTGTCTATAGTGATTACTGCTCTAAGCGCTTACAGTCAATTCATTCGCCATTTTCAAGTATATTTTTATGAACTTATCTTCCAAGTTGTATTGTGAAGACATAGTAGCAATTACTAGTAATCGAATTATTAGTACATGCCATCCAGTACATTTACTACTTCTCCACACAATAGGGACTTTCTTTTCACCAACAATACACACACACGCACGCAAACACACACACGCACGCACACACCCAGACACACACACACATATATATATATATATATACACACACATATATATATATATATATATATATATATATATATATATATATATATATATAGAAAAAGTTTCAAATTAAAAATTATAATGTTTTATTTTATGAAAGTATTTATTTATTTATATATATATATTTGATATTTCAAATTATCCTCAATTTTCATCAGAAATAACTGTTTGTTACAAATAAATTAAAATTACTGTTTGTTGGCAAGTAGCGTCCTTCGCGAGACGCGGACGTCACGTGATATGGAACGTCACTGTTCAGATATTCCTAACTTAAATCTGTCATAAAAATATTTTAAAAAATATTTTTTACTATATCTAAAGAAATTGCTTAGCTATTGAAATATTTATAAAGATTTAAAACACCTAAGTCCCTATTCAACCCCAATTTATGTGTATTTAATTTTAAAATCCAATATGTTTTTTTTTTGCGTGTGAATGTGGAAGTAAAATCGGAATCTATTAATAAACATTTGCAGTTTTTAATGTGTGTCCTGATTGATTGTAGTGTTTAGCTATGGGGGAATAAGGGGTTGTTTTGACGTATTGTTTTGTTTATGGTTATTAAAACGAAATCTAAAATTGTTTCCAGACTCACCAATATATCCACTATTAGGACATAAGTTGCAGAATAAATAATAGATTACGTTATTATCGCAGGTGAGGTTAGGTGGCTGTATCCTGATATTGGTGTTGGGTACGTAAAATGTATTTTATTACTAAATTAAGCAACGAGGTTTGTTACATTTGTAATTTGTTTGGTTTCTATTGTTTGATATTTGGTAGAGGTGAGGATAGCTGATAAGTTAGGTGATTGTTTCATTGCATTTATTTATTGCGAATCTATACTTGCCAACAAACAGTAATTTTAATTTATTTGTAACAAAACAGTTATTTCTGATGAAAAAATGAGGACAATTTGAAATTCAAATATATATAAATAAATTTTAAAATAAAACATTATAATTTTTAATTTGAAATATATATACATATTAAGAAAGTATACGTACTATATATATATATATATATATATATATATATATATATATATTATCATTCATACATGTTTCATTGAATGTGACGGATAAGAGAATTTTATAAGATTTTCACTCGTTTTTTTCTAATGTTCTTACGCTTTTTCTTTTTTGGCGTAAAAGCTGACCGTAGTGATTATTGTCTCAAACGCTTTCGGACAATTTATGAGACATTTTCGAGGTATTCTACAAAATGTTAGAACATAAACACATAAAAAAAAAGCATACTAGGAACGAACCGCTTAAAATTAATCACTACCGACAGTTTGGACATATTCTTCTTTCTTTCCATGTGCCGTGTCCTTTCAGGACGTAGGCGATCATGACTCTCCACCTCCCTCTATCCCTTGCAGTTCCTTCCCTTTACCACCTCCCCTAGACCACGTTCTGTCATCCACTTAAAATAGATATCCTCTATTTATTCGACCCATAATTCTCCAGGCCCTCCTTCCTCATTATGTGTCCCAGGAACTTCAGCTGCCTCTTCCTGATGTTAAGTATAAGCCTCCTCTCTTTTGTTGCATCCTCTTTAAGATCTCATCATTGCTCATACGCTCGGTCCATGATATCCTTAGCATCCTTCTGTGGAACCACATCTCCGTCGCCTCGAGTCTCTTCTTCGAGTCTCTGAAGAAACCGTTCAACATTCGTTGCCGTAAAAAAGGACAGATGTCACGTAACAGGTCAGTATTCTTCTGTCGGGCACATTCTTAGACATCCTTAAACGGAAAACCTAAGAAAATTAGAAAAACTGAATAAAAAAAAGAATTCACAAAATATATAGTATGCTTCGCCCTGTACAAGATGCGAGGGCCACTCGAGGTAGAAGGTAACCTTAAGGGCTAGTTTATATGGATAGGAGGGGAAGATAACGGTTAATACTAGACTTGAACTGGATAAGATTGTAGCGATCGGGGAAACATCCTCTTGAGAGTCGGTTCCACAGGGCAGTGGTTGACAGGGGAGAAGCTGTTCGAGTGGAACTTACTTCTCACGGATGGGATTGGTTGCTACAACGTGGCGGTTTCTAGCCGTGAAGGTTTGGTTCGTTCTTTCCATTGTATTAGATATTTGGCTTTTGAGCTCTGCAATATATATATATATATATATATATATATATATATATATATAACATTATAACAATAATAGATAGATAGATAGATAGATAGATAGATAGGATAGATCGTTCATTATTATCATGGAGATGACGTTAAAAAACATAAAAGTTAGTAAACGGGATTTGTTTCATCGCTTGTGCTTGCATATATATATATATATATATATATATATATATATATTTATATGTGTGTGTGTGTGTGTGTGTGTGTGTGTGCGTATATATATATATATATATGTGTGTGTGTGTATGTATGTAAAGAATAAATTTATTATTTAATTCATTAAGTTTTACAAACATACGTGAACCTGCAAAAAGAAATTACTCAAACCGTTTCGAAATTATATTCAACAGTCTCATAAAATCCACGCATGCTTGTTAAAATTCCTCAAGAAAGTTTTATATATATCCTCAACACACACACACATGCACACACACACACACACACACACATATATATATATATACCAAAATTAGTATTCAGAATGCAATTTGAAAAACCGACACAATAACAAATTTTTAACACTTTTGTACCCACCATCACATCCACACACACATATATATATATATATATATATATATATATATATATATATATATACAGAAAAAGAAAGAAAGAAAGAAAGAAGAGGGTGCTGAAAAGTTTCCGAGCGACCAAAAGGTCCTTCCCAATAATCGCTAGTGTTTATTGATTGATAATTTTTTGAATTAGGTCGAACCTAGAAATTTTCAGCACACACTCACGCACGCATACATACATATACTTATGCCTATATATATATATATATATACTTTAAATATTTTATATTGCAAGAATAGACTCGATTCCAGTGGATTTGAGATTGCAACAAAAACCGAAAAATGTCAAAATGTCAAATATTTTCATTTAAAAAACTGCTTCATTAAAAAGATAATTTTCATTTGTTTTAATAAATTTCCTTAACGTAAGGAAAATAGTCATTTGTGTCCAAGCGAAAATTATTTTACTAATAAGCCAATGAACACGACAACGTCATATAGTTGGAAAATCAAATTAGTCAACAGTAATTTGACTAGAATGATTAAATATAGATATAGAAAAGACACAAAATGGTGGATCGCATCTGAATAATGGTTAAACCATTCTTCGCTTATATAGAGGCAAAATTAAGTTCTTGTATGCATTCATATTTCGTCATAACAATTGTGGACAAACATCGAGAAAGTCGATTTAATTTAAATATAATATGACAAAATAAAGGTATTAGACACTTTTTCACATATATATAAATAAAAGGAACATCTACTCAAATATGGGTATCCATATTTAACGTGTAACTTTATCAAAGTATGTCGAATTAATAAAAATAAATCATTATTTCTTTAGAAATGTGTGTGTGTGGTGTTGCACTTTGGCCACCATCTTTTGGTATTACATTAGTGTTAGTATTTAGAAAACAAACAACTTGAAATGAAATTCATATTTTTTATAAATTTACATGAATCATAATAAAGAATAATAGAATCAATTTCCAGCTTTTACGCCTTTGTTAAAAATGTTTTCTGAAATTTTAATTCGTTGAATTGTCGGTTTGGTGATTTAAACAATTGCATTATTTCACACCAGCAACAGAAATTGGAATACAAGCTCAGGAAATAATCAGGATAAAAACTTTTCATGAGATTTAGACATATTATGAGCTACCTAAAGGTTAGAGAATTTTAGACAGCATGCGCAAAATGAATGTAGTATGGACTTTTGTAGCTGCCATTTTTTAAATCTACATGCCCAAGGTGACTACTTTGAAGGATAAAGTGGAAAATTTTTCATTGTCAGATTTGCCGTACATTTATATAATAAGATCTATGCATCATATCCGTGAATGTCCGTCTATGATATGACGGCTACCCTACTGTAGACGCCTCTTCAGACAGATTTCTATTTATTCAATACGCACAGAGCCCACCTGTATTGCAACTATGCTGAGCGGAGCTTAGTTACAGGTGTAATTCACAATTTTAATAAGGCAAGTATGCTCAAATCCTCGGTCACGATGACTTTTAGATTCGTGCTAGTACAATCATCGACGGCTCTCAAATTGTTCCGTCTACCCAAATTCAGTCATAAAGCTTGGATCAACCTGTGGTAGGTTTTATTGAATAAAAAGTGAAATTTTTGTTTTTTAATTCTTGCATACCTTGATATTCCTGAAATCAATTCGAAAAGAATAAAAGCCTAAAATTTGATCCATATGCCACCAACTGTAAAACGTCGAATTCGATTAACATTGGACAAAATGTACTGATCGATGATTCTTGTTCTAATGCTAATCGTTGATGACAGGCGTCATATTTTATAAGAAAATTTATAAATCTTAAGTTCATATGACCGCAGAATTTGATCAACGTCAAAATCAACTTGATATATATATCCTGACCAAAAATTAGATTTATAGCTTCTACCCATCTTTGAGCATTTAGTTTTAAAGATTGTTTTAAATTTCGGCAGGTTTTTGCTTACAAACTGACTTTAATATTTTAATATTTCAAGAATAAATCCAAATAAATATATTTTGAATTAAATACATTGAAAGGAAAATATATCCAAGCCAAAATTCTAATTATGGATCACTACAAGCAAAATTTGTAATTTTTTTACTGTATTTGGTAAGAAAAACTGTAAAAAAATTGTAATAGATTACAAAAATGTTTTCTCAATAAATAAGTCTTGTTAGATCATTTGTTAGATCATAAATATTAAAAACAAAAAATAGTTAAATTTGTATATAATACCATAATACTGCTAAACACAAATAATAAGACATGTCTTAAATTTGCATTTTTTTTAAATCGCACTAAAACTATTGCACTGTATAACATATTGCATCATAATATAGGTAAATTGTTCAGTATAATTTCCCTTTAAAGTAAATGATGGTCTTATTTGATAGAACAATGATTTATTAATAATGTCCTTATGCCAGGCAAATTATCCATATCCAATTTGTAAAGCTTCGGTTAATTATAAATTTTATAAAACTTTCACTGATCACCGGAATGAAATCCCAACGCTCCGATTTTGAACCTAAACTTAATCTTTAAACTCATTTCCTCAAAAAAACGATAAGAATTTGGGAAAAATATTTTGTGTCGATATTCATTATGTGAAACCCCAACTTTGAAATTGAGTGCAATATCACGGTTCCAAAATCAATCTGCCCTACTGTAGCATAGACATTCAAGTTAACAATAAAAAAATGTTTCTATGTATTCTGGTTGCGAATTCACAAGAAACTCTGCATGTTTCTATCAACTAAACACGTAGGATTTTAATGTTTCTAGCCACATTGAGTAACGGAGAATTCTTTGGGTTTGGGTTACATTATAAAGATGTGCGCATTCAGAGGGAAACAAGTAAAAACGGCCAGACGTTATGGAGAGGGGGGTTCAGCAACTGTTATTTATAGTTTCCCTGTGATTAGGGGTCAATAAAATAAAAATAATAAAATCTTGAGTCGAACCGGCATTTCAAGTGCAAACTGATTCAATTAAGGTTCAATTTCTATAGAGCAACCATATTTCTGTCTGAATGGCTGGGATGAGGAATTATCATTATTTACACTATTTATATTCAATGTTTTGCCCCCCCCCCTTCCAGCCTTCTTTCACAAAAAAACAATTTAATCCACTAGCCTTGTGGAATACATCGTTGGTTCGGGAATTTGGTGACATTATAATCGTGAGTTCAATCCCTGGGCCAGGTAGTGTGTAATTGGAATCAGTGGAAACAGGTGAGCAATAACAGGTGAGCAATAACTGAGCAGTACTAAAAATAAAAGTTAGATGGGATATCCCTAAACATGGTTAGTGGAACGAGAACAGTCTATCTCCGTAGATTAGACAGAGGGTTCAGTTCAGAATTCTCTGTAGGTTACCCAGATCGATATACACCTGATGAAGACCGGTGGGCATAACGCCTGAAACGTTGCGATAACAACAATAAATATGAAGACAATAGTCCAAATATAAATAGTGTAAATAGCAATCATATTGTTGAAAGATTTCTTAAATTTATTTCCTTACTTTCGCCCTTTCCTTAAGGACACCATTGTGTAGTTATTATTTTAAAAATATGCACATTAGAAGATTTATTAATCGGGCAACAAGGTTTTTTTTTGTTTTTTGGGGTTTTTTTTTAAGCGTTTCACCCCAAGCAAGGCGGGAAGCCAGTAGTGCGTAAGGGGTTACAGAATGTGGGAGCGAGAATAAAGAGGAGTGATAGAGGAAAGGATGAAGGGAAGGATATGGAATAGATCAAGGCATCTGGAGACGTCGATTGACATTACATTTGAATAGTTGGAGATTATAGCTATCAGGGAAACAGGAAAAGGGGAGGGAGTTCCACAGGCGAGAGGTGTGAGACACGAAACTATTGGAGTAGAAGAGACGGCGACATTTAACAGTTTCAACAGTGAAAGGGTGAGAGCGAGATGCCAGCCTAGTTAAGCGCTTAAATTCATGAAGTCTGGGAACCAGCGAAAGCAGCTCATCGGAGCAGTTACCGTGAAAGTATTTGTAAAAAAGACAGAGGGAGGCGACGGCACGTCTGTGAGAGAACGACTGCAGACGAGATGCCAGATCAGGGACAGTTACATTGCATATACGTCTCTGGATTTTATCAAAAACCTTGAGACAAACAGGAGGGGATCCAGACCATATATGGCAGCGATACTCCATGCTTTGTTTGTTGATTGACATTGAAAAGATTATTCACAACAAATAAAAAATAACCATCATCATCATCATCATCATCATCATCATCATCATCATCAAGTGTCTTGCACATTTCATGCTTTGACGGTCATGCCTCTTCCCATCAAGTGATCCTTCCCAGCATCAATGATATCTCGTATAAGTTTGTAAGATCTGTCAAATTGCTGTCCACGTTTCCCGGACATAAAAGGCTTGTAATATAAAACATTGTATTTCTTCCTTTCTTCTTTGTATTTAAGTTTTCTTCGTATATTTAATGTTCCTTATTAATGATCACTTTATGTTTCATTTGTCACTCGATTTCCATTGGGATATTTTTTAATATTTCTCAAAGAAATCACATTTCGACTATTTCTACGGAGTTCTGCTGTTTAATGGATGTCAGTTATCAGTTATCTCCTGTTAATTCTCCTCTCCAAGTTCTCCAAGGACACATGGCACAGTGGATAAAGGCGTTGGTTAGATCCAGTGAGAGGACCCAAACAGTGTGAGTTCAATATCCGGTTAAGGCAGTGGAGAACTTGGAGAGGGGAATTAACAGGAGATAACTGATAACTGACATCCATTAATCACGGCACGTGGAACTAGAACAGTCTACCCCAGTTAGCGAGATAAAGGGTTCAGTTCGACATTCCAACCACCTGAAGAAGGTCGGAGCGTACAACGGCCGAAACGTTGAAATAAATATGGCGGCAAAGATGAGGACAATAGTCCGAATAATGTAAATAGTGTACAAAAAAAAAAGCCTACATTTTTATTTGCCTTTGAATGTGTTTTTTTTTTCTCCGGGTCGGCTTCGTTGCCCTAATGTGCCATATCGCTCGAATTAATGTTTACGAAAGATATATCTTTTAGCTTCGGCAAAAATCAATTTTCTTTTCAGATTCCGTTTCTATATATATATTTCATCGATTATCGCTTGCATATCGTGACATTTATTAAAGTTTGTTTAATACAATATACAAATGCCAAGAGGGGGGGTGCACAAAAGTATAAATCCGCTAATTCAGACAAACTGATTTCAATGGAATAAACTAATCTCACACAAGTCGTAAGAAACACTTTAGCTGTGTTTATAACGATAACCCCGCTTAACGCCTATGCGATCACCCAATACTTATAGTTTCTGCATTTAAATATTTGTCTTGTAAATGGTAGAATAAACACTGTCTAACACCATTCACCCAAATAAAACTTGACTGCTTTGAAAATAGGCGTCTGAAATCCTGGCCTAATCAGCACTTTGTTAACGCAGTAAAATGAAATTGGGAAACTAATTATATATAATGTGCATATTGGTTTTTTGTTAAGGATAAATGTTTTTGCGTGTGTTTTATTGAGTGAAAATGCCAGATTCATTCTTCCAGTTTTTATTTTTATTTTTCTCCAATTTTTAGTTATTTTTCATCTTCATTTTCAAAATCACCTTCTCTCCTTTATTTTCATCTGGTGGAAGGACGAAGGGAAGTCACGACCAGCAATTCAATATCCTGCTCCCCCACCCCCAAGAGGCACAAACCCCGACAAAGACATCGACGGAAAATACACAGTAACCTCAGCTTGGAAGCAAGCTGAAGACAAGAAGACTTTCATTTCATTGCAAACGTTTATTTTTTATTACAAAATCAACAAACTACACCCACAATATAATCAAATATGCGCCGCTAGTTAAATGGTTAGGATAACGGACTGCAATTCAAGTGTTTAAACGTTCCACGTTCAATGTTGAGTGATCTTCACATCTCGTCTTGGAGATAACATTGTTATAACTGTTCCTGGATTCAATGAAAAATATGCAAAACGGAAAATACATAGAAGCTTATATGTGCCTTATTTATTTTCAATAAAAATACAGTTCATGTAATATAGAATATCCCAAAGACATCGAGTACTCTCATACAGAAGTAATTAGAATTCTCTACGGTTTTAATGCACGTGACACGGGTCTGACCAATGAGAAATGACCCAAACTAAATTGAAAATTCTACTGTTTCTGCCTTTTTGTGTTTTCTCTCAATCTCTGACGAAGCTTTAATAAAAGTGAAACATGTTAGATTGATATACGTTTCCTATTCGTTCTTTATTTTATCATCTTGTCAGATTCTGATCCGCATTTGGTCTGCATTCGAACTTATATATATATATATATATAAAGCCCTGTTTCATCCTCAAGCAAAAATTTAGGATCCTAAGGATGAAACAGAGCTTGATACTTTAATTCAATTTAATTTCAATAATTATATTGAGGTTTTTGGTTATTGTTTTTGAAACATGAGAACTCTTATGTAGCGAAGGAATCATATTTTTTAAAAATAATTATAATTTAAGCTCTACTTCTGTATGGAGCACTGTTTTTTAAAAATAAAAACAAAAATACTAAAGAACTTTGGATTATTTACCTAACGTGTTCTTTCGTATTTTTCTACATATTTGCAAACCAAATATAAACGGAAAAAATTACTCCAGGTTAAATTCAAGATATACAGATATTGTATTGAGGGAGAGGGAGAAAGAGAAAGAAAGATTTAAAAAGAAATTTATGAACATGTAATGGTGGCGGAGGGGGGGGAGAGAAGATCCGAGGATTTGTTCTCAACAGACTTTAAGATTTGAAGTGACCTGATTTAATATGACATACGCTACAAAATGATTTAGAGGTTGAATGAAAATATTATTAAGTCAATGGGAGTTAAGAAACATTTAAACACTTAAAGTTTATTTTTATAGCTTTCGAGAAATAAAGATTATTACCTATGATATTTTAAATATTTGATATTAATTAATTAATATATATATATGTGTGTGTGTGTGTGTGTGTGTGTGTGTGTGTGTGTGTTACTCACCACAGAGAACCATCCCTGCCCCCCCTTAGAATGTCTGATGCTCAACTCCACGAAAGCACCTCTTTGCGACTGCCCGGTCTCACGTTGACTGCTGACCTGAGATGGAACAAATACATTGAGTCAATAGCTTCGTCCACCGCAAGGAAAGTTGTCTCCCTGTGCCGCGCCAGGAAATTTTTCTCGCCGGAATCGATCCTTCAAATGTACAAAATTGCATGGAGTATTGCTGCTATATATGTTCTAGTGCCCCTTATGTTTGTCTCAAGGTCCTTGATAAAATCCAGAGACGTATATGCAATGTAATTGGCCCTGATCTGGCATCTCCTCTGCAGTCACTCTCTCACAGACGTTCCGTCGCCTCCCTCTGTCTTTTTGTTACAAATATTTCATGGTAACTGCTCCGATGAGCTGCTTTCGTTGGTTCCCAGACTTCATGAATTTAAGCGTTCAACTAGGCTGGCAACTCGTTCACACCCTTTCACTGTCGAAACTGTTAAATGTAGCCGTCTCTTCTACTCCAATAGCTTCATGTCTCGCACTTCTCGCCTGTGGAACTCCTTCACTTTTTCCTGTTTCCCTGAATCTCCAACTATTCAAATGTAATGTCAATCGACGTCTCCAGCTGCCCTGATCTATCCCCTATCCTTCTCTTCATCCTTTCCTCTATCACTCCTATTTGCTCTTGCTCCAACTCTCTGTAACCCCTTACGTCCTATTGGCTTCTCACCTTGCTTGGGGTGAAACGCCTAAATATATATATATATATATGGTTACATGTAATATACCAGGTTTACAGTAAATTATAATTTCATGGAAAGGTTGCAAAATAAAGAGTGTAAATAATACACAAATTTCTAATTAATACACTGTATATCCTTGGGAGATTAACAGTAATCTGTACTTCGCATGCTTACAATCGTACAGATTATGAATACCGTCCTGCAGTACACCCGTCTTGCAATTGTTGACGTAATACTGTATTTAAAGCTGGGCTAACCGAACGAGCCAGGCTTCGTCTCATCATGTCCTATGTATGTTCAATAAGGCCTATTCTGACGATGTACCGACCAGGAAAGCTGTTGAATATCTTGAAGAGCATGTCGAGTAGCATAGGCATCATGTAGGCGAGCACCATGTTGCCGGAGCAGTAACAGAATGAGTTGAAAAATCTTCTAAACGCACATGGCACCGTTTCTCTTTCACGAAAACCAAAGGTAAGTGATATTTATAATTTATGGCATCCTACACAGTGATTCCAAAGGCCTGGTGGGGTTGTGGGCAAATACACCCTGGTAAAAATATACTCCTCATGTCTACATAGCACATACAAATCACCAAGAGTTGCATGTAAACAGAACATACTTTAATCACCGAACACAACAAAGTCCCATTCAATCGCAAGATGACTTTCTCGTGAAACTCCATGGATAATTGCGCGTCATTGTTAGGCTGTAAAAAGGTTTCGATAGAGGCACGAATGTCCATTTTCTTGTTGTAAGTAAACGATTCCCATCAATCTGTGTTGAGACTCCTGGCACTATATTTGCTCCGATATGTGCTTTAGGGATTGTACAGTCTGCCATTGCTGCTCTTACAATGCGTCAACCTTGGCAACCATCTATCCATGTAGCTATCCAGAATCTGGTCTACGAGTGTAGGAATGTTCATTTGACCAACGTCGAAATGACACATTTGCGTTATAACCAACATATGCAGCAATCTTCTGACATGACTATCCAACCTCTGGGGGAGTCTACAATCTGAATCCACTCAAAACGGATCTAATTGAAGAAAAGAACTTGTCCGTCTCTGTAATATAGCAACTGCTTGCACTGGACTCTTTCATCACACTAAACATTATCACAGCATGTGGCATCGTCAAAATTACAGAGACAGACAATGCACTGGCATGAATATTACTACGTTATGAAATTTTACCAGAACATCTACAATAGACCAGCATGTCCATATTGTAAAAAGGTCAAGATAGTAATTGTCTTTTGGGATTTGCAATGTTATTTTCCGTCTGTTTATATAAGTGGGGATCAATACGTCCGTGGACAGACAGAATTCATGAGCTAAATTTTAGTCTGAGATTTCACTGTATTGATTTCGATCTCTAAAATTAATGAAGTTAAATATAAAGAGAAGGAAAGAGATTATGTTGAAAAGTAAATTTTTTTTTCTGTGAAATAAATGATTTTCTGTCATTAAACAAACACCATTGATGTAATTATGTTTATGTGCAAACGCACGTATACACAGATAGATGCATAAAGAGATACACACACACATACATACACACACACATATATATATATATATATATATATGTGTGTGTGTGTGTATGTTTATCTTTTCTATCTATATGTGTATATATATATATATATATATATATATATATATATATACATATATATAGGCAGTATAGACATATGTATCAACATTGAATGGCGGCATTTTACTTCAGGTTTAAACGCAACACGCACACACACACACACACACACACACATATATATATATATATATATATATATATATATATATATATATATTTTATAAATTCATGAATCATTCATACAAAAACAAATATAGAGGTTAATGATTTAAATGGCGAGAATACATCTTCGCAGACAATATAAATAAGATACATCAACCCCGAACCTGTATATGAATGATATGATCCCTGTTCATAAATTCCAGTTGCATAAGGTCTTTTAATTTTTACAAGCTTTCGTCTGTTCCTACAGACATCCTCAGGTATGGAAATAGATTTTGTTCTTGTTTTTACTTCTCGGTAATAAGAGGACAACGAAAATAGAGATGTAATCCGAAAAAATGCTATGAGAAATGTGTTATTGCTTTGGAACGTGCGGTCGCAACGCCGAGTTTGAATTCAAATTTTAAGGTTGTGCGTTTTTGTACAAAAGAGAATTCTTTTTTACTGGTAGATATTTGTTCCTCTTTGCAACGGGATGTCTTGTTGCTTAAAAGATTCTCAAGATACTTGAAAAGATGAATTAGGATCAAATACAGATCAAATATGGATCGGAATCCAACAGAATGATTGGCTAAGGAACAAACAGGAAACGGTGATGGTCAGTTGGCGATAGAACAGGGGAATATGCTAGGTGTGGCAAACTCTCGTATCCCAAATCGGTTAGCTTCTATAGTGTCATTCTAGAATTGAACCTCTTTGATTAACCACTGCTGATGGAATTTTGCTTAAATTAATGTGCATTATTTCCAGTTTTTAACAGTAAACTATTTAGATTCCAGAGAGCTATAATGGATAACACCAATAGTGAACCACACGACAGTCTCCACAATATTCTGTTGGTGAACTTCCGGTTTTGTAAAGTGTTTGGGTGCTTACTCATGATGAAGCCATTGATCTGATCGTTCATGATAGTCAAAAAGGATCCATTTCTTATCACATCGTAACGTAGTGTTTTCAGATGTTGATTGTGAATTGCAGATGGACGCCTTCCACCATTTTTTCACTGCGGAACTTCAGAAACCAGTGCAGTACTGTCCGATCACAAGTGGATCCTTAATTCCCTGTTAATGACCAAACTTGAACGCTTGCAAAAAAGAGTAAACATCTCACTTATTTTTTCATTTTCAAGATGAGGGTTATATATTTCAAGTTGGGGCACCTCGGGGTAGTGTAATGGTTAACAAGCTTGTCTCGCTAGGACAATTACGACTGAATAGTGAGTTCAATCCTCACTGGGTGCCAACTACTTTCGCCTTTGTGCCACATCTAAGCTTGGAAAATCATTATATATCATATTATATCATATTATATAATATTTCAAGTTAAATTCCGAAAGAGTTTGATATAAAATTTACAAAGAAAAGACTTCAATCATTAGGAATGAGTCATATATTTTTGTGCAACTATTATAATAAGTATTTGAAACTTAGGTAAATCTTCTTACTTACAGACTATCATTTTGAACAGAAAAAGGAATCGATGCAAATTTTATCTATGACCTGGAGTTCGATATAAAGTTAAATTTCTGCACAAGCAACCTATTGGTTATAACAGTCCAAATTTTGACCTAATCAGTTGAGTTCACTTTCGCACAAGGGACCTCGAGGAAGGTCATGACCCCCTACACACGCACATACACTACCGTCTGGCTGTTAAGACTTGGATGGCAGTCAGTCTAAAAGAATAATAACTCTGAATTAAAAAAAAAAACTGTAGAAAATGAAACGTGAAATAATTTCACGATCTTTCTCAGCTAGTCATGGAAATTCATAGAAAATAAAGAAATCTGTAGAGAGCCATGATTGCTTAAGTCCTCAAAGAACATTAATAATTTAATCAGATTAATTTTTTCTATTACTACAGGAAATAATTCCATTTTCGAAGACAATCATTTGCCTAACTAAATTTACAGATATGATTATTTTATTCTTTTCTTTCGTAAAGACGCCTGTTCGATTTATAATATTACCTGCTTGTAATTCTGATTAAATTATTGATTCTTGCGCCAAAATCGGACTGAAACATTTGTCAAAGTCTGCAAACTACAGAAATCCTTACAGAGAATTTGATTCTTTTCCATTCACTTTGAAGATTTATTTAGCCTTAACGAACATGTGTGATTTGCTCTTTAACATCGTCGTCGTCGTCGTCATCATCATCATCATCATCATCATCATCATCATCATTATCAATTTCTCAAAGTCAAAAACTGACAAGTTGATTTTGTTATTTATCACTAGTGGAATGTTTTAAATGTCAACCTTTGTTGCAACAAAAATGACACTTATATCGAGCTTTGTCCGGCCAAATATTGAAGTCCATAATCAGTTGCGTATAACAACCGAGAAGTAAACAAAAAGAACGATTCAAAAAAAAAAGAGACATCAATTGAACAAACAGACGGCGTTGAAACTTTTATCAAATAAGCCACATTTTCATTTGTATTTTTTTTTTTTTTTAATTATTTTCTTATTGTTAATTAATATTTTAGTAATATGGCGTTTCGGACATGACGAATATATGGTGACGTCATGTACTATTAACGTTTTCATTACCTGTAATATCACGGTTAAAAAAACTGAAAATTTTAATGTTGTATAACCATTTGCTAAGCATAAGTTAGATGTGGCACAAGGCCAAAAGTATGGAGCATTCAGTAAGGATCGAACCCACTGCTCAGTCAGTAATTGATCTAACAAGGCAAGCTTGCTAGACATTACTCACTTTAAACTTTGCAGATAGATAGATAGATAGATAGATAGATAGATAATATCAAATCTGTAAGTGGAAAGGACAATCCAAGTAGGTCTTTTTTAATATAAAATATTCGAAAGATAGATCCATGAAGAGAGCTCAATGTATTGTATGCAGAGCAATATGATAGACATGAAAGGAAAAAAAAATCGCTTGAGAATGATATGGGACTAATGTCTTTAATTTAATTACAAAATTAAATTCGAAGCTTTTAGCTTCCATTTTTGAAACATGGTTAGAACTGTGTAGCAAAAAAAAACATATTTTAAATCAATTAATTTATATATATATATATATATATATATATATATATATATATATATATATATATACATATATATATACATATATATATATTCAATCACGTCAGATTATGCGCCTTCTCACAAAAACTGAGTTTCGTTCAGCATAGCTGCAGTATAAATCATAAGAGGACTCTGTGAATGTTGAACAAAGGCAAATGTGTCTGAGCAAGCGTCAGCAACAGGGATTTTTTGTATTTTTTTAGAATTAATTTCTTATTGTTAATAATTAATATTTTAGTAATATATCGTTTCGTATATCACGAATATATAGTGACGTCATGTAATATAAATAAAACTGTTTTCGTTACCTGGATTATCACGGTTACCAAATAAGTAAATTTTAATTCTATTTTATAATTACATATTCAGTGTCATAATAATTACATATTCAGTGTCATAATAATTACATATTCAGTGTCATAATAAATTATAGCAACAGAACAAACAAAAAACAAAAAACAAAGAAAACAAAGAAAATAAAAAACAAAAATAATTCCGCTCGTAATTTAGCCGCTAATGCAATATCAGTCCTCATATCCGGTGGTAAATGCTGGACAGGTTCCTCACGAAATGGAGAGTTGAAGTTTCTGGGACAGATAATGAGGAAAGAGGGTTTAGATAATTTGACACTCACAGAACATATTGAAGGGAAGATAGACCGAGAAAGCAGCGAGTAACCTACCTAACGAAATTGTGTAAATGGATGACAGAATAGGGACCGGAAGAGATAGTAATAGAATAAAGATTTTCTAGGGCTAAAGGAATTTGTAGAGAGCCATTATCCCCCACGTCCTGAACGGACACGGCACATAAAAGCACCGGCGGAATGCATTTGAAAACGATATATGGTGGAAAAGGTTCAGCTTTCCTTTTTGCAGCCCACTGTCTTTACCTTTACTCTATCGGGGTGGAGGGGTAAGCTTTAGTCATTTTCTGCACTAACAACGGAAATATTTCTTTCAGGAAGAGAAAAATGTATTATTAAACACCGAATATAATCAGTTTTTTCGTTTGTTTTTGTTTGTTTGGTTTTGGTGGGTGAGGTGAGGAAATCTTTTATGTCATGGTTTTCACTATAATTATTTTATTACAAACTTTAATCCATCTGAATATTTTTTACCTTCTAGCAGAATTATATGGGTCGATAAACTCTTCAGCCTCTACAGCAAAACGGCACGACATTGGCAATAAAAGAGTAACCTCTGATGAACTTTGAATCCTACACTGCCACAAGAAATATTTCGCTTTATCAACGTAGAACCATTTCAGCAGAGTTCTAAGAAATAGGAAAAATACGCTAGAACCAAGGAAAAGAGTACTAAAATGCCATGTGATATCTGTTCCTTGTATGGCCATGTGGACGAACTTCTGAAGACTTGAAGAGACAGAAATATGGTTCTACAGAAGGATGCTGAGGATACCGTGGACCGAACATGTGCGTAACAAAAAAAAATCTTGGAGAAAATGAAAACAAAAAGGAAACTAATACTTAACACCAGGAGGAAACAGCTGAGGTTACTGGGGCATATAATGAGGAAGGAGGGCTTGGAAAATCTGATACTCACAGGTCAGATTGAAAGCAAGTGAGACAGAAGAAAACAATGCATAGCATACTTAATGAGATTGAGTAAATAGATGGCGGAAAAATGCTTCGGAGAAATAACAGAAAGACAAAATTTATTAACAGCTACAAGGGACAGGATTTTGCTGAAAGGCATTATTGCCTACGTCCTGAGGGGATGCAGTATATCAAGAAGAAGTATCATTAGAGTGAACGATAATGTTGACATTTAATAAATCAAACGAATGATAAGCACATGGTTTGCACATAGTTTTTGTGTTCGATGCAACATTCGTTCTTTTCCCTAAAATATTTTAAACGTGAAATAAAGTTATTTATACCGACAGACTTTTCTAATTCTTACGACCATTTTGTAGTTATTTTGAAAAGATATATAAACAAAATAGTTCGCTCAGTTTATTAAGGAAAAATAAAAACCCAATTCTTTCATTCTTAACCTGGAGTTTATTCTACAAAATATTACACCGTTTTATTCCAATGTAATCTGCCATCTTTGAATTAAGCAATATAAATCTATCCTACCGGGACTTTTTATTTGTCTCAGATTTTGAGATGTACTCACGTTGTAGTGAGATGTACTCACGTTGTAGTGAGATGTACTCACATTCAATTGTAATGAGTACCTATCCGAAGAGGGAAAACAATCGTTAGCAGTCATTGAGCGTCTATAAGTCATTGAGCGTTTAATACTTATCAATGCGATAAGTGAACGGAGATTTTTCTCAACAAGTGTGAGACAAACGAAAGGGCTAACAACAAAGATGAGGACATTAATCCAACTTTAAATTATATAAATATTAATGAATCGTTTTATAATTATAACCATTCATGAAGCTGGCGTAGACAAATACAGCTAGTAATTGATATTTATTCAGTCAAGCTTTGTTCGGAGCAGGATCAAATAAAAAAAGGAAAGGTAGAAAAATTGAAAAAATGCTAAGATATTATTTACTTAATTATCAAATTTAGTTTGGGCCGATAAATGAGTCCCTATCTTTTTATCAACAAATAAAAACTTTCCATCTTAATACTCGAAGAAAAATTATATTTTGACATAAAGTGATATTAAAAAAAAAAATAGCGCTTAAAGTTGGAAAAATCGCTAAACAAGCTGGTCCCGCGAGTAATTTATAATTCGTATTTTAACCCTTTGAGTACTGCGTTCCTGAACAATTTCAACCCTTCTGCCTGACCTCCTGGGTCATAATTCGCAAATAATTGGTATGTAATGTTTCAGGGTAGATATAAAAATAGATACAAGTATTTACCCACCGTTCAACTGGTAGCTGTGGATTAAGTTATTTTTCTCTACCACTGTTCAACCGATGGTTGGGCATTACGTCATTTTTCTCTACCACCGGTAAAGCGGTGGCTGGGCATTACGTCATTTTTCTCTACCACCGGTAAAGCGGTGACTGGGCATTACGTCATTTTTCTCTACCACTGGTAAAGCGGTGGCTGGGCTTTACGCCATTTTTCTCTACCACCGGTAAAGCGGTGGCTGGGCATTACGTCATTTCTCTCTGATTTTAGAAAGGTTGTATTAACTCTTCTTCTAAAAAGCAACAGATTAATTGCTTTGAAAATAAGCAATAAAAATCATAGATTCGAATTCCACCCATAGACGCCGGTGCGAAATGAGCACCTCTGTCAACCAATATAATGGTATCTTTAAATCTTTCTTTTTACTGAAATTGACTGAATACAGTACAAACCAAGGAAACTGCGAATTAATATTGTGTTGTGTGAAATAAACATTCTAACTTTTTACATTGGATAGAATATTATCTAGCAGTATAAAAATCAGTATATATAATTTGTAATATAAAATCTTTCATTCATTCTAGGTGAAATATCTGTTGTTGTCTTGAAATATTCCGAAATAGTACATGAAATCTTAGAAAGTTTTGTCTCTTTTCACTTTGCATAACATAGTAAGAAACCCATTTCTGATTACTGAACTTCTTCTTTTGGCTATTGTTCACACAATAAAATGCCCAAGTGCCACTCAAGGTAGAGAATTACTAAGTGGAGATGTTGTAAAGGTGAATAGTGTGGGAGCACGGGATGAATATTATGAGGATATGCAGGATAGACAACGGTTGACCCTCGACTTGAAAAGGTTAAAATTTAGTGGTCGGAGAAGCACCCTCGCGATAGTGTTTCACAACTGAAACTTCCTCTTTAGCAATGGAAGACGAAGCGAATGAAGACAAGTCGAGTACGTGTTCGTGGACTGGCGGGTCCTAGCTGAGAAGGTTTGAACTGGGGGAAATAAGGAATGTGTCTCGTTTGAACGTTTGAACGTTTGCAACGAAAATAGCGATAGGCTTGTAACGTTCCGTCTGTAGGAAAGGAGCTGTAGGGGGAGACAATTCATCAACCGCACGGTCGTGTTGAACTCGATCAAGACTGTGAAGTGAGAATAAAGGCTCAGATGTGGTAGCGGCAATTGTCTAATGGCAAAAACTAAAATCAAGCCAAGTATCGATTTTTGGTCTTTGATAAATACAAATGACGACATTAATTTTTAACAATTTGTTATTCGTCATTGTCACTCGCGTGAGATCCGTTCAGGTTGAGTGTGTAACAGCGTGCAATGTATTTGGAGCTGGGTTTTTTTATGGTTGCAGCTGCAGGACGGATAATAGGAGACACCCAGTCCCAAATCTTGTCCTCGCCACCTGTCACTTCACACATGCACTTATGACAAACAACAAATTTTCAAACGTATATATACGCACGAGCATGATTCAATTGCAACGAACACACGGTTGGATTTCCAGGTTGCAGATGGTAAAATTGTTAGCGTCTCAGAACAAGAAAACGGCAACGCAAGTTCGAAATCCGATCAAGTTCAGTACATTCTCTTTCGTGCAAAACATCCTGGGGAAGGTAGGAATATATCCCCAACAATGGATTAAATATTAGTGCAGACTGGGCCCTCTAGCCATGGTTGCTAACCAGTCAAAAAGAATTCATAACTCAGTAACTGTACAAAGATGATTAGACATGCGGTGTAGATAGTATGTAAAACAAAAACACACTCGATTTGAACAACTATTGTTATTGATTTTCCCGAATGCGAATGATACCAGTAGACATTGCACAATATGAAGATAGGTATGTAGATTAATGAAGAAAATAAAACATTTTCACAAGAAATAATCTATTTTGCATTTAGTCTTTTTTCTCGTCAATACACTTCACGCAACGCTTCCCTATTGCATAGATCGAAAATTTTACAAAATTTCAGATCAAAATTTACCTAATAAATGTGACTTATTGTTCCGCAAAAGAGAGGACGATGAAGAGAGTTTTCATGATGTAGTAATAAGAATGGAATAAACATTAAATAATTATACACACACACACACACACACACACACACACACACATACATACATACATACATACATATACTTTAATTTTGGTCCATATTTTCCCGAGCTTTCTTTTAGGTGTTTGTGTAGATTTTCTGATTTTTTTAATCATTCCACCCCAAGTAAGGCAATGATGCCACTAAAACGCAAGGGGTTACTGAGAGTGAAAAAAAAAATGAGAAGATGGTAGTAAGGAGATAGGACAATAAAAGAACGAATTTCGGAAGAGAGAAGATGGCGATTTACGTTGCATCTAATTTTGTGAAGATTAAACGTAACAGGGAATAAAAAAACTGGAATAGAGTTCCACAGGTGAGAAGTGCGAGAAAAGAAACTATTAGAATAGAACTTATGTTTACGTCTAGATTGTTCAAAAGTAAAAACAGGAGACCGAGTTAACAATCTGGTAGTAAGCTTAAATTCATGTGGTCGATATATAAAAAAGGAAAGCTCATTAGAACAAATGCGATGTAAATATTTATAGAAAAGACAGAGGGAAGCCATGTCCCAGCCGTGGGAGATGGATTGATGTCGAGATGCCAGGTCAGGATTGATAACATTGCAGATCATGGGTATGTCCCCATTCACATAAATACATCAGTGAATGCTGCATGATGGTCTGCACTTGAAGATTCGTCTCCAGTTGTGCTGGACAAACTCTGTCTCCAGGCAGAGAGGATGCCCAGATGAGGCTATATCGAAGGGCAGAGATTCATCTCGGGAAACAGCTACCTGACCCCGTTTTATTCGAGGTCTACGAGGAATTTTTGGCTGAGCTTACGGGCTCGGATACCCCACATTAAATTCGGTCTTGTGCCATATCTGACCGCGTGGGGCGATTGGTAGATATCCTGCAATTGGAGATTCATTGTGGAATTCACTTGACTCACTTCTAGCAGTTGACTACTTATTCTAAGAACTGCTGGCGAATCTTATATGTGTTGGTCTTGTCCTAAGTATTATCGTTTATTACCAACCTTCGTGTGATTATTCTATTTAGTAACCTTCCCCAGGTTACAACAAATACCTAGTTGGGAACTGATGACATCGGGAAGGTCGTTAATGAAGATCAGAAAAAAAACGTAGGTAAACAAATAGCCATCTAAGGAAGTCCTATATTAATATGAAAGCATTTAGAAACTTGGCCTTTCAATACGACTTTCTAAGTTTTTCACTTTTTGTTCTTATTTTCCTCTGTTCCTTCAAGAAATCGTTTGTCTTGTTGCAAACCTGATGACGTTAAATGATAACGCTATCTACATTTCAAAATAAACAGTAGATTTTAATCTGATCATGTCATCGATTTCTTTTAAATAAATCACTGATATTTTTAATTTAATCCTGAGTATTTGACACGCTCAAAAATAAAAATTCTTTGTGTTCCTTTTACGAATCTGATAAATATATAGGAACACGCTATATTTTCTTAGGGTTTATCGATCAAATGATATTTGTATATGAATTTCAATCGGTATGTAAAATTAGAAGTTTGCCAAATTTAAATTTTAAGAATATCTTTTTTTTTTTTTTTTTTTTTTAGAATCAGTTAATTGTAACGGTCAAGTCATGTTCGCAGCTCCAGTTCCTACCAGATGATTGAAGTTAAGCAACGGTTTGCTTTAATTATTTCGTAATGCATATTAAATAGCTATTGTGTACGACTTTCGCTTGAATGACTAGGAAATATATTGAGCTATATCTTTTGGAAATAAAGGAAAAGCAAAAAGGATGATGTATAAAAAGAGCAAACATCTTATCAAGAAATGTAATATACATATACCAGCCGTACTTTTAATAAAACTTGCTTTCTTTACCTGGACTATGTTCATATTATGATTTTGATGTAGTTTTTTTTTTTTTTTAATCATTGGTAAATATTAAAATAAATTTTAATACTTACCAACTTTCTCTTAGTGATATAATCAGACATTGATCAGTTTACTCTGATCTCCGTCCCGGGTAAGACGATAAACTACATCCGCGTCCTGGGTAAGATGATAAACTACGTCCGCGTCCTGGGTATGACGACAAACTACATCCGCGTCCTGGGTAAGATGATAAACTACATCCGACAACAAGGCCTCTGATCAGGAGGTTTTGAGGAGCGTGGAATCACCTCTCAATTGCTGGTATTCCCAGTTCCACCCTGACCCGGGTGGTAGTACCTGTTAGGGTCCCAGCTGTGTTTTTAGTTTCCCTAAACTGTAGGAAAACACTATGAAAGTGAAAAAATAGGTTTTAATTCCATAAAAACTTTTTTGTAAAAATTATTACCAGCAATACATTATTAAAAATACATTTAAAAAAAAGAAAAAAAAAGTTATTACCAGCTATACATCTTTGAAAAAAAATATTACCAGCTATACATCTTTTGAAAAAAAAATATTACCAGCAATACATTTTTTGAAGAAAAATATTACCAGCAATACATTTTTTTGAAGAAAAATATTACCAGCAATAAAAATTTTGTCGGCATCAAATAACTCGTTGTGATTGATATGCCGTAAAACAAAACAAACCAAAGCAATTATTCTGATCAGTTTTTACAAGTCACACAGATGAAAGTAAACACAGCAGTGTATCTATCTACATAATGAATCGTGGGATTCTTCTGTTTCTCTGTCCGTAACAATAGATTCGCCCATAGAGTAATTATTCCCTTCTTACAATTGAGTAATGATAAAATTCCTTGTAATGGTAAAACAACGCCTTCTTGGCGGCACTAGAAACGAAAAAAAAAACTTTTCATAAAAAAACATGGAGAGATATTATTGCATTTCTTTTCTAAAAAGTTATCTTGTAAAAATTCAAGTATATCAGTGAAAAAGTTATTTTCGGGATTCTGACATGCACAGCAAGTATGATTGTTTAAAGATGTCTAAACTAAAATTCGAATAAAGAGCCTTTTATCCGATCTGAACGAACAATAGAAAAACAAAAAGAAAATGACTCGAATGGATGTAATAATTTCTTTATCAGACTCGAATCTTTGGAGGAGACTTTCTTTTAAGTTCATCCTCTTTGCTTTAAAATATCTAACACAAAATGATTTATTTTATTTTATTGCTTATAAAATTTTTCAACAACTACAAAAGTTGTAACGGATTTACAGACTGCAGATAGTGTGCATGATACATTTCTGAGGTGCTTGGTTGATGAGATTCATTCTAAAGAAATTGCCACGAAGAAAAAGGTATTTCGAACTTAGGTGAAAGTTATTTTTCTGAAAGGGACGCTCCGAAAATAATACCTCCTATTTATTTGATCGGAAACTACAATAGATACAAGGATCACAACAACATCTGAAATATGATTAGGCACTGTTCGCTATTCCATATATGTTGCCGCCGTGATTCTTCATTCTTGTTGCTTTTAACAAAAGGGAGAGGGTTCCTTCACACATATTCTAAACATCTTCAGACGCGCATTAAAACCCATTTTAAAAATTCACTTAATAATATTTTTCTTCACCTTTTTCTTTGTTTCCTTGAGTTGATTCGAGGAAATGAAAAAAAGGTGAAAGGTAAGCGAAACGTTGTTATCGAACTCTAAAGAGTGGATCGTAGATTCACCTGAACAAAGGAGGACTCTCTCTATGTCAGAAATTCGAAATAGAAAAGATTCAGCATCATTATTAATTTGTTCATCTTTAAGTGGTATTTTCTCATCTTATTTCTCTCACTTTTACACAAAATAGTACTTTTGTCTAAATTTCTTAAATGAAGCATTGTCAATTATATTTTGATTAGCATTTAATCTTTTCTTATTTTTGTATCAAGTAGTAATCGTCTGAATTTTTTTGATGAATCCTTGACAATTATTATTGATTTGCACTAGTATTTCTTTCATCTTATTTCTCTTGTTTTTACACCAAGTATTAAATCTTAAATTATCCGAATTTCTTACATGAAGCATTGTCAATTACTATTAATTTTTAGTCGTCTTTAATTTTATTTCTGTTGCTTTTCACAAAGTAGTAATAGTTTTAAGTTGTTTCAATTTCTTAGATGAAACATTGCCATCTATTATTCATCTTGACTCGTATTTCATCTTTGTTTTTACACCAAGTAGAAGAAGATAATGAAGCAAAGCGAGAAATAGGGACTAAACATGAACTGACAAGACAGAATGCATGATTATCGGCAAAAGTGTGAATTACAAATTGGAGATACCAAAATCAAACAATTGCAAAAATTTAAATATCTGTCAAGTGCGACACTGTAATCCGAAGATGCATTGGGATAGCAAAAAATGCCTTCCAAAAGCTAAGGAAAGTATTAAGAAAGAGAAAAACTTCGTTTGAAATAAAGAGTGCTGAACTGTTACGTGATATATGTCTTCCTGTATGGCAGTCAATTCTAGACAATCTCCCCAAAGATAAAGAAGACACTTGAAGCAATAGAAATATGGTTCAACAGAAGGATGCTGAGGATACCATGGATCGGACATATGAAGAAAGACGATGTTTTAGAGAAAATGGAAACAAAAAGGAAACTTATATTTAAAATTAGAAGAGACAGTTGAAATTTCTAGGGCACATAATGAGGAAAGCGGGCTTGGAAAATCTGATACTCACAGGATAGATTGAAGGCAAGAGGTACAGAGGAAACCTACTTGGTGAGCTTGAATAAATGGATGGTGGGTAAGGTTTAGTTAAGATAACAAAAAGACAAAATTTACAAAGGACAGGAAATTGTGGAGAGCCATGTTCGCCTACGCCCTGAAAAGTAACAGCAAATAGAGAAGAAGAAGTAATAGCATTGTCAGAATTTCTCAAAAGAAGTCTGGTTAAATGTAACATACCTACGCACGATAATGGGTATATCCCCATTCACATAAATACAGTAGTAAATACTGTATGTTGGTCTGCAGTTGGAGATTCGTCTCCAGATGTGCTGGTCAGACTCTCTGCTTCAGGTCATAGTGGATCCCCAGATGAGGCTATGTCGAACAGCTACCCGACTCTGTTTTATACGGGGTCTACGGGGAATTTTTGGCTAAGCGCATGGGCACGAATACCCCATATTAAATCCGGCCTTGTACCATATCTGACCGCGTGGGGCGGTTGGTCGATATCCTGCAGGTGGAGATTCATTGTGGAATGCACTTGACTCACTTCTAGCAGTTGACCATTTCTTCTACGCGCCGCTGGCGAATCTTATGTGTTGTTCTTGACCTAAGTATTATCGTTCATTACCAACCTTCGTGTGATTATTCTATTCAGTAACCTTTCCTACCTTACAACATTAAATATTATTAATTATCAACTGGTATTTTTTCATACTATTTCTCTTTTTTTATTTCTAACTTTCAGATTGTCATCGTTGAATATGAAGCACGGATCCAACAAGTCAGGAATTCGGCGCTCTTATTTTTATAGGTTTACTTTTCCTAAGCATCTGCTTTATCAATTAGGTTATAACGGATAACCGGCTACAGTAATTTAAGTCTAAATATGTATCCCAGTCTTCCTTATTTATTTTTATTTTTCATAAATTCACGCTGCTTATTAGCGATCGTGGAATGGCGTTCTTGGGGTTGCAATAAGAAAACAAATCAAAGAATACAAGATAAAATCTAACAATAATTGTCGATGCCTTATATGAGAAATTCGAATATTACAACTAATACTACTAGTATGTAAACAAAGGTGGCGACGTATTAGGCATTCTGGGGGGAAATAAGGAATATATCTTTGAATGTCTGCAGCCGGCTACCTACGGAACCTAATCAATCAGGCTGCTGACAAAACAGGGTTCCTGGTGATAAGAAATGGAAATTCGAGTCTCAAAGGTTGCTTATCTTTATATCCGATTTTACTTGTTTATTAACGATTGTGGAATGGGGATCTCAGTTTTAGGCTGAAAAGGAACGGTTTTAAAAATCAGAAATAAATAATAGTCAACAAGGTCTCATCTAAGATATTACAATAATTTTGCTCCTATTTCTAAGATGCCAGTTAATACAGAAGTTCAAGAATTCAGAGCTATAATTCGTTATTAAAAAAAAAATTCTGATTTATTATCATTATTATTTCTATTTTATTTCCTTTGATTTCTGGTCTGGTGTGTTCTTTTCGGGTCCCGCCCAGAGACCAAAGATCAGAAATGGCATCATGATAATTTCTACTGACCAATTAAAGAACCCCAAACACACATATTTTACATAGATAAAGCTCTACGTAAGGTGTAGGCTGTACTCTTGAGAACAATTTTTTGTATTTCTTTAAGGCATGGACTTCCAGGAATCCCTTCAATGGGTCTGCTGGAATATTTTCCAACCAATTCGAGGGATTCAAATGCAACAGGGATGCTTGATGTTCCCATATGCCACATTTTTGAGATTTCGATTTCAAGGTCCTTGAATTTTGATAACTTTTTGAAACTTACATTGCAATCTACAGGGACTGCCATATCAATAAGGAAGCAATTTTTTTTTCAGTCTCTAATAACAATGTCCGGGCGGTTAACTTTGATTGTTCTGTCTGTGTGTCTTGTGTAGTCCTATTATTATTATTATTATTTTGGATTATTCTCAAATGGAGTTCTGGGATCCATCAGTGTTATCCGAATAAAAATTAGCTGATATTAAACGTAAGCGCAGAAAGATGCGGATATTTTACATGGGTTTCACGTGGGACGGGGGCAAAAGAGAAGATTTAAAATAGTTATCTCCACAGTAAAAGCCATACCCAAGGTTTAAAAATAATAAAAAAAACTTTCATGAAGCTTTTATTTTAGTTTTATTTTCAGGCTAAAGGATTAAATTTAATATTTTCAATATATTTTCAATACTTTGATGTATTTCAAAACTAATTTAAATTCACTAGAAGAAATTTTTTGTTAAAATAGCTGATTAGCGTCCGTTTTAAGCCAGTGTATATCACAATGTAATTCTATTTATTAAAACATCTTGCAAACATAAAATATACTTTTCTGAAACTTTATTTGAGGAGTTAAAGTATAATTAATCTTATTTGAAAACAAATATTATTTACTTTAAGTTTAAAATATCGCAGAAATACATTTTTATCAAAACAGTAGTTGTTTATTTCAGCTGTTGACATGTTTGAGAGTTTAATGAAAAATTGATGTTTATCTAATGTTGTTCTATGGAGGTTTTAGTCGTAAAAATTAGCTGAATATAACATTTTATATATAATTTTTAAGTACTTAATAATCTTTAAAATATTCTCCGTAATCTAATATTTTATTGAATTTTAGATAATTTCTGGTTTTAAATTTACTATAGTTACCGCTCTTATCTTCTGATAATGTCGTTTATGGACGACCGTATCTACAAAAATTGGTACGATACACATGCAAAAAAAATTCAAAATTCTTTTCAAAATATTGTTGTTTGATGATTTTTACTAAACTTTTCCATTTATGATTAGTAAATATAGTTTTTACTTAATAATAATAATAATAATAATAATAATATCATCTAAAACGGTGAAATTAATACAAGATTTGAAAAGATTTAAAACTTAATAAAATATTCTAATTAATTTTTTTTAAAAAGTAAACAATTCTTGTAAAACTTCATTATTCATCGAAAAAAAAACTTATTCTTAGGGCAACAGTGTCCTTAATATATCTTAATATATCTTAATATATATATAAAAGCAATTAAAAACTTTTTTTCTAATTAAATAATGTCATAGATTTATTGCATATTTTTATTTTACGATTCAGAGCAAATTTTCAGTAAATGATGTGTCTGTTTGACAAAAACAAATTGAAGATTTAAATTCCCCAAGGATTCCTGCTTTTAACTAATATAAATATGAAGGAATTTTAATATTTCATAATTTAAGTAAGTGGGGGTAAGAGATGTAAAAAACATATATTTTTACCATGATTTTCCAAAACAAGAAATTTCAAAATTAATTTCATTCATATTTTAATAAGTCCTGAAAATTTTGCTAAAATCCGGCAATTAATTGATTTTTGCAAGAATTTCAAAAACAATGTTTTTACCGCTAAAAAAGACATTAAATTTCCCATACTGAACTGAACCCTTTATTTCGCTCGCTAGGGTAGACTGTTCTAGTTCCACGTGCCATGTTTAATGGATGTCAGTTATCAGTTATCTCCTGTTAATTTCCCACTGAAAGTTCTCCACTGCTTTAACCGGGTATTGAACTCGCACTCTTTGGGCCCTGTCACGGGATGTAACCAACGCCTTTATCCACTGTGCCATGTGTCCTTGAAGAAGGCCGGGGCGTACAACGGTCGAAACGTTGTAATAAATATGACGACAAAGATGAGGACAATAGTCCGAATAATGTAAATAAAACGATATCTAGCCCAGTCAGACAAACCGTTTCCAAGTCATTTTAAACAATTCAACAAAAATATATTGCCCCAGGTAGACGGCTCCAATTCTAATTACAGAATTATTTTCTTGTGTTATATATATATATATATATATAGATAGATAGATAGATAGATAGATAGATAGATAGATAGATAGATAGATAGATGTACTTACATACACAAAATGTATGTAAAATAAGCCGACAAATTACCGTGCCAAAGACGGATTTATAAAAAAAAAAATTGATGAATTCACCGTTCAGATGATTGAACTAACAGTTTAATAATATAAAAAGATGAACATATTTTACCCTTTTGTACAACCCGAGTTTCAACCTTGAGGTCTCTTCTATATCGAGTATATTGAGAAGGATCAAATCTGGTAGGATTAGCAGCAATAGGAGACTTGAGCGATTGTAACGCATCCAGATTATGCAAAGTTGTTAAATGAGATGATGTCGAAATGCTGACATATTAACAAGTACATTCTCAGCCTCTACGAGCCCGGCTGAATATGAATAAAGAATTTTTTTTTGCCACACCTCCTCCCCTTCTTGACTTCCGGTAACATAATATGGTTAAAAAGAAAATTGGGGTATGTGTAAGAACATAATTTGCCTCGCTACCTCACGAGACCTCACAGCTAAAACTCGGGTTGTACACACAGGTAAAATATTTTCATCTTTTTATAGTATACTAGCAGTAGAGCCTGGCGTTGCCCGGGGATGTAACAGTAAGAGATAGATCAAGTATAGACCATCATAATGACTGAAAAATAAAATTGACAAAGATTAGTGTTTAAGGTTGACAGACACGCATGTCTTAATTATTTTTTTTGTTTTTTTTTTTTGTTTTTTTACGAATTGGTCAAACCCAAATTCAAACAAAAACATTGTTTTCAATCCTCATGAGTCTACCGATTGAATAGAATTTTATTATAAACAATTGTCTTGTAAATGGAATTTTTAAAGCATTCTGTATGTAAAAATAAAGAAAAAAGTGTGCAAGACAATAAGAAACACTACCTGCCAAAAAAAGTAAAGTTTTGTTGAAATCGGTTGCAAAATGTAGGAAATCCGATCCCATATATAAATGAACAAACACACACACACACACACACACAACCTGGGTTTTATAATAAGTATAACTCGATATGAGTTGTCCCCCTTTCATTCTCGTGATGCCTCTTAATCGTGTTTTCAAATTGATTTTGTGCAAAAACAATTGTGTCTTTCCAATTTTTGGCGCTGTCAGAACCGCCGCAAGTTAATTTTACGTAGTCCTGTGAAGTTTTGTTAAAAATCGGTTGAAAAATGTAGGAAATCCGATCCAATATATAAACGTACACACACACACACACACACACACACACACACACACACAACCTGGGTTTTATAATATGATATATATATATATAGAACAGGTAAAAAAAAATCCGTGGGTAATCCAAGTAGATCTTATTAATATAAAATATTAAAACTGATGCACAAAAGAGAGCTCAATATAATTTTTATTATAGAGCATATAATTGAATTACAATTAATGAGATCCAAACGATTCACCTCATACAGATGATAATTTCATTCACGGGAAAGTGGTTTTTCCCTGGACTTATCAATGCAAATGCATTTCATAAAATGAATAAAATCCCACATTTCTTCACAGGAAATTTGAAAGGCAAAGGAAGGGAAGAAGGAAAAAAGAAAAATGAAAGAATAAAAGGAGAGGGAGTAACAATTTTAAACTCCTCTCTAAAATGTTTTATGGTTTGGTGTTGTTTTTTTTTCCATTCTTTTTCCTTGCACAGGTGTTGATAGGATGTCAGTGTCCATTTTCAACCGTCGCGTTTATTTGTACCCAACTCCACCACAACCACCTTAGGTCCCTTAATCATCTATATCTATATAACTCCCTCCTCTATTATAGACCAATTCTACCCCAGCGAGCGAAATAAAGGGTTCAGTTCGACATTCCAACGACCTGAAGAAGGCCGGAGCGTACAACGGCCGAAACGTTGTGATAAATATGACAACAAAGATGAGGACAATAGAACGAACAATGTAAATAGCGCACGTAATACCTCATCTCAGAAATATAGACAGATAATAAAAAAAACAGTTTCTATTTTACTTAAATGAGGAACAACAAAGTCAGAAAATTATCCATTTTTGTTTACCATCATTAGTTTTAGTAAATGGATTTAGCATAACCTAAAAAGGCATCGAAATGAATATGTTCATCCACTGTTAGGATTTATATTTATACACAAAGGTTTCTTTCAAATTGACCAATGTAGGCTAGTTTGAAATAAAGTACGCATTTGGGGGACTGTTAGAAAAACAAAATATGAAAACTTTATTATATCCTACTCAGCTGACTCATCTTTTAACATTTACAGCGTTTCTTTATTGTAAAAAAAACGTCTTTATTGTAAAAAATGCTTCTTTATTCTTTATTGTAAAAAACCTCTCCAAACAGGATCAAATTAACAAAAAGCCTTCGATAAATGTATTCGTTCTTTAAATAGTAGAAAGAATTGACGATTTCTTACTAAAATACATACTGATTTACTAAATAAAACAACCAGGGAGAATCGAACACACTTCTCAATCGTAATTGATCTAGCGAGACAAGCTCACTTACTATCACAGCTATTTACTAAGTGTAGCTTAGACGTGGTACAAGGAACACCCAGTGAGGTTCGAACTCACTACTCAGTCATATTTGATCTAGCGAAACAAGCATAATGACCATTACATCACGTCAAAAAGCCCGGCTTGTGGCTACTGGTTTTGTTGCTAAATAAATACAGAGTTTTGGGCGGAGGAAATTCTTAATAAAAAAAAACATTTTTCAACTGATATTGTGTAAATAAAGCAACAGTTACACAAAGGATAAAAAAAAACGATATATATGAAAGGCTGCTGAAAATATGGCTAAAATCATTTTAGTATTCTAATGTTTGGTCACTGCTTTTAATCCCACCCCTCGTAAGACGACACGGATACGTGTAAAAAAAAAAAAAGGAAGAGATATACTAACTTTTTTATTGGTTGTGTTTTTGATATGGCTGTCAGGAGAGTCAGAAATTTGATTAGAGTTGGAAATATTGTACGTAAATGTGCACAAATAAGATTTAGCCTTCAGTGAAGAATTTTATTGTATTATTGTTTACATTATTTTGCATCGACTTGAATGGAACTTCAAACTTTTCGAGTTTCTTTACTCTTATTAAAATCAATTATCAGTGTTACCACAACCCTAAACAATCTTATTATCACATTACTTGGAAAATCGCAGAGATACAGTGAACCAAATTTATAAAATATATGGAACTTCAGATTTATTAATCTATATGTTTCTCCTTTTTTTTTTCAACTAAATCCATGTTTTTTTACATATATGCGCGCGCGTGTGTGTAGTGATATACGATGATGTTCATTAACCAAACTGGGAATGATAGAATAAACCATTCAGTCGCGATCAAAATATTTTCGACAAGAACTAGTGTGGGCAGGGAGTTTTGATTTATGATTTATGTCTTTTCCTAATCAAGCTGGCAGATGGAGGATTTAAAACTCTTTACAAGAGGAACCGTTTTGCCAGAGACAGAACACCTCAATGAACACTACAAAAAGTGAGTTCTATTTGACACTCTTCGCTTTGCCCATTTCCAAAATCTAGCAGCATTTGTTTCGTTGAAGCATATGATAAACCAAAATTATTCTTTTAACTGTTTGTCATCGTTTTATACATATATATATACATATATATATATATATATATATATATATATATATATATATATATATATATATACACACACAGGGTGTCAAAAAAATTAACATCTTTTTAAAAGCAACTAGTAAGTCAAGCTCAATGAAATTGAACAGTTTAGGTGTTGAACATCATAAGTTTATTATGGGACCGATTTCATAATTGTTCAAAATGTACACTGCCAGTGAAACGGCACACATCAAGTTGGTAGTTAAGCTCTTGCCAAACACGCTGTAGCATGTCACCGGTAACATTATCCAGTGTGGAAGTGATCCTCTGCTTGAGTTCATCAATGCTACCAGGAAGAGGAGGAACATAGCCGAGTTCCTTCACATATAAGAAATCACACGAGGACAGGTCCGGTGACCGCGGCAGCCATTTCATCAAAAAACTGTCTTCATCTCCACCACGCCCGATCAATCTATTTTTTTAAAATATGATTCCATCGCGACACAGAAATTACTGTTTCGAAACTGACTCTAGTCATAAATTTTAATTTCAATATTAAACTTAAAATTTGAAGCACAGTTTCATTCTCAAGTGATGTTTAGAATAACTAACTGAAGAAATTTTTTACATATTTATAGGTTCGAAATGGAGGTGTAATCTGAGGTTTTTTTCTTTCGTTATCAAGAGATCCCTAGTCTAATGAATGTATGAATTTTTATTACGTATCAAATTTTTGAAGCCGTGTAAGATTGGGTTGGGGGATTTTTGTCTGGTTACAATGTCTTTTTTCCAGGCTTTGTTGTTTTCATTACTATTTGTTAAAACTTACTGATTGATGTTCTAGTTAAAGTCTTTTTTTTTTCATTGATATTTTCTTAAAGGTGTGCATAGATATGATTGGGTCGTATTTTTAATCCTATAGTTTTATACGTGTATGAAATTAATTTAATTTGCTAATAGATTTTATATGGTATTGTGTAATCATTTATATATGGTATTGTGGAATTTTTTTATATATATATTTTAGGATTTAATTTCTATTATAATTTTTTTTTCTATCCATTTATAAATTACTAATTTTTTAAAAGTGAATATTTCGTGGTGTCTACAAAAAAGCGTTATTTCATTTATCGTACAGTGATCTTTGGTAGTAATAATAAACTAGAAGTCAATGTAAAATAACAGAGTTAAAATTTATACTAAGAATAAATATAGATTTTTTTTTCTTCACCGTTCGATGTAGCTGAGTTTTATGCGCGTAACAACTGTTCGTGCCTGACGATTGTTACATGCATGAAACTCAATTGCATCGAACGGTAAGGGAAAAATGTATATAATTAATACGACTTGAACGAAACAACTATTCTTTGCCAAAAATTACAATGAAATTATTGTGGTTTAACATTAAAGCAGTTTTTGCCAGGAAAAATCTGGAAATTGTAGATATGCTATCGAGAATCTCTTTAAAAAAAGAACAATCAACAAATCTGTCAGTTGAAAGATGAAGGTGAAGCTCAAACCAACTTAATCCGATCAACATAGCCAGTCACTGACAAGCGTCAAGGGAAGATAACTGCTACGACATAAGAGAACTAAATCGTAAGATTCTTCAATACATTAGTGTTGTATTACCAACCACAAGACACATGAGCTCTGAGCTACGACAACTCTACAACAATAGAAAAGAATTATGTACGTGTATAAAGGAATTCTGATCAAGAGTAATAAGATTGTCTTTCTGACCTCCATGGAAAAGCAAGACCAAAAGAAGGTATAACGAAATGTCGGAATCGTGTGATGTGTTCAGTATGATGGCCAGGAATCAATAGACATTATTAAGAGAGTCAAAACTTGCACTCAATGTGAAGAATACAAAACAGAGGGAAAGATCTTGGTGCTTTTACCTGAACACCCATTTCTAATTGTTGGCACAGACTTGTATGAAGTAAAAGGTAGGTTGTATCCCGTACTGGTGGACTATTTCTCGAGATATTTAGAAATAGCACGACTACCGAACATTAAAACAGCTAGTGTTATTGGGAGTCTAAAAAATATATTCGCCCGACAGAGCATTATTCTAATAACTAGCAACAACGACAATTGTCAATTGATATTAAAAATTTCAGCAAAGCCTGGAATTTTGTGCACATCACCAACAGACCATACTTTCTACATGCAAATGGAGAGGGGAAAAAGTGCAGTACAGACTGATAAGTGCACCCAACAGTAAAGGGCTTCGTTTTAGGCTCGGCTTGTATGCAAGGCCACGATAACTTCATCAAGTGGAGTGAGTCCAGCCGAACTTGATTTGGGGAGCGTCGACTGAGAATAACGGTGCCTACACTGTAGTTTTATATTAACCTGTGATTGATTGAAAAGAAAGTAACTCGCCCGAACGAAAAATGACTACAAGAAACGCAGCCTACTAAGTCATTGACCTGACAATATTGACCTTCAGACTTTGGAGCTGGAGCATCACTGAGTATTGAGTTCCATTTTGATTCGTTCAATCCATGCGAAACCTGACGCACCTTCGTCTGTCTTGTGACGCATCAAATCTCAAAATTGATTTCAGTGAATCAACAGACCCAGCTTACTTCTGATCTCCAATCATCGCGACCAGTAAATATTCTCAAGGCTCTTGTCAACCCAAGTACTTCAGAACGGTCTCTTCAGTGGACGAATAACTCTTGCCTAATAACTAAAAGTGAGAGATTTAAAGATTTAATCCCACGGAAAGACTGGCATACTTATTAGTAATAATAGTGCTGGAAAAATGCTATAAGAAATTTAAAAAAGAAAAATAGTATTTAAAAGAAAGAAAAAGTCAAATCATAATTTCTTGGCTTGCCAATGAACAGTGTTCAATGTCTCTCTACAACGAGTTAGTTTACGAAGCCTGTCCGCTACAAATGACAGCTATTTGTAATGATTGACAGATAACAACGAACTGTAAAGAAGTTTATTGAATATCCGGGACGACTTCTATGCAGGTCAGATAAAAGCAATTTGAAAATCGCCAAATTGTCAAGATATAAAAGTTATAAAAATCTTTGTCAGTCTGGAAGATTTTTAGGTGTTGTGAAAGCGAGTAAATGTCGAAAAGATACCTCATCCTAAATTAATTTGCAAAACATACGAGGACGATTGCGTGGCTTCCTTTAAAAGATCTATGGTGAAAATTAAATGAAACATGTAACTGAATACGTGAAAAAGTTTCGTTTTCTTTTTGTTTTGTTTTTTTTTTGTTTATTTTTCAACCTTCCTATTCGCCTATAAATGCCCTGCTACTCTGGGTGGGCCAGACGAATGGAGTAAAGTCTAGATCACTACTTGTGAAAGTAAACTTCGCATCAACAAGGCAAAAGTGATGTGATATTTTGAAGTAGGATTATAAGCGGTGGTCAGTCTATGGTGAGTTCCAGTTGGTGTTAAAATAACATCTCAAGTCAACATTTATTTTTTAAAGCACAACTGTAAGTCATAGTTCAACAAGAAGCCAACCGCTGAACATTCTGACTAAAATTGGTTTTAAACACGATCCTCTTATGAAGTGAAATTCTGACTGAAGATTTCGGAAGCCACCCGAAAATTAATGTATACATTGGGAGATAGCAATTTACCAGTAAATATTAATTTTAGAATGTTATTCTGGATGCTGTGCAGTCCTTTTCATATAAAGAAATGCAAGAACTCACAAAATCATTGGACGAATTGCTTCTTGTGCAAATTAATTGAAACAAAACGAATAATTCCGTTATTATTTACTTTTTTCCGTATTTTTCCAACGAAACATGACTCAGTGCACATGTTAATACTTCATATGTCCATTCCACGAAGTTGTTCCTTGCAGATTGACCACAAATTCTCGATTGGATTTAAATCAAGAGAGTTTCTGAGCCAGTCTATAGTACTTTGATTTGCTCACTGGTAAGCTTTGCCAGTGTGTTCATGCAGCATTACAATCTTTGTACGCTTCCTTGGAGTAACGTCGATAACAGACAATGTCTGTAGGGCAACTAATCGAAAGTCGAGACAATAGTGTCTGGAGTGATAAAAATCTGATGCAATCACAGATGACGCAATATTTTTCAAGGCCAAACAAATGTCATCATACACCCCGAAAATAGATTCATATTACTGCACACCACTGCAAATGACATAATCTAAGGAAAAAATAGAAATCGATTACACCCTGTCATTTCAATGGGTCTAAAAATCGCCGTATGGTGAAATAAAGGAAACTAAAGCGGTTGTTTCAATTAATTTGAACAAGGGTCTAGTTATGCAACACGGAGTTTACATTTCACATTACTTTTGTTTTTATAAATTTGCTGTCTTTACAGTGACACAGTTTTAATTTTTTTAATGCATGACAATGATTAATCATATTAATTAAAGGAAACTAAATAAAACGAGATTCAAGGACATTCGTTTGATAAAAAAAAACTGGCTTGTACGTTCGATTATATCTCGATTGAAAACTCGTGGAGCGTTCTAATGAGGAAGGTTTACACTGGCGGACAGCAATTTAACCGCAAATATGAACACTGGAATGCTATTTTTGTTGCTGTGTCACCTTTCACATGGAGAAATATAACAGCTAACAAAATCAATAGATGAACGATTTCTAAAACCATTTTCAGAACGGGGAACATTGAAGTTGTTCACATTAAATTTGTCTTTATAACTTCATTGCCATTTCAATGGCATTGTTTTCATTTTTTTGTTCAAAGCATTTGTTTTTGCAAACTTTACGCATGTTCTGTGATTATCAATTTTAATGACAACTTAATGTTCCTTGGAGTTTTAATAACCCAGCTAAAAACGGGAAGTTTGGAAAATCCGATAAAATTCATGTAAATGTTGCCATATTGTAAAAGTGACAAGAAATCTCCCTTTTAATTTATATGAAATATATCTCCATCAATAAAGAAAATGTTTAAGCTAAATTCTTTATTAGTTTTCTAAAAATGAAAAAAAGTTAAGTGACTAACATGAAACCTCGTATGTGCGTGTATGCATGTGCATCTGTCTACTCATATCTTATCTTGACAACAATCATAGTTTGTTCACATATATCATTATATTTTGCTTATCTCATTAATATTTCCTAAGTTTAGCTTAGTCTGGCAAAGGGCCACCAGTATTGATCGTTGTTTTTTGTAATGGCCTAGCGGAACTAATTTGCTAACCATTGTTGAACGGTTAAGCACCTCTCCCAGAAAAAAATTAAAAACAACTGATAATGTAGATAGTGTAAATGTTGAACTACGATAGAAATCACTAAAGAGGCAGTGCTTAAGAGACAGTGGGCGGAGATTTCAAATAGGGCGTGTCTTCAATGACTACTGCAGGCGTGGAAGGGATATTTCTTATTTGCCATCTCATTAAGTCAAGTTTTCTTGGGTGTGTGTGTGTGTGTGTATGTGCGTGTGTGTGTGTGTGTGTATTCCCCTTTGTGCGTGTAGATGCTTGTTTGTGCATATATGCTTGAATGTTGATGTCTCTCACTCTCTCTCTTTCTCTTTTTCTCTCTCCCTCTCCCCCTCCCTCTCTCTCTCTCTCTTTCTCTCTCTTTCTATCTATCTATCTATCTATCTTTCCCTTTTTCTGTCAGTGTCGCACCAGCATGACGACACAACGCTCTCAGTGCGAGTGCGCGCGTGTATACAAGTTTTTGGCACGCGACAGCATCGCGTCTCGTCCCGTGCAGGCGTCGTGTGCCAGGAGACAACAATAGAACCGTAGATGGAGAGCACGCACACACACACACACCGCACACATAATGCACAAAATTCACACGCTTCTCTTATCTTCATTTATCCTGACACGTACATGTTCCTTACTATCACGAATACTAATAGCAACGCACACATATACATAAATCCCCACCACCTTTTTCTGTAATAAAACAAAGTTGCGCATAAAAAGCGACCAACGCGCGCACAATATTCAACACACACACGCACATAGAGAGAGAGAGAGAGAGAGAGAGAGAGAGAGTGAAAGAGAGAGAGAGAGAGACCACTATGGTATTTTCAAGACGTTTCCAGGTAATGTTCATTTTTCTCCTCTCTTTCTCTCACTATCTGTATAGCTCTCTCTCTATCTCTCTCTCTCTCAAGCCTCACCTTCATTTTAAATCTTATTGTCTTTGTTTTAATTGTTTGAGTCAGTTGCTGCGGTTTTTCTTGTGACTACTACTCTACTAGTTGTTGCCAAAATCAAAGCCCAGAGAGAAAAAAACAAATCAGTTGTGAGTGAACGTTCCTTGAAGAAGGAAGGCAGAGCCGACTGAAGTCCAAACGTACCAAAGTAAACACGCCATTCTTAC
>CAHIKZ030000761.1:1060000-1075000 GCA_903632075.3 Acanthosepion pharaonis
TGGTTTGGATTGGATGATCTGGTTGACACTCAAAGCCGCAAAAAAACTTTTATGTGTTCTATTCTCTAAGGAAGATTCTGTTCGGTGTCTATTCCATTAGACTTTATAGTAAAAATTCTGTCGCTTGCACCGAGTTGATCACCTTTTCCACCCAATCATGCCTACCCGTGTCGTTTTCCTAAACCAATTTGCTACATTAGCTGATTATATGGTTCACTGTCTCATTTTGATTTCTACACAGTGTACACTTGATATTTTTATTATAAAAAATTTTAAAAAGCGTATCTTTTTAAACTAATTGTTGAAAAAAAATGCCAATTACAAAAAAAAAGTCAAAACAGACGAGAAATGACATTCTTTCAGATGCCATAAACTTGTTTGTCTAACTTTCAACTGACAAACATCTAAATTCATGCTCAGTCAGTACCTTGTTTCTCGTACGCTTATTTGATTCCCAGCTACAATATCTTAGTTCGGTTCAATGGTGAAAAATTAAAATAAAAATAAATATAAAAAAATGATTTAAATTAAAATAAAAATAATGACTATCCGCTCGAAAAAAAAATGGCGCTTATTCAACTACTCCAAAGCCCAAATCAAAATTATTTTAAATTCTGTTACGGTTGACAATAAGTGCAATAACATTAACAGTCATTTCCACAAATTAATGTAAGCTAGGCCAAATGTTACATTTTAGAAATTTTTTATGATAAATGAAATCAAGCTAAAAATTCATTACAGGAAATAATGTATAAGTTCCCCTTTGCCACACCAAAATTAATACAAAATTCGTAAACTACTAATACTTTTATCTAACTTAACCACATGATACTGTAATATCAAATCTAAATTGGTGACGGCTTATCTTTTTTAAAAGATTTCATTCACAAATTCTTGAATATTTTAAAACATTCTACATTCGTCTTCGTCGGTATTTTATAATGTGCCGTTTCTATTAATTGCAATTTACAAACTGTAATAGAATTTTAAACAGGAATCAAAACATGATTTTTTTTTTTTTTTTTTTTTGAACAGCGGGTTTTGGTGAATTATATATATATATATATATATATATATATATATATATATATATATATGACGTCACACATTATGAAATGGACAAAGTCCGACGATTATTTTAAGACATTTTATGTTTATACATTCTTTTTATAGAGAGAAAAATTTAAGTAAATGCTCTGTTTATAATAAACAATATTAAACAACATTTACCGGCCTTTTCTAAAAAAATTTCTCGGACATTCAGGCCGGTAAATGTTGTTTAATATTGTTTATTATAAACAGGGCATTTACTTAAATATTTGTATCTATAAAAAGAATGTATAAACATAAAATGTCTTAATACATATACATATATATATATATATATATATATATGACCGTATTATATTAGGCAGTATATAATTTATATTATAAAGAAATAATCATATATTGAATCAATTAACAATATTAATGCGATTAATGGCGAAATGTCTTCACTAATAGACATTCTTAAAAAAACGGTCTACAATACATTTATTTTGACTTCAAATCTTGATTTGAAAAGAAAGGAAAAAAATGACAGCCTGACGATGAGGACATGATGTTTTTGAAAGTACTTGCTTCTATAAAAAAATACACTAGATCCATCTGACAACAATTTTATACATAAGGATCGCATCATTCAGTGGATTGTTATTATATTAAGTCTATTAGCGAAGAGATTTCGCCATTAATCATATTAATATTGCTAATTGATTCAATGTATGATTATTTCTTTATAATATATATATATATATATATATATATATATATATATATATATATTGTACCAACTAAAAGTCGTCATCAAAAAAGTAATTTTATTCCTATATTCGCAACCTTCTGCCAAAACTCGTATATTCCGATAAATAAGTAATTTAAATCTACATAAAATTAATTTCAAGTGCATTACTCTTATTATAACGGTAAAAATATTTTCTCCTAAAGTCTCATTTTGCACCGATACATAGTTATTATTATTATTATTATTATTATTATTATTATTATTTCTTTTGATTTTTGGTGTTTACACATTTCTTTCCGGGTCCCGCCCAGAGACCTAAGGTTAGAAATGGCATCATGACACTTTCCACTGACAAAAAAAAAAAAATTACATAGATAAAGCCTTTCGTAAAGTGTGGAATGTACTTGTGAGTACAATTTTTGTATCTCTTTGAGTCATAGATTTCCAGGAATCCCTTCAATTAGTCTACTGGAATCTTTTCCAACCAATCCGAGGGCTCTAACTACAACAGGGATTGTTGATGTTCCCATATGCCACATTTTCGAGATTTCTATTTCAAGGTCCTTGTATTTTGACAGCTTTTTGAATATCTTCAAAGATACATTGCAGTCTGCAGGGACTGCCATATCAATAAGGAGGCACTTTTTTTTTCTTGTGGTCTTTAATAACAATGTCTGGGCGGTTGGCCTTGATTGTTCTGTCAGTGTGTATTGTGTAGTCCCATAGAATTGTAACAGGTTCTATCTCCGTAACCGGGTCTAGGTGGTGTTCATACCAGTTTCTTTCAGTTTCCTTCCCGTAGAAGTTGCAAATTTTCCAGTGCAGATATTTGCCCACTCTGTCATGCCGGGTTTTATATTCAGTGGGTGCCAATATCGTGCAACCTTATTATTATTATTATTATTATTATTATTGTCGTTGTTGTTGTTGTTGTTAATATTACTATATTGTTATTTGTGACAAACATGGATTTCCCTCCTGAATCTTCATTTGTATGGCCAAGCCATGATGTATTATTGCTTGAAACCTATGGATAATACAGTAAAATTCATTCTTGCCCAAATTATTCCAAGTATTCTTTCATAAATTGAATTAAAAGTGAATATATATATATATATATATATATATATATATATATATATACATATGCACACGCACATACACACACACATATATATATGTATGTATTTATTAATTTGCGTATATTTTGGTAGCATATTTTCATTAAGACATGTCTCATTAAATAATTTAGACAAGTTTTGTCTACTTATTCTTAATAAGATCCTCTTATATTTAAGGACGAGTTTCTTAGTATACTTATTAAAGGAAGGAAGAAAATTACCATGTTGATGAATATACATTTTATTCCCGAGTACTTTCGATATTATCACAATGTCATCATCAAGGTCTTGTTTTTGCTAAGACAAAATTGCTGTCTTCATCTGAAAAATAAATCCTTATTATTAATAACTTCCCTAATTATATTGTCGACGAACAAAGAAGACGTTCTATTAGAAATGTCAATATAAAGTAAACAGAATATAATACTTCTTTAAATAATCCTAATCATATTAATCTTTTATATCACAATCAAATAGGTTCTAATTATAAACAGAAAAAAAATAACATTAAAAAACTAATAAATACTAATATATCCTCACAAATACTAGTAAAAAATAAGATTAATTATATACTATACTAAATCAAATATATCCAATTTAATCATTCGTAATGACTCCTCCCAACCAATTAACATGTTGCAGAAAACCAACATCATATATAAATTTAAATGCCCTTTGGGAGAGTTTATCTCCAACAGAAAAAATAATATATACGTTGGTGACGCCACAACTACGTTGTCTAGGAGTTTGAGCTTTTACTTGAATGATGCATCTAATATCTTTCAACATTTACAACAGCATGCCTGTCCATATTCGAAAGTTAGAAAATTCTTGTCGAAAATATATCTATACATTTTCATGAAAATGATAAATATAAATTAAAATTCTTGAAGCTATCTATATTAGAAAATTGAAACCAACTCTTAATAAAATTAATTATGAATACTGCACAAATGTTTTAAAATGTTTATAGTAGATAGTTTAAAATATCTCGGTTATAAGTACTAGCTTTAAATAGTCTTTTTTTAAATAGACATCTCAATAACTTACCTCACTTGACGTTAATGCACATGCATGTTTACATCATAAATTAAAAAAATTGTACAATACATAAGTTTAGCGTTTTTCCCTTCACAAGAAAAACATTTAATTTTCAGATGAACTCAGCAATTTTGTCTTAGCAAAAACAAGTCCCTGAAGATGACATTGTTCTAATGTCGAAATTACTCGGGTATAAAATGGATATACATCAACATGTTAGTTTTTTTTTCTTCCTTTAATAAGGATACTAAGAAACTCGTCCGTAAATATGAAATGATTCTATTAAGAATAAGTAGACAAAACCTGTTCAAATTATTTAATAAGACATGTTACACACACACACACACACACACACACACACACACACACACACACACACACACACACACACACACATATATATATATATATATATATATACACAGAAAATGCTGACCAATTGCTGAATTATGCACTGCTTGGGTCGTCCTAGAAGATCGACTTGACGACCCAAGCAGTGCATGATTCAGCAATTGGTCAGCACGCTTTGGATAACCCAGACTGTGCGCATAAATATACAGATGATTGTTTCAGAATCTTACATAGAGCACGGTCAGCTCATAATTTGAAGATCTTAGAAGCGTTTATATCAAAATACACCAAACAAGCCTATGCAGATAAAAAGAACAGTTTACCAACTCACTCAGGTTATTTGGAGGGCATGGGTAATACTTTCCACTTTTATACTCACTCGGAACATTTATCTTTTATTCGGTAATTATTTTATCACTAATAAATTGTTTTAATCGGGTTCCGAAATTAAGTTTGACCTCGTTTTTAATATTTAGTTCTTGTGAATATCGTTTTATGTCTCGTCTCAAATCCCACCAGCGTGTGTGTGTGTGTACAAACATTACAAATTTTACTTGTGCAATTTTTTACTCTGAATTGTATACAAATCAAAAGTTAAACAAAGAGTAAAATGAACGAATTTATTTCATATTCTGACTTCTAATCTTCAACATGTCCGACCGTCATTTTGTGCGCGAACTGTTATCTGATTTCCAGATTTTCACTCTAATCCACATTCAAAGATTATTTAATCTGCAAGTTATCTAAATGCCAGGATGATTAATAGGTAGATTTACATGTCTCAATAAAAATAAATTTAATTTTGATGATCATTGTCATTAAAATAGTGATATTTAGAGAACTTTCAAATTTCATGCCGATTTTTATAATGGGATATATGTAGAAATATTTGTATGTGCGTGTACATGTGTGTGTACATGTGTGAACATGCGTGTGTACATGAGTGTGTATGTGTACACGTGTGTGTGTTTATAGTCGGCTGTGCGCTTAAGGAGTGAAACTGCTAGTCAACAATGATTTCCGTATCTGAACCATTTATATATATATATATATATATATATATATATATATATATATATATATATACACCTTTCTTATAAAGACATAAATGTTCTTTATTTGAAAATCTATTATTCTTCTTGATAAAGAGTAAAAATGGTCGAAATTACTCATACAAAAATGTTATGAACTTTGAACAGTTTTCTCCATAAATTTCGTCCGGCTGTGCAACAGCTTTTTTCGAAAACCGGAATAATGTCATGAAATAATTGAACAGACCCAAGCACAGCAGCACATAATAAAAAGTTAGGCCTGCTAAATCAGATGTTAAATGTAGATAAGAGCTAAGTTAGATGTCATGTTAAGTTTTAATCATTCTTGTGTTTATCTGTTTTTTTATCTGATCTTCTTATAAAATTAATATTTTTATAACTATTGTACTTTAATTATATTTTAAATGCACATATTTTCCCCCTGTTTTATGCTTTTTGTTTGTTCCGATTTTGCTTAAAGCTTCAGAGGTAAATGTTTCGGGGAAAAATATACATTTATTATTTATTTAAAAATTAATGGCAGGAATGGTTAATCGAGCAAACGATAGAGGTCACCTCGATAGAATTGTCATAGATTGATGACAAGAAGACAAATGTATTCCTTTGTTTAGTTTTTTTTTATGTGAGGGGGGCGTGGATGAGACGGATTTTTCTGTGCCAACATTCTCAAGTAAATTAACATGAAGACCCTTAAAAATACGTCTCTTGAGTTTTCCATGCTCAACACGATTCTGTTCAAAAGTCCATCTTATCATTGCACGCTAGTCTCTTTATATATATATATATATATATATATATATATATATATATATATATATATATATATATACACACACACACACACACACACACACACATATATATATATATATATATATATCATTATTATTTTTGTTATAAGAAATTATAATAAAAACATGTTGAAATCGCTGCACAAAAGCTTTCATGTTTCAATATATAAATATTTTCCGCAATTGTCAATGATGGTCTGTCTATGTTCCGGTTTATCATGGCATAAAAAATAACTCACCCACCTCCAACCTCTGAGCTTACTTTTCTATTTAGCGTAGATCTGGCATTTAATTGGTTAATCAAGACATACCCACAAGTCTATTTTTAATTCTCACCTTATTTTCCCCACCCTTTAACTTTCGGAAAAGAGGTAACATTTTGTTTTTAAATTTCCTTAAAAAAACATTTAATAACCTGTTACTTACCATCGCCTGAAGAAGTACAATCAAAGTATTGAAACATGAAAGCTTTTGTGCAGCGATTTCAACATGTTTTTATTATGATCTCTTATAATAAAAATAGTAATAATATATTGCTCTACTTTGTATTGAGCACTTTTTTAAAAGTAAATGCTACGAACAGTGGAATTTTACTCCATCTGTTCTTTCTCTCATTTATACACACACATACATATATATATATATATATATATATATATATATATATATATATGTGTGTGTGTGTGTGTGTGTGTGTGTGTGTGTGTGTGTGTGTTATATTTACGGGTAAAGCTACTCAATATCAGAGATAGAGCGTATGTAAATATAAATGTGGACATTGAGGATAACACCCAACGACGAGAGTCTGTTTCCTGCTTAAATGCAATTCGCATGTTTCCCAATGTCCGTCATCTTTGTCTTCTCCCCAGTGGATTTGGAGGAAGTGCAGGTAGGAAACAAAATAAACTTCTGAACTACCTACACCGAGATTTGATGAAAGTCGTGATGAAAGTCGTGTGCGGGAATATCTTTCAACTTAACATCTGATTTAGCTCCTATCTAAATTCAACATCTGATTTAACATCTCCCACCCCCGACCTTTTATTATGCGATGCTGTGCTTGGTTCTGTTCATTTATTTTATGACAATTTTCTGAAAAAGTTGTCGCACGACAGGACGGAATTTATGAAGAAAACTGTCCAAAGTTCATAAAATTTTTGCCCGAGTAATTTTTTGCATCTCCAAAGATGCTTTTGAAAGGCTCTACCATCGGTTGTGGAATGTCAGAGTAATTTCCCTTGAAAACCAAACTTAATGCATACAAATCTCTATTGGAGATTACGACTCTCCTCTATGGCCCCAAATCCTGGACTCGCCCACCCTCTACCGAAACCATCAGCTTCGCGTCATTCATAAGCGGTGTCATCGTACAATCTGCGACTAAAATCCGGAAGACAAGATATCTAAAATTAATCTGTTTTCAGGGTGCGAAATTAGAGTCATAGAAACATTCATGACTTCACTGGGCTGTTCATGGTGTGCGCATTAGCGATGAAAGAACACTGAAAATCTTCATGTACAGCCAACTGCATGGTGCTTCTTGGTAAGGGGGGAAACTCTTGATGAAGTACAAGGAGGAACTTAAGCAAAACTTAAATTGTTAAGTATAGGAATGTATGCATAAAAGACATTACAACTTTTGAGAGGTCACGCATTGAATATCTACGTATTACAAAACACCTCTCTAACATTCCTGTAGTTTTTAAAAGGGGTGCTGTACCTTGTCGTGCATGTGGATTCATGTGTGGATCTTAAGGTGGCCTTAAGTCAACGTAGAGACAAGAATAGGTAGGGCAGAACCAAGTTGGACCCCCCATAACTCGAATACAACATATAGATACGTAATTAAATAAATAGATAGATACTAACGAAGTGCCCATAATAATGGCGCGATTATTCGCACATGCATCGGTAGTTTTGTCTACTTAAGATTTAAGTATTTCTCATCGGTCCTCTGCCTAGGACCAAAGTGTGTTATCTGTTCGCTGTGGGAAACGTGTTCTGCACATTATATATATATATATATTTTAAATCAATTAATTTATAATATTAATGCTCTGTAAATTTACATTGAGCACTATTTTGTAAAAAATAAAATATCTATAAGAACACCGGATTTTATATCTTACTGTTCTTTCTTTTTTTATTTATATACATATATATATATATATATATATATATATAATTATTTAAAAATATATGAGAAAACATAAATATGGTTATTTTTGTAGTGATTTTATAACATATTTATGTCATAATTTTAAATAAATAATTATATTCACTCTACTCTTTATTGAGCAGTCTTTTAAGAATAGTAATTGTTGGTTATTGGAATTTATTCCGTATACACCAATCATATAATTGTATATGTTTCATCAAAAATGACTAAATGCTAATTTCTTTATTGTATTCCCTGTATGCGAACAAGAGCTTTCTTTTTTGGACTTAGAGTAGAAATGAATGTCTAAATGAGCGTTCCGTCCGAACGCATTCCGCTAATCTATTTACCCTTTTCAAATATTTCTGTTGCGTTACAGTAAATGGTATATAATTTCGTGAAAGGTAAGCAGGTTCTTAATTCCCGAATAAGGCCAGTATATTATGGCTGTGTCCATAGTTAGTGTTGTTAAAGATTTTGTGTGTGTGTGTGTGTGTGTGTGTGTGTGTGTGTGTGTCACATTTGTTTTCGATGAGTATTTTGCGTATCTAAGTTGGTCAATTTCCAAGTTGATTTATGTATATATCTCCAAAATGTTTTATCTAGTTGTTTAATGCAACTCTACTTTTGATCTGCCAAACTCAGAATCGTCCTGGGTAAGACGATAAACTACATCCAGCAGCAAGGCCTCTGATCGGAAGTTTTGAGGAGCGTAGAAACTACATCTTAATTGCTGTTGTTTCCAGCTCCACCATGACCCGGTGTGGTAACACCTGTTAGGGTCCCAGTTATGGGTAAATAGTTAACCATCAAACTGGGGTTAAAACACTATAAAAGTATAAAAATATATTTTTATATTAAAATTATCAGCAATACATTTTCATAGTAAAAACATTACCAACAATATAATTTCGTAAAAATAAATAATAATATTATCAGCAACACATTAAAAAACTACCAACAATAATGCTCCCAAAATGTTGTCATTAAATGACCCACAAGGAGTTGATATGCCACTAAACAAAGTCGGATATTTAAAGTATTTCTTAAATAACCGTTTGAAATTTTAATTTGGTTTTTCTCCCCTTTCGTTCATTTGTTTACATTAATATCCTTTTCTTTATGAGTGGATAATAATGTTAAACCGTACAATTATAGAAGATTAAGGACACTCTTGTAGAAACTTTTTCTACGTATTACATGAATTGAGAGCATACATTTTAAATATCACTCTCGGAATACGAAAGTATTGTGCCTTATCTAAATATATTCCCATTTCTTCAAAACCTATATTTGGCACCTCACGAAGGAGTAATGGTTAACAAGCTAATCGCGATGATCTTTACTACCTTAGTGTCACTGAGTGCATGATACAAGTTGCTTTGTGCCAGAAATATCTTTGAATATGTCTGATGATGATATATGGGTGCACCTCCAAAACTCAAGACGGCCAGAGCTTGGCAAATGATCTTTCCTCTGTCCTAGCTTTGGTGACATTCAATGTCTCAAACACCAAAACTGATGACGTTCCATCATCACCAAGCGGCGGACCCTGAATTTCCGCCCATCGACATGAACGGCTGTCCTCTCAGGGAGGCCGGCCACGTACCTTGAGCACCTGTTGGTTCTTAAACCCAACCCAGACCTCAAGTAAGAGCTCGTACATACGATCCATCAATAAAGATGCTGGAAAAATGGTCGGTTCCCTGTAGCGCTCCAGTAAGCACCTGACTCCTCCTTCTATCCTCTACCTTTACAAGAGACAGATCTGCCAAATGGGCTGGAGCTGCACAGTCTTCACGTTTCCGTACTGATAGAGTATAAAAGAGTCTCTGCGGGTTATGGATTATCTTGCACCCTACAACACCTTTCCCACAAATGAAACATTGCAAGCCTCTCGTCACTCTACCGCTACTTCCAAACGAATAACATTCCTTTCTTCGACCAGTTCTAACCTTTACGGCTAAGATTCGCCATGCCACGCCCATTGTAGAAAACCACCCTCATTTCCTTCGTATTCCATTGGTAGAATGTAAGTTACACTTAAGCAGCTTCTTCCCAAGACCTGCTAATTTCTGAAACTGACTCGCAAGTGGATTCTTGCTCGACCATGACAATCGTAACCTGTTCCATTCTAGAGTTAACAGCTTTCTTTCTCACATATCCCCATAAACTTCTTACCTCTTACTCTGTGAACATCTACCTCGAGTGGCTCTTAGGCCTTGTAGAGAGTGAACATTATTGTAAAAAAAAATGTGTTCCGGATGGAGTAGTAATAAACAGGCTAATATCGCAGATCATTCCCACTTTAGTGAGTTCGGGATTTACTTTGTACCGTTAATGCAAAACAAGGCGAACATAAGTAAATACTTCTACAGGCCAGAACTCTGCTTGTAAAGATGAATAAAAGAAACAACGATTTTACAAGCATGTGTGTAATCGAGGATGGGTTGAAATTTGATTAATAACTGTGTACAATTTTTGATGTTTACGAACTGTTCCTTATGCTGATAGGATTTTACTGTAATGCTTTTCTTTTATTTATTTATAAAATTCTAAAATCAATGATACGACAATATGAAGATAAGTAAAAAATAAGTAAAAGTCAATCCCGTCATATTTCAAAAAACAAAGTGCGCGTACGACATTCTGAGCAAATGAATGGTAAAAAAACTTCGATGATGTCTTCATACTTGTCAATCTTTGGCATGTTTACAGGGCTAGGCTGAAGTTTTTAACCCAGACCATCGTCACCTCTCCCCTCGCCTCTGTTATCACCTGATACGCACAAAACTATCAAGTAAATATAACGATTAATGACTGTACCTTTCTCGTGCGCTGCATACCAAAACTCACACGATGACCACCCTCGGCGTCGTCTAACGAAAGAGGGGTGGTGCAATACACCCACTGGGACCCTGCAAGCTATGTGAGGTTGATGTGTAACGAGAGATGTTCAAGCTCAAATAAAAACCAGGATTTTGAAACTAATTTTAAAGTTAGGCAAATTCATTTCACTTGGAAGTTTGGCGCAACACTATCTTCTTCCTCTCCGCTTCTACTTCCAGTCAGTTGCCTTTGTCCTATAAGCTAAGTTTATTAAATAAATGCAATGGATTATTCACGGATGACCGAAAACGAAGCTGAGATTGTTACACAGGAGGTAGGTGTTCGATCCTGAATAAAACACCAAAAATGTCGAATACTGTTTTTCAAAACAAACCCTTCTCACCTGAAAGACTGGTGCAACACAATCTTCCTATTCTCATTTCCTACTATATGTCGTTGTGCTGCACTAAGGTAAGCTTACGAAATATACTTAATCTAGAATTACTTAATTTTTAGAAAGAAACTTTGTAAAATTCCATGAATTAACATACACGTCAATGTTTGCAATTTTTACGCCGAAAGTTGTTTATAAGCTAAGATTTTATAAGTGTGTTTAATACTTTCTCTACTAATGGGATATTCAAAGAAAATATATATAAATGATCCTATTTGCTATATAACACTATTATAACATCCCTAAAATAAATAAATAAAAACTTAATTTATATTTTAAAAATACATTGGCACTCATGAGTTGCCATAACCAATTCATATAAATAAAATCCTAAAAAAGTAATGTCCGAGTATATACATTGGATTAACAGAGTTAAATCCCTACCATCTACTGACATAACCTTGGGCACTTCGACATAGTGTAATGGTTAACAAGCTTGTCTTTCTAGTTTCTGTTTGAATTTCTGGGATCAGGAATTACGGTTATTTACATGCGAATGATTGTCCCCATCTTTGTTGTTGTTATCAAAGCAATTTCGGTCGTTGTGCCCTTTGACCTTCATCATGTGTATATCTATCCAGGTAACCTAAAGGGAATTCCGAACTGAAAGCTTCATTTCGTCTACGGATGTAGATTGTTCTCGTTTCCCTGCCCATGTCTAGTGATATCTTGTCTAGTTCTTATTGTTATTACTCCTCAGTTACTGCTCGCCCCGTTTAAACTGTGTCCAAATACACACTGCCCGGTGTAGGGATTGAAATCGCAATGACTATGTCACCAAATTCACAAGCCAACTCTTTAACTTTTACTTTGTACCATCAACGCAAAATAAGGCGAACATAATTAAATACTTCTTCAGGCCAGAACTCGGCTTGTAAAGATAAATAAAAGAAACAACGGTCAGGCTGCTGTTGTTCCGTCGGGCAATAAGAACTCGACGAGATTATGAGTGAATAGTGAATTTAATCCTCTTAGTTCTCCTTTTATCTTGTCCTTGTTCCACACCCAAGCTATCACTACCTATTAACATACCGATTTTCTTTAGATTAATCAAAAAACAAACTAAACAATCTTCCCTTCCATAAAAACATTTCTGAAAGTTACACAATCCAATTAATGTTATGTGAGAATTTTATTTATACTATAAAGTTTGATATTTTTATTGATTCTTAAAGAATACACATCCCATTATCAATATCTTCCTAGTCTTTTGCCATCACAGCTTAGTGCCATAACCATTTCAATAGAGGGGTTGCAATTGAAGTTTTTGTCTTTCAATGACGAAATCGTATACTGTTATATAATACACATATTTATATATATATATATATATATATATATATATATATATATACGTATAATAATATATATTATATACTGTTTAATAATGTATAATTTAGGGGAAGCATTATGGTAAAGCGGAAAAGGTTTACGTATTTCAACCTTTAGGACTTCATCGGACTAAAGTGAGGTTTACATTCATGCGACTACGCATGCGCACTAAAGAAGACGGACGTTGAAAATTTTAAATTTCACTTTTATTTTTAAATATGTTTTGGGTATATAGGCTGGCCGATTTCATTTAGTTTCACTTTCTCTTATTGTTTCTATTTTTAATTATACACATACTCACACATTATACAAATATATATATATATAAAATATGTATATATCATATGTATATATATATATATTATATAATATATATTCATATATATATATATATATATATATATATATATATATATATATATATATATATATATATATATATATATATATAATATATATATATATATATATATAATATATATATTATATATTTATATATAAATATGTGTGCATGTATATACATGTAAATTTGTGACTCTGGGTTTCACGCTCTTGCGATCGTCAGACAAGGCGTGAAAATACAACTAAGTATGTTAGCTCTATCACCGATATTGAGCGTTTCCAATAAGAACCGCGCATATTTATAATATATTTTTGTTCATTAAGTAAACTCGTGGTTGTTTTTAGGCCCTTCTTTTATATTTTCTTATCTACATGTCTCAACCCCTATTTGTAACACATACCTATATCGTCTAAGACGACGTCTAAGACGACGTCTAAGACGATATAGGTATGTCGTTACAAATAGGGGGTTGAGACATGTGTAGATAAGAAAATATAAAAGGGCCTAAAAACAACCACGAGTTTACTTAATGAACAAAAATCAAAAACAATCACAGGTTCACTTAATGAACAAAAATCAAACGAATAAATGTCAACCTAACAAGCTATAAGATTAAAGCTTTAGTGGAAAAAGTACTAAGTATAAATTGGATTACTCTTTCAATGTTCTGCCTAGAGATCTTTCCAATCGACTGCTTCATGGGAAATACCCAAAACTCCACCGAATTTCAAATTAATTTCTTCGTAGATTGTTTTTAAAATTTTAGATATTTATCAAACCATAACCTCCCAAATATGCACGTTAAAGTAACGCGAACTGACAGCGTCTAGGAATTTGAATGAAACCTGTCGGATAATTTATTGGAGCTGTTATAACGCGTCTTCCTCACTGTAGCCTTTATCGCCCACCCCTTAACCACCTTTATCTAGAGACGAGACGCGTTAGATTAGAGCAACATCCAGCCGAAACACTGGGGTTAAAATAGAAAACTAAAATGATACATATGACACACTCACATCCTCTCTCCCACCTCACTTCCTCACTTCGTTAACTTTGCGTATATTTGATGAGGTCCGTAAAAAACCTGTGAATTTTCTTTTCATTCTTCATTTCAGCTTTTGGAAGTAAAGTCTGATGATCCAGAACCCTGTAAAAGGGGTTATGGTGAAATAGCTTATTACATGGAATCTTAACGTAGTCTGTCTTTTATTCAAACATATATGCTCTGAATCTTACATTGAGCTCTCTGGATATCATCCTCCTCAGGTCTACCCATACGGATTACCTAAATTTGAATAAACTATATATATATATATATATATATATATATATATATAAATATATATATATATATGTAAAAAAAGAAATGGACAAGGTCCGACAATTTATTTACTAAAGACATTTTTATGTTTAACGTTGTTATTTTATAGATACAAGACAAAAGGTTTATGATAAACAGTATTAAATAACATTTACCGGCCTGAATGTCCGAGAAATTTTCACGAAAAATTTTCGTTCTTTGACAAGTTCGAACCTGCATCCTATACGGAACCGTCATAAACGCTGACGTGCCTTTACCTCTAGGCTACAAAGAACCAATCGGTAGACAAGGTCAATTTACTGCTTATAAACTCCAATCTTCCATGAATCTCGTACATTTCATAACTGCTCTGGCGTATCGAATGTATCGAATGTAAACAAATGACGTCATATAAATAAAAAATGTCTTTAATAAATAAATTGTC
>CAHIKZ030000761.1:1080000-1102500 GCA_903632075.3 Acanthosepion pharaonis
GATTTTGAAGATTAAATTTTTATACGTATTTCCTTCTGAAATTTTCAAGTACAATGACAATTTACATACCATTTAAATTGTAAATATCAGGTATTATAAATTATCATAAAGAATCAAGAGATGATTTTAGGTATAAAAATGTGTCTTGATGCAATAAGTACTTAAACAAATTCGTGATTGAGTAACATGAAAATGATATTGGACATTGTTAATCACATCTAATGCCCATAATGCTTACAAAAATAGTGTACAAGTTGCGAATGAGCAGAGAACATTTTTTTAAATGACGACTGCAAATGTTTGCTAGACAAACTTAGTATTCGAATGTATACATCATCATTTACCGAACAGAGTGTCACTTCAGTGATCATGCAAAAGCAGACGTTAATAAAATAGTCCCGCCATAAGTTGCAAAGGATACGCTCATATAAAGACATTTGACTCTGATAAACACTTTGTAAATAGGATTTTACATTTGATAAGCAGAGCATACAGAGAAGCATACCTGTACAAATTTGCCTAACAACCACATATTTATTATATCTTTATATCGATATATATATATATATATATATATATATATATATATATATATATATATATATATATATATATATATATATATATATATATATACGTATGTGAGTCGAAAACGAAGCATAAACGTAGGTATAGGCTAAAATATATACTTATATACATGAGTAAACAAATGAAAAGGGAGTTTGTTTTATCTGTTTATAAAGCAATCTATCACTTTTCAAGCTGTTACGACTTCTTGGGAACATTGCCACAACTAATCAATCTAAGAAAAATATATCTAAAATTCAGATTCTTTACTTTTTTCATTGTTCATTTCCCTGTAATTCAATTTTGTCGTGTGGCCAGAAAATATTAAATATATTATGAGACTCATAAAAAAAAATAAGCTAATATAATTATAGTTAAAATAATATTCTGGTATTTACATCAATTACAGCAGTGTTTCAAGTTTAAACCAACTTATTATTATTATTTTTTTTATTTTTATTTTCTTTGATTTCTGGCGTTTACACATTTCTTTCCGGGTCCCGCCCAGGGACCTAAGGTTAGAAATGGCGTCATGACACTTTCCACTGACAAAAAAAAAAAAAAAAAAATTACATAGATAAAGCCCTTCGTAAGGTGTGGGCTGTACTTGTCAGAACTTATTATTATTATTATTATTATTATTATTATTATTATTATTATTATTATTATTATTTCCTTTGGTTTCTGGCGGGTACACATTTGTTTCCGGGTCACAACCAGAGACCTAAGATCAGAAATGACATCACGACATTTTTTACTGAGCATTTTTGAAAATAAAAAACCCTAAGATTACATACATTTTACATAGATAAAGCCCTTCGTAAGCTGTACTTGTGAGCACATTTTTTTGTATTACTTTAAGACTTGTGATACCAGAAATCGCTTAAATTGAGTCAAGCGGAACCTTTTCAAATCAAACCAAAGTCTCCAGCTTCAACTGACATTACTGACGTCTTTCACGTGCTACATTTTAGAGATTTTGATTTCAAGGCACTTGTACTTTTATAGTTTTATTATTATTATTATTATTATTATTATTATTATTATTATATTTTATTTCCTTTGATTTCTGGTGTGTAAACATTGCTTTCCGGGTCCCGCTCAGAGACCTAACGTCAGAAATGGCATCATGATATTTTCCACTGAGCAATTAAAAAAAAAAAATATATATATATATATATATATATATATATATATATATATATATATATATTACATAGATAAAGCCCTTCGTAATGTGTGAGCTGTACCAGTAATTACAATTTTCTTGTATTTCTTTAAGGCTTTGGCTACCAGGGATTCCTTCAATGAGTCTATCGGACACTTTCCAAATCAATCCAAGGACTCAATCCAAGGATTCCAACTACAGCTGAGATTATTGATTATTCTAATGTACCACATTTTTTAGATTTCCCCTTCAAGATCCTTGTATTTTTATAGTTTTTTTTTTTTTTGAAGATCTTCAAAGATAAATTACAATCTGCATTATTATTATTATTAGTAGTAGTAGTAGTATTAACTCGCATATTAGCCATAAAAATTACAAGATGAATTACTCTTAGGTGCCGAATAGACGAAGGAACCTTCATTTCTTTTGTTTTTTGTTTTTAGGAAATTTTCCGACTTCCTCAAACTCGGTTTATTAATTTTGTACTTTTTGACCGTTGCAATGATTTCCAACCCTCCATTTATTAAAACTCCTCCTTTTTATTGCATTTTAAGAAAAAAAAGTCTGATCTAACCCGACCGATTATTAAGGCTCCACCTTGTATTAAGCATCAGCTAGCAGGTATGAATCGATACGTATCTTTTATACTTCCTGGCCATCTGTCTACCATGGGGGTGTAATAGGTGTACGCCCTGTGAAAAGTATTATCTACAATATATAATTGTGTATTTGGGCAGCAATCCCTTTTTAATAGATGTTTCGTTGAACGAGACTGAGACAAGGTTGTTTTTTTTCTTTTTGTTCAGATTTTTTAAATGTCTTCTTTTCAAAACTTAATAAATGTAAAAGTTGTGAAAAGATTTATTGGTTCCAAGCACTTTCGGCTAAACTGTTAGCCATTATCAAAGATGATTTTTTTTTTTTGTGATACTACTATAATACATTGTGTGCAAGTGATATTGTAGATGGTATAAAAAATTGCTGTAAGTAGATATATTGTTAATTTCCAAATACGGCTAACTCGATTCATCCGTTACATAAGTATAATGTCTCATACCCAGGAGGGTGTCATCTCTTAGACAGCATTTCCTTATTCCGTCTAGATCAACCCTTAAGCATGCCTGAGATATCCTAAAGGGAAATTCTGTGAGAACTGAACAATGTTTATGAACTACCCCATGCATGTGTTGGTCGGGTGGGGACTATAAAAAATAAGGGTCTTGTGGGGAGAATGACTAAAAATACTTATCTCGATACACACTGTGTCATATGGCGCGGGCGGAGTCAGACATTCAGGCGATTCTAATTGCAAAATATTTTTATTTATATTTTTAATACGATTTTTGAGTTTATATTTCAAATATCCCACATTTTTGCACTCATGTTTATATGTAATTTTAATGCAAAATCTTCCTGATCGAAGATTCCCATGAAATATTCCAGCTTTTAATAACAAAGTATGTTATTAATATCGGTTCCCGCTTGAATGCTGACATTAAATGAAGTTTTATATCGATATGTACCTAAGAAAACACTGATTGTATCTTACTTATTATAAAACGCAGGTTGTGTGTGTGTGTGTGTGTGTGTGTGTGTGTGTGTGTGTGTGTGTGTGTGTGTGTGTGTGTGTCTGTAACGTTTATATGTTGGATCGAATTTCCTACTTTTTTTAGCCGATTTCAACAAAACTTCACAGGACTACATAAAATGACCTTGTGGTGGTTCTAACGGGGGTCGAAAATGGGAAAAATACAGTTGTTTTTTAATAAAATCAATTTGAAAACACGATTAAGACACATCGTGAGAATGAAAGGGGGACAACTCACCCACGAAAATGTAAACAAAAGAGCATAGCATGATGAAAAAGACGCCGAACTTGACGAAAACAAAATTTTATCGTCTAATGTTCATATTATTATTAAAGAGGAAAGATCAAAGTATTTTTGGGGTATTTTTTTACATTTTTTAATCGTTCCTAGCACGTCTGAAATTTTTGTTAAAAATATTGTTTTTTTTTATCAAAAAAAGGGCAGATAATCATTTTCAATCATTTTTTTCGATTTGATAAAAAAGATTAAAATCTTACTTTGATATTCTTTTAAAAGTCAATTATCATTTTTTCAAAACTGATTTTAATAAAAACAGATATTATACTGTTTATTTAAAATATTTTGAACCAAGCTTAACTTAGCTTCTGCGCCGAAAAAATGTAATTTGAAAATAAAACAAAGCAGGTCATAACCTTTCGCGTCGCTTGACGATTGACGAAAGGCACATTCATAACGTTTAGATAACTTACGGGAGGAGAATACTTTCTACGGATGGAAGGAAGTGAAATTATTTAAATGAACAAATTATTTACCATGTTACTTTTAAGGAAAACTTTCAGCGCTCTAATTTTTTATTTATTTATTTATTTATTTATTTATTTTGTACTTAGCTTTCATTTTTACGTTTACGATGCTTTATGGAAAATATAAAGAAATAAAAAATAAGACTGTTAATAGTGAGATTAAATTTCATAAGAAAAAGGTATCTAATTAATTTAGGTACCTTTCTTATGAAATTTTTATCAGAAAATGTACATAAAATACTATAATTTTATGTACATTTATTACATTTTACTGTGTTATTTGTATTTCCATTCATTTTATTATTAATTTTGATATTTCATTTATGGAAAAATGTCATAACTGTGATTAATATAAAAATAAGATCATATAAATTAAAGTTTCGCAGTAGTTAAATTTCATAAGATGATACTGTTACTTGTAGGTACCCTTCTCAGTTGAAATTGAAAACTCAAATTAACTTCTCCATACGTGTTTCGCAAAAGTAAAAGGGCTTAACAGCGGAGAACAATGCTGAACTCAAATAATGCAACTAAATTGTATTCTGGTTGGTCTTCCGTACTTGATAATTACTGTCCGACTATAAACACAAAAATTACATTTCTTAATTACCATGGCTAATCTGATTGGTCCAAATTATACAATTTTCAAAGCGCTAGACAATGACAATCTCACACGGGACATTTTGAAAGGTTGATGTTGCTTTTAACTAATGTTAAAATATTTTTAAAATTCAATTTAAACATTTTTTAAAAATCTTTTTAAAATTAAAGAAATAAGAAATAATTGTATTAAAAATTCAATTTTCATTGAAAAAATTTTTGCTTTCAGAAAATATTGTCCATATTCATAAAAAACAAATTAAAACAAATAAAAGAATTTGAAACTAAATAATATATTTGTTTTATTGAGTTTTATATGTTACAATTCACAGCTGATTTTCAGGTACGTTGGCCCCCAAAAAAAAAAAAAAAAAAAAAAAAAAAAAAAAAAAACATGATTTGCATTCTTCAAAGCCTTGTGCTTTTAACTATTGTAATCACTAAAACCGATGGTCTCGAATTTCTAGAGTTTTTCATAAAATTAGTTATGGGGTGTTAATAAATATAAAAAAAATATTTCTGCCATGACTTTAATAAAAAAAAAACATATTTATAATAATTTCGATCATCTGTGAATAGTTTCTGAAAGTTTCATTAACATCTGACAATTATTTTTATTTTTGCAAGATTTTCCAAATTAATGTGTGCAAATACAAAAAAATGGGCTAAAAATTATCTATGTTATTTACTACCCCTTGTTGCGACAAAGAGAAACAAGGTTTTTAAATCAAAATTTAGAATATTCTAAAAAGATGGAAAATTTTTAAAAAAAATAAAAAAAAAATTTAGTCTATCCTCTTCATAAAAAAAAATAAGCATTTTGACGATAAAATTTTGTTTTCATAAACTTTGGCGTCTTTTTCATCAGACTATGCTCTATGTTTTAGCGATTCTGTGGAATGACTTAGGTTAAAAACCCAGATTGTTTATGTGTGTGTGTGTGTGTGTGTGTGTGTGTGTGTGTGTGTGTGTGTGTGTGTGTGTGTGTGTTCCTTTATATATGGGATCGGATTTCTTACATTTTCAGCCGATAAAACAAACATCCACTTTTTTTTTTCGGCTGGTAGTATTTCTTATTGTCTTGCACACTTTTTTCTTTATTTACATTCAGAATGCTTTAAAAATTCCATTTACAAGACAATTGTTTATAATAAAATTCTATTCACCAACCGATAGACTCATAACGATTATAAACAATGTTTTTGTTTGAATTTGGGTTTGACCAATTCGTAAAAAAAAAAAAAAAACTAATTAAGACATGCGTGTCCGTCAACCTTAAACAATATTCTTTGTCAATTTTATTTTTCAGTCTTTATGATGATCGATACTTGATCTATCTTACTGTTACATCCCCGGGCAACGCCGGGCTCTACTGTTAGTATATATATATATATATATATATATATATATATATATATATATATATATATATATATATATAATAATATTAGTGGTCAATATATATAGATTTCTGCTTTGGTTAATATTATTTAATTTGAATAAAATTAACTTTACCTTATCATAGATATGGGAATGCGTCAGATAAAGAAATATATGTTAAAATATATGACAAAATATGCAAATATAAGGACCTGAAATTGAATTTGATAAAATGTGGCCCCTTAAAACTGCTGTTTTGCCTATAATTATACATATGAAATATCATCAGGATTTGTGTAGAATGTATATATTTACTACAGAATGTATATATTTATTACCTTGCCTTACCCAAGGTTTCGGCTAATGAACCTGTAAAAGACTGCAAAAGAAAATAATAATAATAATAATAATAATAATAAAAATATGGCACATGGGAACATCAACCATCCCTGTTGTAGTTGGAGCCCGCGAATCAGTTGAGAAAGATTCCAGTAAACTCATCGAAGGGATTCCTGGAAGCTCATGCCTTCAAGAAATACAAAATATTGTTCTCACGAGTACATCCCACACCTTACGAAGGGCTTTATCTATGTAAAACATGTAGGGGTTTTTAGGGGGTGGAGGCTGTTTTTGGGGGGAGGGGGTAATTGCTCAGTGGAAAATGTCATGATGCCATTTCTGACGTTAGGTCTCTGGGCGGGACCAGGAAAGCAATGTTTACACATCAAAAATCAAAGGAAATAATAATAATAATAATAATAATAATAATAATAATAATAATAATAATAATAATAATAATAATATATTAAAATAATTGTAATAAATTAATTTCAATAATAATAATAATATTTTAATAATAATTCAATTAAAATATTTAAATAATAAAATAATGATAACTGATATTGATTGATTTGTTTTTTTTACGGCTTATCAACCTTTTGTAGGTTATTTATAGCCAGAGAATATTTTAGATTGCAAGTATTGGGAGCGAGATAATAATGATTTACATACAACTTCTACTAATTAATATTCCCAGATATTGTCTTCTTGATTATGTCACATTGGATCTCAAAACTCGTAACTATCTCTTTTCATTTTCTATCCAGCCTCTGCTTTTAGCTTCTTATTTGTTAAAATGGTCAAATTGATTTCGTTTTCACAATTCTCAATTTAACTGTTTTTCTATTTTCTACTCGTTTCGTTTTCTCATCAATAATTTCTCTTGTGGCTCTTATTGATCAAGTGAGCGAAAGTTTCTTCAATAATTCTTTTCTGTTTTGTTAGCGATTTTGTCATTTCTGGATGGTCGCAATTTTCTTGTTTGGAGGCAGTTTTTCTGTTAAGTCTTCACACAAAGAATCTTCTGAATTGTTCTCTCTCTCTCATCTAATAATGTCAGCGTAATGCAGTTTTTCTTTTTCGAATCTCTTTCAAGATCCGGCTATTTTATTCAATTTTCATATTCTTTGTAATGTGCAACATATGCAATTTGACTGAATTTTCTTTTGTCTTATGATGACTAGAACTAATTTTCTAACCTGGATTGGGTGATCCGTTTAAATTTCAACATTCATAGAATTTTACTAATTTTATTCTCTCGGATAAGACGGTTTCTAGTTTGTGTTTATAACTTTGTTCTGCATGATCAGATTCGATTTGTTTGCACAAATCTCACTGGGACAAGGCTCCTACCCAATCATGTATACATCTTTTGAGCTAACTGCTTAATTTGCTAATATTATTACTAAAAATCATCTTTTTTTCCAGACAGGGTAAATTTGTTATTTTGTTGTTGATTTTTTCTCGGTTTGTTGTTGTTTTTATTATTATTTTATTTCCTTTGGTTTCTGTTGTATATTCATTTCTTTCCGGTCCCGACCAGAGACATAATATTTTAATAATAATTCAATTAAAATATTTAAATAATAAAATAATGATAACTGAATATTAAAGGACCTAAGGTCAGAAATGGCATCATGACATTTTCCACTTAGCAGTGTTAAAAGAAATCACACATATTTTACATAGATAAAGCCCTTCATAAGGGTATGGACTGTACTTGGGAGAACAACGTTTTGTATTTATTATTATCATCATTTTTATTTTCTTTGATTTCCGGCGTTTACACATTTCTTTCTGAGTCCCGCCCAGAGACCTAAGATTAGAAATGGCATCATGACACTTTCCACTGACAAAAAAAAAAAAAATACATAGATAAAGCCCTTCGTAAAGTGTGGAATGTACTTGTGAGAACAATTTTTTGTATCTCTTTGAAGCATGGACTTCCAGGAATCCCTTCAATTAGTCTACTGGAATCTTTTCCCACCAATCCGAGGGCTCCAACTACAACAGGGATTGTTGATGTTCCCATATGCCACATTTTTGAGATTTCTATTTCAAGGTCCTTGTATTTTGACAGCTTTTTGAATATCTTCAAATATACATTGCAGTCTGCAGGGACTGCCATATCAATAAGGAGGTACTTTTTTTTGTTTGTGGTCTTTAATAACAATGTCTGGGCGGTTGGCTTTAATTGTTTTGTCAGTGTGTATTATGTAGTCCCATAGAATTGTAACAGGTCCTATCTCCGTAGCCGGGTCTGGGTGGTGTTCATACCAGTTATTATTATTATTATTATTATTATTATTATTAACGTTTATATCAATGGCCTTTTTCTACGATTGACTGAATGTGTTCGCCAAAAAGCGTGATCAGCATCCGTATTCATTGGGTGCAGGAGCGTACCATTGAGAATCTAAATTAGCGATGGGAGAATCTACTTATGTACCCCACCATTTCACTGGTTAACCGTGACTAAAGTACTAGCAACGATTTTAAAAAGAGAAGGAACAATTATCGGAGGCACGTGAAGAATGGGGTAAAGAATAAAGAAAAGCACGCTGATTTGTACTAAAGATGGCCTGCAGATTTTTGTGTTGTTTTTTTTCTTTTAGACCAATGATTCCCTAGGAACCACTAAAGAAGAACAAGCGTTGTCACCAGAGTAAAGAGTTAGTGAATGAACGACCACTGATGGCACGAACCCTGAGAATATATGCGTTCTGCTACTGGGAACGACTGACAGCACACGCCGCGTATTCTGCTTGATTGTTGCTGATTTGAATTCTAATGTTCGTAAGATCAGCGTATGGCTGCCTGCTTTACTTGGCAGGACGTAGAGATGTGCATCGATGATTGTGATTCGTTCTATAGTAATAAAATCAAGAGAAAATCTGATTTTTGTTCGCATTCCCAAGAAATACTCATTTTAAATTAAAATTATTGAATTTTATTAATTAAACTATGTTTCAAACCATCTGGTGCGTGCTATAATTTTATTGAAAACCAAATTCTTCAATGCCTATAAGGAAAAATGTTTTACTCGTAGATGCAATTTTATGCCTCACTGCGCATGCGCGTTTTGAATATTTTTCTTTTTTTTTTTAGGAAAATCTACCACCCATTGTGAATTAAGATTATGATTAAGGTCTGCAAGTATTTAATAAATAAATGTAAAGATAAAATTTTCCCCTGCACCAGATGTATAAGGGGGTCTGGAAGGCTGTAAAGTGTGTAGAGATTAGTATTTTCATTTAATGTAAGTTTTATTAGTAGCGTGCATAAACTTAGATTATAACAAAAATGGACGAATTGTTCTTCTCCAAGGGATGTACTCATCTAGTGACCTAATAGAAATAGAACTTTACCTTATTTAAAACTGATAAGTACAAAAATCTTAATTATTCACTGCTAAAGAAAATCTTATTTATCAATTTTGAAGAGAGGCAGAATATTTTTAATTGGCGAAACAGACATATGTGTTATTTCCTACGCTAATATAACTCCAAACAGTAACCCTCTACCTTGAGTGGCTCTTGGGCCTTGTATTGGGTTAATATTGGTAAAAAACAAACTTCACCCGTCTGCTCCACCATTGTGCTACATCTTTTTAGGATTTTTCGTCATACACCAATGAAATCAATTGTTTTAGATGTAAATCATGTTCTGTGTGTGTGTTTTTTTTATTATTATTATTTATGACAGTATTTACAAGCGGATCAGTGTCAGGTCGGTTAATAGCGTTATCGTGACGTCCAAACTTGACTGATGCAACAGCTGACTTCCTATTGACCCGACCTCCGTTAGAAACCACGGAATTCGTTACTTAGTCATGAGCGTTTGCCGTTTACAATCTCACATACAACGTGTTTCATCTTCAATTAAGGGTGCATCTTGTTTGGTTGGCGTGTGCGTTTAGGGTTCGATTCTTCAATCTATAAAAAAAATTTCAGACAGTATATCTGTAAAAGGACAATAGAAACAAAGACAAAAGAAAAGTTTATCTTAGCCGACGCGTTTCGTCCTCTGGGGGGAATTTATCAAGGCAAATGCGTATGTATCCATCGTGCATCATATATGCAACAGGCAAGACCTCATAATTCATCGAAAGTAAATTAAGAGTAAAAAGCCTTGAACTACCAAATCATGATTTATTAACCTTCGATTGAATGTATTAATATTGTGTTGTGCCAAACTTCAAAATTAGTAGCGCCTTTCTATTTTGTAAATCAGTATTCAAATTTCTAGTATTTACATTGTGTCAAACTCCGAGTAGCGACATTTGAGAGAATCACTCAATCATCTCAGCCAATAGACAAGCGCACGTTAATATCATCACCTAGAAATAAAATATAGCTCAATATAAGAAGAATAATGATTTTGATGTTACCAGCGACGAAATGTTTACAGCGGGAAGCTTTACAGCATTCAGACTTAAACAAAAAAAATAACTCTATTAACAGATAATGTTACTAACGGTAATAGAACAAACTGGAGAATAACACACTGAGCCTTCTTGGCCTCACGTTTTCCACTGACTTGAAGTGGAGCGACTACATCGTATCAATAGCTGCATCTACTGCAAGGAAAGTTGGGTCAATGTGTCGTGCCTGACAATTTTTGTCGTCAGAGTCTATCTTGCACATTTACAAATCTACAATTCGCCCGTGCATTGAATACTACTGCTACAAGATGAGGCAGAGAGGACGTCATTTTTCTGAATAATAGCCATTTCTAAAACATCCGCCCTGTCTGCCTCACCCTGTACATCTGGTTTGGTGCTCCTGTTATTCATCTCGAGATTCTTGACAAAATCCAAAGAAGGATCTGTAACGTAATCCATGCTAACTAGGCATCTCGACTTCAGTCACTTTCTCACCGACGTGACGTGGCTTCCCTCTGTCATTTCTACAAATATTTTCATGGCTACTGCTCTGACGAGCTTTTTTCCCTGGTGCACCGACTATATGAATTTAAGCGTGCTACCAAATTGATATCTAGTTCCAACCTGTTTAATGTTGAATTAGCTAAGAGCAGCCGCCACTTCTACTCCAACAGTTTATTTTCTCGCACTTCCCGCCTGTGTAACTCTCTTCCGTTTACTTGCTTCCCTGATAAATGAAATCTTCAAAAACGTAAATGCAAAGTCAATCGCCATCTTCCCTATTCTTGAGCTTCGTTCATCTTTTGTCCTTTCCTCAATCCTCTCTATAATCTCACTTTCACTTTCACTTTCACTTCCTGTACTCCCCGCCCCGCGTACTAGTGGCATTCACGCCTTGCTTGGGTGGAAATGATTAAATGAAAATACATATAATGTTTATATGCTGATATAAAGCTTTTAAACTTCAAAACTCTTCTTTCCTTATTAACGTTGTTCTTTAAAACATATAGTACTATACTCCTTGCTTTTATTGAATTGGAATATTAACAAATAACATCTTCAATATGATTTCCATCATTTGTGATGCAAAGGTTGATGCGATTTGAAAAATTTACGTAAACTCGATGCAATAATTCTACATTACCGTCAATTTTAGCACATTTATTCTTTATGCGTCCAATCAAGTGTGTTGCATCTGTTATTTTCAATGAGTACACCTTCTCCTTTAGCAGATTCCAGAAAAATACGTCAATTCTTTCTTTCAATAGACTCGTGTTTAATCTGTGAAGCTAAAAAATATAGTTAATGAGATTTCCTATGTGTCCAAGACTTAAGAAATACCCTGTAGAATATCTTTGTATAGAGATTGAAAAAAAAATTGCTTCTTTTGGCTGTACATGGATTCCCAGAAGTACTTTTTTTGGGACCCTGGTTGGGATCTACTGCTATATACTTATTTCCTAAAACTCACTACTAAATTCGAAACTTTTGTAGACAAAAAATAATTTATTAAAGAGAAGATGAGAGGAAGACACTACATTTTTAAGAAAACTGGAAAACTAAAAATGAAAATTAAATGCACTATTGATTTGGTTTTTGCAACTTAAATGATGAAGACATTCTCTCAAAATTATAGCTATTTTGATGTTCCTGTGAAAAGTTCATAGTTTATTGTAATTTGAATGTAAAATGACCATTTCTTTTTTTAAGGAAAAAATACAAAATTTGATTAATTAGCATTAAATTATCGTTCTCACTGATGTTATTGATTTTTATACAGATATTAATGCATTGGAAATATCTATCTGAATTATATATATATATATATATATATATATATATATATATATAAGCAAAAATGCATATTTTTAAGAAATTAAATTTTCAACATTTTATTGAATTGTAATATTAACAAATAACATCTTCAATATGATTTCCATCATTTGTGATGCAAATGTTGATGCGATTTGAAAGATTCACAATAACTCCACATTTCCATGAATTTTTGCACATTCACTCTTTATGCGTTCTATCAAGTGTGTTGCATGTGTTATTTTCATTGAGTACACCTTCTCCTTTAAAATATCCCAAAAAAAGAAGTCAATTCTTCTCTTCCTTCAACAAAACCATGTTTAATGTGTAGAGGTAAAAAAATATAGTTAATGGGATTTCCTATGTGTTCAAATTTTAGGGACACACCCTGTAGACTATTAGATAGATATTAACAGTCAGGGCAAAAGATGATATCACTCCTGTCATTTCGATAATTATTACTAAAATTCACTTACAGGAAGCCATTACAAAAAATACTGGGGAAATATTCAGTTCATTCTATAAAAAGATAAAACATGGCGGAAGTACCGGTCTCCTTCCGCCATGTTTTATCTTTTTGTAAAGATATTTATTACCCACTCTGAAGCTTCTTTCCAAGAGATGCAACGGTGCCATCTTATCAGTACTCATAGTTTCACCAAATCAGACTTTTAGAGCTAGGATATCAAGTCAACGGAAGCGAATCACCTTGATTTCCTTCTTATTTAAAAAATATCTATGGACAGCTCTACTCAGACTGCTTTTGCCCTAGAATGACTACTTTGTCATACTGACTCCCGTGTGGAGGCTTTCCTCGGTACTACAATTTTAATCTCTTCGTATCAAAGACCAATCATCATCTCTCCTCCTTATCCTCATAATTTTCCACTTCTTACTACTTCTTTTTTCACTCATATCACACATCCCATTCCACATTACCGTTTTAACAGTAACCCTATGCCTTGAGTGGCTCTCGAGTCTTTGATTTGGTGTACTTTACTATAAAAGATTTTTGAGTGCATAAAGATGATGCTCCTGTGAAGAAAGGTTGTAGCCTCAACTAACGATGCAACATCAGTTAATGTGTTAACCCAAATGTAAATTATGATAACTCCTCATGCTAGACATTTAGACAAAAATTAGCAATTATAATAAACAATATTTTCAGTAACAGTAAATTCTTGGAACGCAGTAATCTAGACTTTTACACTTTTTTTACTTTGCATCTTACTAAGCCAAGGGGAGCTTCTTTTTTTAATCATTTCACCCCAAGCGAAGTAATAAGGCCACTAACACGCAAAGAGTTACTGAGTGTTAGAGAATATGAGAGAAAAAAACACTATTAAGGAGAGAGAGAACAATAAAAGTACAAGTATTAAGATAACGATTGACATTGCATTTAAATTATTGAAGATCAAAATTGAAGCAAGAAACGGGAAAAGAGTTCTACAAGCATAGAGCTAACATTAATATCTGTGGTAGGTTAGTTTCCCATCAAAAATACAACTTACGTTTAAGTTGTGTGTGTGTGTGTGTGTGTGTGTGTGTGTGTGTGTGTGTGTGTGTGTGTGTGTGTGTGTGTGAGAGAGAGAGAGAGAGAGAAAGAGGGAGTGTGTGTGTGTGTGTGTGTGTGGTTCTTTGTTTCTTGGGAGCGTTTTTATGGCCTTGTGTGTGAACGATTGTATATACTGATAAGAAACCAGTTTACTGGGAAAGAAGAAAGAACCAAGCGACGACGGGACACAAAGTTATTGATGCCATTGTTTTCGCCTCTCAGCTGGACTCGGTCGCGTATGGCTGGGCTGCCGTTAAAGTTCTGCATGCGTCCGCTGCCCGCAGCAGGGGACCTGTCGAAAAGGGATGGTCGGGTGAATGCCGCTACCTGTATCTATTTACTGAACCCCCTTCCTCACCACCACCACCCCATCAAATGGAAAGAACGGTGTACACAAAACCTACAAGAAGAGAAAGAGCAATCAGTCCAACAAAAAAAAGTCAGGAATCTCTCTCTCTCTCTCTCTCTCTCTCTCTGTATGTATGTATATATGTATGTATGTATGTATGTGTGTGTGTGCTATTTCGCTTTAGATCGTAAGCGACCATGGCTCTCTACAACTTCCTGTATTTTATCGCTCTAGGTAATTTTCACACTTTTACGGTCCTGCTTTGATTTTGTAACACTTGTTCTGCCATCTATTTACTCAAATTTATGGGCATCCCGAGGTGGTGTAATGGTTAGAAAGCTTGTCTCGCTAGAACAATTACGAATGAGTAGTAAGTTCGATCCTCACTGGGTGCCCCATACTTTCGGCCTTGTGCTACATCTAAGCTATGCTTGGAAAATAGCTACTCAAATCTATCAAGTAGTTTACTCACTGTTTCCCCTTTTTTCCATTTCCTTCAACGCGCCCAGTGAGTTTTCAATTCTCCGAGCCTTCTTTCTCAGTATTTATCCCAAGAAATGTTAGCTGTTTCTCTTTGATTTATTTGTATGTCCTATTCTCCTTAAAACTTTCTTTTTTTTTTCTCACATTCTCTGTTCATAGATTTCTCAACATTTTTTGGTAAGACCACATCTGTTGCCACAAGTTTGTTTTTTGATCCTGAAGATAAACATTCAGTGTCACTAAGGAGATTAAACATTACATAATAGTCTCGCACTATTTTTCCTTTCTAAGGACATTTTTCAGTCCCCTAATACCTTGCAATTCACTTTTCGATTTCAATATCGCACTTTCTGTTGTCTATTACTATACAACCCAGAAAATTAATTTTAAGCATTTGTTTATTTTTTTTCTACGTCCCCAGTAATGTAACTCACAACATAGGTTGTTCCATTTACTGACTTACATTCTGGTTTTTTTGTTGTTGTTGTTGTTTTTTATTTACTCATGATGATTGGTCCTTTTTCTCTTGCTTTATATGCTATCTTATCAAATAGTTCTTTCTATTTGCATTCTGAAACTGCTAGAAACAGGGTGTTGTCTGCATAGTATATATTGTTATGGTTAAATCGGCCGATGATGAATTCTTGCATGTCTTCGAATCATCTCGCTGTAAAAGATTAAATAAATCCGGTGAGAAAACACATCGCTGTTGTATTCCCCTTTCTATGTTTATGCGTGCACTTAATTCCTTGTCTATCCACATGCAAGCTGTGTTTGTTTCCATTAGGGATTATGGATTCTTCGCTTATCTTTTTCGTGTAGATCAAGTTTTCTCAACCGTTTGATCCCGACCACCGCTTTACCGGTGGTAGAGAAAAATGACGTAATGCCCAGCTACCGGTTGAACGGTGGGTAAACACTTGTAACTATTTTTATATCTACCATGAAACATTACATACCAATTATTTGCGACTTTTGACTCAGGAGCTCAGGAAGAAATGTTAAAATAGTTCAGGAATACAGGGTTCAAAGGGTTAATGTTTCAAGTTCTTTATGTCATACTTTATCGAATATCTTTCGATAATCTATGAAACAGAGGTGTAGACGTTTCTGTATACCTATTGCTTACTCTGATAGCATTTAGATCACAAAGCATTTTTGTTGCAATGTTTTGAACAAAACCACATTGTTCTTGTCGTATTTTTGGCTTAATTTCTTCTGCCACAAGCTCCATTCATTAAAATCCTAATTATTAGTTCTGTTGTTTATCAAGATAATTGTTTTATGGAATTTTCATTCATTTGTACCTGTTTTTTTTTTTTGTTTTTTGTTTTTTTAGCAGTGCCGTAAAAATTGATCTACTGATCATATATTTTGATGTCATATTTCATTTTTCAATTTAGTAAACTTATCAATCTCCTCTGACCCAGCTGCTTTATCTTGACCAGTATTGACCTAATCTAACATTTTAATATTATCGCCCCCTTTTCCATGATTTTACTGATTGTAGGTGTGGTTCTTCTCTGTTATCATGAAAGTGCTCACCTAGGCATATATCCCGCTAGTGCTATTTCTTTTCACATCACGATAGGTTCCACTTTAGATTTTATACATCCTGCTAATGAGCACAATTTCTGTTCTGTTTCTTTTATCATTTTCGACATAAAAAATAAATATAAGTTCTACAGTTTTTAAATTATTGCTCTTTTGCTTCCTTTCTCTTTATTTTTACTTTATTTCTGCTTGACGTTAGATTCTGTGTCTTTTCTTGACATTATTATCCCCCTTCTCCAATTAAGCGAAGAACTTCACCGGTCATCTATATTTTTTCTTGTCCTTCTTTGGGGTTGACTTCTTTTACTCTTGCCACTGGTACTTCCCTTAAAATGTTTCACTTGGAATTCCTTTTCTGTTCCAAATATTTGTTCTTAACTACATCTCCATATGTTTTCAAATTAAAGTCATGCGAAGTTTGTTGTGTGGCAGTATATACATTGGTCAGGGCTTTCATTTTCAAAGTTTTAAAGTCAGTTTGAATATGACTGGAAGGTAATCATTTTTGAAGCCGAAACATTTAGATGTTTGACAAGAGTAAATTACGTCATGAGAACAGTTTCTTTCCTGGCCAATGAAATCAACCACAGCCTTACGAGACTCTGTTTTATTATAGAATTAGGCTTTACTAGATTTTATTAGGTAAGTTAACGATTTTTAATAAAATTGTTGGTAAAAAGTAATTTAGATAATGAATATACCATGTTAATTTCAGCTTATCTTTTATTAGAAATGTTTTAAATAATGTATTTTGGTGATGCAACGTTTTCTTATGCCATTCGAAGATTTTTAATCATATTATATATATATATATATATATATATATATATATAATATGATTAAAAATATATATTTTTATACATACATATATATATATATATACATACACACACACAGGGTGATTGAAAAGTAACTTCCTACTTTTTATGCATGATGGACTCTCCCATATAATTATAATTTTTACAAGATATAAAATAGGAAGTTACTTTTTCAATCACTTTATATATATATATATATATATATATATATATATATATATATATATATATATAGTTACTACATTTAACTGCTTATACTTCTTGGGTTTTTTTATATGCAATTTTCATTGGTGCATTTTTTTTCCAGAGCGTATATAGCCAAAACAAACCAACATATTGATAAAACGTCAAAGAACAACTCTGCCACTACTAACCCTTCCAAAAGAAAAAAAAATGCTCCTTCTTGTTCGACGATCGTTTAGCGTGTAACTCAGAGTAACGATTTGAATTTGTGTCCCTCAGTACTGTTTGGTTTGTTTATATATATATATATATATATATATATATATATATATATATATATATATATATATATATATATATATAAATAATTTTTTTTAATTATAATCTCACTTAATTTTAATATGAATTATCTAAATATAACCCATTTTTAATTTATTAAATATATTTCACTTAAGTATTATCTTTGGAAAAATATTTTTGAGAATCTTGTATTTTAAACTTAACATTATCCCTATAAAAAAAAGTTTTAAAAAAATAAACCTTTTCATTCATCTCTTACTTTCAAATTAACACTTCATTCTTCAGATAACCCCAATTTAATTTCATAAGGTTAATATCCATGTCTAATTTTATAAAACCTCTCCGCCTGACCACTGTCTCATGCCTTTTGACTGACTGAAAAATTGAAATGGATAATTTCTGTATTAATTTTTGATAGCTGTCACAGTTAAATTTCTAATTCCAACACAAACTCAGTCTATATGCCAGGGTTGAATAAAACTGACAAAATTTTCGTCGGTTGAAATAGATTTCTCCCTCATATAAGGTTATTTTGGATTTATGGTTTACTACTATTTATTTGCTCTGTATAATAAATATATTTAGCTCTTTTTGTGGATCAGTTTTAATATTTTATGTTACTAGGATCCACTTGGATTATATACCAACGGATTTATTGCCTTTACTATATATATATATATATATATAATATGAATATTATTGGGGGCCAAAAAAAATATATAACCTCAGAACAGAGTGAAGGTATTGAGTAATGGGAACAAAACGTTCGGGAATTGCGAAAAAAAAAGTTTAAGAGGAAAATTAAAAGAAATTGAAAATGCTGGCAATATAAAAACTTAAAGATGACGTAATTTTAAAAGAAAAGCTTTCTTCAGGAATGTTGCAAAAAGGTCTTTTTCAGGGGTACAGATCCCAACCAAGAAGCTTTAAGTTAAAGAGAAGATCCATATAAAACAGAGCACTTGCACGTGGTGTAATGGTTAACAAGCTTATCTTGTTGGATCATTTACGATTGAGTAATGCGCTCGATCATCACTAGGTGCCCCCATACTTTCGGCCTTGTGCCACAACTAAGCTACGCTTAGTATATCACTATGCATGCAAGACAATGCTTTTCACATTCTGTCCATCTATGCCAAAGAAGTTTCAATCTCATCAAATGGATTAGTCCCCGGTCTCTCCGAATATAAATGTAATATAATGAAGTTATGCAACAGGTACCGCGACAATAAATAATTTTTTGATTTTTTTAGTATCAAAAAAAAATTATTGAATTTTATAAAAGTTAATTCGTGAATTCATTTTGCTACGTAAATTCATTGTGAATTGATAGCCGATATTGAAATCAAACTCATACAATGTGATTTCTTAAAATGCAGAAACAAAAAAATAATTTGTAATTCGTAACCTGTTTTTTTTATATATTACTATCGATTAAATACGAATTAAAAAAAAAAAATTTTTACGAATTAATTTATGAAATCACGTCGTATAACCATATTTGTTTTGGCTTTCGTATAGTGAATAAATTTACAATTAATTTTCATAACAAATTTCCCCACTTCCACCGCTATTATCTTTTTATAAAATCTAATACAAAAATTCTTTTTAAGATATTTGTAGTCTGGATTGCCTAATCGAAATGAAAAGAAAATTTTTAAAAAAAAACGGATTATTTTTGGTCGCAGTGCATATTCTAAAAGTCCACCTGTAAAATACAAAACTTATTTGGTTCGTCTGTCATTAAAACAAATGGATAAGAAAATGAAAAACAATGTTCGAGTACAGAAGATATCGAGGACGCAATACAAACCGTTGCAAGTTATGTTAAAGTTGTAACGTTAGGAGACTAGTAAATGTTGTAGAATGTTAAGGAGCTTAATATTAGCGCTTATGGAATATTGTTTTAATCAAGTATTTATTATCGTCTATATCTTTTGAATTTCTTTATTAAATAAAATAATGTTGCACTTAGTTTTTATAACAGAATTAGCCACCAGAAAACAAGTTATTAACAATATTTTTAGTAAGGTTGGATATTATAAGCTGAAGTTTTACACGATATGTTTCTCATAAAAATATTAGTATATCCGAAAAAGGTTATTGACATAGGTTAGTAAATAAATACCAATTTTATTGTGAAAATATTTATTTACTTTCAAATTAGGGTTTCTTCTTTTTTTTTTTTAGTTTGATTTGAAATGTAAATTTTTGTTAATGACTGTCACCAACTTAATATAACTGATATAATATGAAAGTTTGTACTTTTAAGGTCACTGTTTTAATTTAGTTACTACTTCGGTCTAATATTTACAAAATTTAACTTCGAGTGGTGCCAAACCACATTGAATGAAATGCTGGGTAAAAAGATTAGGTCGGTGCCAATTTTCAAGGTTGAGGGGCTTGAAAATAAATCATAGGAAGTCAGAGTTTATCTGAAGTCGAATTCTGACCACTGGCATTTGGAAAAAAAATTACGTATTTACTTCGGCTACTTTTGTGTGTGTGTGTGTATTCTTCAGAATAAATTCACGTACGTAAAATTCAGTGTTGTGGAAGCATGACTTTATTCAGCCAATATTTTACTGCCTTTGTATCAAATTAATCCTTTTTAACTTTCTGTAGAAAAAGAATTTTCTCGTCATCCCTCTCTCTATATATATATATATATATATATATATATATATATATATATATATATATATATATATATATGTGTGTGTGTTTTTACTGCAATTAATGAGAGATCCAAACAATTTACCAGGTAAATTGTTTGGATCTCATTAATTGTAATTCACGTATATGCTTTATAATAAAAATTATATTGAGCAAACTTTTGTGGATCAGTTTTATTTCCCAAGCACGTAAGTGAATGGATTCGACTGGAATTCGAACTCGAATTCCAATCAATATTACATTCACTTGCGTGCTAATACCCTTGGGAAAGGTATGGATGTTCTTCTTCACCGCCCAGCTATGGGTAAATGGCAGTACAGACTGGATTCTTTAGCAGTTGGATGGCAACTGGTCTACCGCAAAAAGAAATGGTAACCTACTGCGGGAAAAAATCTGCCTCGTCAGTCATATATCGAAAGATACATGATCACCTATGCGTGTATCACGCATGGCACATAACTGATATTAATAGTATCTACCTGAATTACTTACCCACGGATTTATTTATTTTATATATATATATATATATATATATATATATATATATATATATATATATATATATATATATATATATATATATATAAAATGGTGAAATATAGTTTACTTTATATTTATGGGATAAAATGCTCAATATCAGAGATAGAGCGTATGTAAATATAAAAGTGAACATTATAAAGTGGACAATGTGGCCTGAAGACTGCGTTTAGCATAAAATAGTCTGTCATCTCTGAGTGTTGACTTCAGAGTTCACTTTTATACTTATATTTACATACGCTCTATCTCTGACATTGAGCACTTTATCCCATAAATATAATAAGCATACCTTAAAACTATATTCTATCATATATATACATATGTCTGTGTGTGTGTTTCTATCTCACTCGTACCGAGTAATTTATTCTAAAATGTACTTTTGCGGCTAATTTTCTGCAATCAATGTGGTCGTTCACAATGTGCAAACCCGGTTTAGAACAAAATCAAATGGAGAGAAATAGATTAGAAAGATTGTAATGGACAAATCCCCAAAGTGGGAAGGTCTTGCTTCCTTAAAAAAAAAAAAACAGCATTTCCAATCCTGGCTTTTACCTGGGTTTGAACGCCGGTCTTTTGTGCTAATGGGAAAAACTGATTTCAGCCACAAGGCACAATGCATGTGTTTCTTTCTTCTGTCATCGTATTTGTCTTTTTACCCCTATCTTTTTTGAAACACGCTTTACACCCGCAGTTTTTTTTTTCTTTTTAGTTCTTTATTTATGTTCTTTTATTTTTATTTATTTAGCGTTTCGCCTTGCCCGGCACTAAGAAAATAATTATCTGTCGAAGAGATAATTTGTGTGTCCTAGAAACTAAGTGTCCCTCGTTACTAACGTTATTTAACCGGGCACGTGCCAGGGCGCGGTCGCACGTTGCGAGTTACAAGGGTCGGGCGACTCCGATGTGTAGTAATAGCAGTTGTAGTAGTTGCAAGAGACTGGCCATCATCATCAACAGCGTCCGTCTTCGTAGTGTGATGCTGTGTAGAGGGGAGCCAGCGTGACGGTGTAACACAGTCAACTGTCGTGTTCTTAACGAGTGTCCTTATTGTCAAGTGACGTCGCCTCCAGGCCGGATCCGGCCTTAGTTCGATTGAGAACCGTTGCTTGACAGCCGTGGACAGAGCAGAATAAGTAGGCGGGGAGATGGGTTTGAATTTTGATTGAAACAAGAGAACAAATCGACGTACCCACGTGCAAATGCGACCCGCTCCCGAAAAGAGTGGAACACGCACAAGGCCCGAATTTATCGTTCAACAAATAAAAAACACTTCTCGTTGTAAACTGAAACTTTGATTCAGTGGTCAGTGTATTTGAAATGGCAAGTATTGAATTGTAGGTCTGTTTCTGCAACTGTTTCCTACAGAAAGTTTTGTTTGCTAAGACGGTACGACAAAACAACAGATGAAAAAGACATCAGCATTTCTAGCGATGATGTTTATA
>CAHIKZ030000761.1:1110000-1130000 GCA_903632075.3 Acanthosepion pharaonis
AAATAACATTTAATAAAAATCTGTAGGATTAATAAAAAAAAATCCAACCCCTTTTTTGATATATATATATATATATTAAGGTAGAGTATATTTATAGGTTAAAGTCAATTATTAGGAATCTGAATGAACAAATTAGCAAACCATGTACGCACAGATAAACACAAGAGAACTTAGTAATAACAACAAACAATAAAATAAAAAATATTTTTTTTTACAATTTAACTAACAACACTGTAAATAGCTCAAAAAAACTGAATCCAGATCCATAATTATTCCCACTCAATAGCCCCTAGAATAATTCAAAACACAGCCGTTACCACCCATCAAAACAATCGTTAGACTACCCACAATGAATCACTGACGTGTATATATAAATATTCGAGCAAAAATACAATGTGCATGGCCTGGCGATTGCGTTTAGCAGGAAAAAGACTGTCGCCTTTAATGTCCACTTATATATATATATATATATATAATGTCTACATTTATATCTATCTATATATATATATATATATATATATATATATATATATAATGTCCACACACACACACACACACACACACACACACACACACACACATATATATATATATATATATATATATATAATGTCCACTGTATTCGTCTTTCTGTATGAATCCTTCTCTTGTCATGGACAAGAAAAAACATTTTCCCTATTGATGGGTGCGTGGCGCTTTTCGATCTAACTTTTATGGACACGTTGCAGATGCTGGACATATAAATGTGCATTTAGTGTTTCAGTGCATTTTAAATTAATAATAACCCAACGATCCCACTACACGCACAGTATTACATGTCTTGCATAGAGCTCAACTTTTGGGGATAGTTCTGAAGATTTGTCCTTTCAATTTTTTGCGCTTAAATCTTTCGTATAGTAATGTAGTGTTTATTCTCACCTATCCAGCTATGATACGTAGTAAGAATGATACATTCGTTATGACAATTAATTCTCCAAAACGGAAATTACTTATAATTCAACTGAATATATCACATCTTCGTCAGTACTATTTAAAGTTAGGTTTGGTTTGGTTTGGTTTGGTCTACGGCATATCAACCTCAATGGGTCATTTAATGCCGATAAGATTTTTATTGCTGGTAATATTACTGTTCAAAAATGTATTGCTGGTAATATTTTTTTACAAAATATATTGCTGGTATTAAAATCTATTTTATAGTGTTTTTGACCCCAGTTTGGAGGTTAACTATTTACCCATAGTAGGGATCCTAACAGGTGCTAAAAGGGTTAGGATAGAGCTGAGAACCCCAGCAACTAAAAGATGGTGCCACGCTCCTCAAAACCTCCTGATCAGATGCCTTACTGTCAGATGTAGTTTATCGGCTTAGACAGGACGCTATTTAAAGTTACATTCTGTTTCATGTGTTAGAATGGCAGATACAACTCTTGAGGTTCTAGCAAATTTCAGGAATTACTTTAAATTATGTTACAAAAAAGATTAAAGAATTAATGCTACTCTCATGATTCGGAATGTGGAAGGAAATGAAACCCTAACAATGTTGTTCAAAACTACTTTAAGCATTTTAACAACGGTATCTTGTTCATTGGATTGATTGATAGATTTAGGTTTTTTACGGCTTATCAACCTTTTGCGGGTTATTTAATGCCGGGAAATATTATTACATTGTAAAACATTTTTGTAGACAATAATAATTTACTGATACAAGTAACCCATAGATGGAGGGAGAAGAGGTGGATTCCTATCTTTCGAAACGGGATTTGCGTCTAAATAAATATGACTAACCCGACTGGGACTAGAACTGGGTTGTCCGATTTTCAATTCCGATCAGTTATTTATTACACTACCTGCGTTATATTTTGTCGATTAAGATGTTTTAAAATGTAAGGTACATAGGAAGCCAATCACCCAGACGTAGAAACTTTCAGAACTATGATCGTAGAAAGCCGCCACTTATAGAATATTCTTGTTCTTATATGTACCCTTTCCCTTCAGGATGTGGGCGATCATGGCCCTCCACAACTTCCTGTCTTTTGTAGCTTTCAATAAAGTTTGTCATTTTACGGTCTCTCCTACATGCTGTTCTGCTTACGATTTACATAAGATCTTTAGCTAGGTTATTCGGCGGTTTTATCCATCTCACCCACTTTCAATATGTCCTGTGAGGGTCAAATATTCCAAGACTTCTTTCCTTATTATTTGCCCTAGAAATTTCAAGTATAAGTGTCGTTTTTGTTTTGTTGCCCAGTCCAAAATATTATCAGCATCCTTCTATAGAACCATATTTCTGTTGCCTTGTGTCTTCTTCATATGCAAAGAGTTTATCCAGCATTCACTGCCATATTGGCTGACCGATTTTATATAACAGTTTAACACAGTTTACTTTGTTTATAACGAAATTTTCCTGTTTCTTAATTCTTTGCTTAATTTTTGGAAGAAAAACATACAGAAGTCCTCGAGTGTTTACTCATGAACCATGAGTTGATTAAACACACGAATAAACTTTTGATACACCAAAGTATTTTGCATTTAAAATATTGTTTAAAATGGTCGATGTTATAATGACTTTAACTTGGATACCTGCCGTAGAGAGGTGTTAGCAAGGAGACTGCACGACGCCCGCAGCAAATGTACTCCTAGAAATATCATTCGGGAATCATTTTCCTGCAGCGAGACTATCTCTAGTCACAACAACATCGTGCAGGTGTCATAAGAGAGAGCCATCTGAGTAAACAAATAGCGCTCTGTACAGTTCAATGGTGAGAGCAAGTTCCACATGCAGATGATGGTTGTTTCCGTGTAGGATGAAGATCTAGGGAGCAACATCTTCCATGGCATTTTTATCCATGAATCTACAGAACATAATGGTTGGTACTATGTTATGATTCTCGCTCACCTCTGTTGTTTGTGGAAGGAAAGTTGAAGAGCACCATTCACGTCAAATAAATTGCTTGTACTACCGACTGGCAACAGGATGGCAATATGCTGTTTCAGCAGAATAATACCAGCCTACATGGTGCCCGTGTTAGTCAATATGGTCTACAAGTTATCCAACAACGTCTCTGGCCGGCATGATCACCAGACCTGTCCCCTATTAAGTATATATGGAATATGATGGGACAACGCTTGCCTCGTTCAGTTAGCCCACCTACAACTCTTGATGGAATAATATATACGATTTTAATACTATTGATTGATCTATATATGTGCTTATTTACTGTAACCTGTTTATATATCTGGACGTTTCATCTAAAGTGAATTAAAACACACATGTTACAGCTTAACTTCCATTTGTACATTAATATTAATCTTGTTCTGATTGGCCATTATTTGTATAATTTTTTATTTGGATTTTTTTTTCCTTCACTAGGAACAAACGTCCCACAAAGTGATCGAAAAACGCCGCCGGGATCGGATAAACAACTGCTTAGCAGAACTTAGTCAAACGGTACCTGCCGCGTTTGCCAAACAGGTGAGTTACATTAGTTTCAAATCAATTCCCGCCTCTTTGGAACACTCTTTAAATACAATACCACTTTATATGAAAGTAGCGAATGTGGCAAAAATAGACCCAAGAAATTGGCCACTCAAAATAAATATAAAAGACAAAACACCTGTAAAGCCAGATTAAATCTATATAAATAATGTGTCTATATCTCTGGGATGAGGTATTATAATTACTTACATTATTTATATTATTCGGACTGTTATCCTCATCTTCAATGCCATATTCACAACGTTTCGGCCGTTGTAATCTCCAGCCTTCTTCAGACGATCAGAATTTCGAACTGAACCCTTTATTTCGTCCATCGGGGTAGATTGTTCTAGTTCCACGTACCATGCCTCTTCCGGGTGTGTCGGTTATTTCCCTTTAACTCAGCTCTCCAAGTTTGGTTCACCACTGCAAAATGTTGTGAGTTCAATACCAGCACACAGCAGTGGTGAACCAAATTTATCATATATGTATATATATCAAGAAGGAAAAAACTTAACACATCATCGGTAATAAATTTATTTCGACAGATGAATATTTTGCTATCTGCCTCATCAGACCGAAATAAATTTATTACCAACTTTATATTAAAAAGACCTAGTTGGATTATCCTTTCCACTTACGGATTTGATATTATCTCTCTCTCTCTCTATATATATATATATATATATATATATATATATATATATATTATTATTATTATTATTATTATTATTATTATTTAGGTTATCGTAACCACTTACGGATTTGATATTATCTATCTATCTATCTCTCTCTATATATATATACATATATATATATATATATATTATTATTATTATTATTATTATTTAGGTTATTTTAACCACTTAAGGATTTGATATTATCTATATATCTATCGATTTTTACCGCTTATGGATTTGATATTATCTATCTATCTATCTATCTATCTATCCAAATATATATATATATATATATATATATATATATATATATATATATATATATATATATATATATAATTATTATTTACGTTATTTTTAGTGGAATGTTTGAGTAGACGCTTCGTTTATTTATTAAACAATATATATTTTAATATTTTCGTTTACCGACCTGAATATTCAAAAAATCTTATTAGTTTTTTCATGTTTGCGAATCCCGGAAGCTGTATATAATAATAATAATCTGAAAATATGTGTTTTTCCAGCGCATTACATGTGACCACTTTCCAATAATATTTCGGACATAACCAAATACCAGCCGTCATTTTTAATGGCATCGTTAAAGTTACTTCTATTATAATATACCCAAACATGCTAAACACGTCATCTAGGAGAAAAGATTTATCGAATATTATTATTACTCGTCCCACTGTTGGGTAATGTTCAACTAGCTAGTCTCACAGACTTTTAATGTCGTCGAGAGTTCAATCTCCACTAGGTGTCTCATCCTTGTGTCTCATTAAGCTGAGATTAGTAAATAGATTATAGATATACGACATCAAGGATATTAGATGAACTGCAGGAATTATGGTCTCAGTTGCACAGAGACGTGGTATGCGCATTCACCGCAGTCTGTAGTAGAGAATGAACACGTGAAACTTATTTATGATACGAACATCTTCCCTGACAAGCGCTTGGAGAGAAATCGCCCTGATATCACACTTATGTCCAAGCAGAGTCATGAATGGATCCTGGTAGACGTTGCGGCACCTTGGGAGGATAAGAAAATCATGAAGGCGGTACAGGCGAAAGATGTCAGGATCTGGCGGGAAAATCAGGGAAATATACGAAGTGGCAGTTCAAATTGTCCGTTTGGCACAATCGGAAATATTTCCAGGAATCTTTCTGCCACTGAAACACTGAAATTTAGAGATTCAATTTTTAAAAAATGATGTTTCAATATTACTTGCAATTTATAATTCCAACAATGTTATTTATAAGGAATATAAGTCAAATATATCGTTAAGAGTAGAGATGAACACTATAGCGGTTATGAGAACACTCTTATGATAGTTTCTTTGATTTGTGATTGCTCATAATCTGTTATGATTGTTAGAAACGATAATATTATTAACATTCCCTGTTTTTCTTTTTCAGTCATCGGGGAAATTAGAGAAAGCAGAAATTCTAGAAATGACAGTCGAGTATTTACGAGCGGTGCAAGCAACAGAAATTGGAATGAGATTCGAAAATGGTAATTTTTTTTTTTTTTCATCCATACGATAATAGAAAACAAGAAAAGAAAGAATATATATTAAAATGGTTCGATTTCTCTTTGCAACAAATAAAACACAATTTGGCGAGACATTTGTTTGAAGAATAAAACGGTTTTCAGATCAATTTTAAACTTAATAATAGGGTCGAGTCGTTATTTGCACTCGCCCATATAATAGTAATCTGCCTTTTTTATACGCTTGTATCCGTAACACAGTACATATTCCAGGCCTCCTTTCTGTGCTTATTTATACTGGAACAATAGAGGGTCAGTGAAAAGTACTTAAAAGGGCATAGTTTCTTTGATTTCACTTAATCTCTGATAATTGTAAGAAATCTTCATATTGCTAGCCAAGGGTCCTACGGCAATCGCTATACCTGAAATGGAATGGTTCTATTAGGCATCTTGTGTTTCCTTTTCGGTAAGCAGAACATTATGGCATTATTGCGTCCGTAACATCATGTTAACTTGTTACCTCATTTCCCGTCCATATTTTTCTTTCGATTTTCGAGCACAAATCTTTAACTTACAAATTAAAAATATGTAAGAATCGACAAGACAAATGATTCAACAGCCCGAACATCACGAGGCAATTTTCATGCATTGTGCATGAAAGAATATTGAGTTTGAAACTATCCAAGATTGGACTTTGAAACTGTCAAAGTTTGGACTTTGAAACTATCAAAGATTGAACTTTGAAAGTATCAAAGATTTGACTTTGAAACTATCAAATTTAGACTTTGAAACTATCAAAGATTGAACTTTGAAACTATCAAAGAAAACAATAGGCATTTGATGATGCATTGTTTCATGATCATAGATTTATTTTATATATATCGGATACATAGACAAGTGTGTCTATGTTACGATTACAAAATAGAGTTGGACCAGTGTGGGAGTTAACATCGTTGCAACTCAATCTTCCTTTCCTTCATTTTATATCATTTAGTCCCGTGCAGACTTTGGGTAAACTTGTTAAAATTTTACCCCAAATCTAAAAGAACAAGTTTAGTTTGCGTTTTTTTAATATGTTTTTAACTTTATTTTTTTTCCCGCGTTTTTCTCTTCGTCCTTTTTTTTCCTTACTTTAACGATGACATCAAAAGGCAAGATGACCACATGTGTGTCTTTAAATGTATTTTATCAAATTATTATATTAATTTCTAGTAATTATAAAGATGATATTTTTATCAATCACTTTACACATTTTTTATACTATCTTACCCATTTTTTTACTTTTCAAGGAGGAATTCATTTCTCTTCGACTATTTCAACTACTTCTTCATTTTTCCCTACTCACTCACCGTAACTCTACACCATCTTCCTTTTCTTGGTCCCCCCTTTTTTTTCTATATTTCTTTTTTTTTATCTCCTTCTGTTTATTTTCTATTAGCTTCCCCTTCTCTGTCCCCTACACAAACTTAACATCGACAGGAGATCCCATTTTTCAACTTGTTTTAATCCTTAATTAAGTTAATGATTAATTGATTAATTATTGCTTGAGAACAAGAGAAATATTTTATTCAAGTTGTTTCAATCACAACGATGTCACATAATGCAGAAAACGAAGTAGATAGCATCAGCTGCACAAGGGCCTGCACGTGTTATGGGCTCGTCTCGTGCTCCACGTTCGCTGTTCGTGTCGGCTTCGTAACTTCGTAGCAAAGGGCAAAAATCCCGCGATTGTCTTTGGTTCAACACAGATAAAATAAGAAACTTTGACGCTACTCGGCGTTGTCCCAACGAGAAGGAGTAATTATTTTCCAAGCGTAGCTTAAATGCGACACAAGGCCGAAAGTATGGGGCACCCAGTGAGGATCGAACTCACTACTCATTCGTAATTGTGCTAGCGAGACAAGCTTGCCAACCATTACACCGCCTCGAGGTGCCCAACGCGACGGAGTATCAGAATTACTAGCAACTGCCTCATAGAAGGAAAACATAATCAGACCTATGAGAGGATACCGGAAAATATCTCAGCCCAACAAAGCAAGGGGTTTTCTTTTAATACTCATGTTTATTTAGTTGATTAAACTTTTGAAATTGGGTCGGGCCGAGAACTTTTCAGCGCCTCTAGTATACCTCTATATTTTCTTTCTTATCTTCAATGCATTTCTATAGTAAAATAATTTCCAATTTACATTAATTTTTTTCTAGTGTTTCGAACGTATTCTCTAATGCTGAAAAATCCTCGCCATTTTAATGGGTGGATGTGCGGATAGCGTAGCGATCATGAACACAGAAAGTGGGTTCGTTGAGCCGATTTCAAATTCCAGCCACTGGTGTTGCGTTTACTTTTGCACAAATACCCTTGGAAAATGTATGAATCCAACTCTTCTTCCTCTGGCTATGGGCTTAATTGCAAATAACCAGACTGGGACAATTATTCATTCCTGGAGAAATATCCTTATTCCAAACACCCCCTTTATTAAATATTCAGGAAATTCATTTGGGCTGTGAGCATTCTAGACCAAAACATTTAATTTGAATATTTAATAAAAAGGGTTTATTTTTGGAACAGACTCTCGAGGGGATGCTTCCCTGAACATTATAATCTTAACTTCTTCGTCAACTGTTAACTATCTTATATACCCTCATAATCTCCCTACGTCCGTATAACAACCTCATTGAGTAAACCTCTGCTTTGAGTGGCACTTGGTCCTTGTATTGGGTGAACATCAGTATTATCCCTCAATAAGACCAAGTGACAACAATTTTCAAATCTCTAGCACTCTTCTAAATATTCTCCGTGCTACGCTGTAGTCTAATTGCTTTAATACGTTTGATGCTATTAACGAATATAATTTGCATAGTACCTGGTATAAATTAGGGGTGCCTATGGATCAGTATTTTGCCGGTGATCAGAGTGTAGTATCTGTAGGTTCTGTGAAAAGTATTACACACACGCACTAGATAGATTGATTTTAATGTATATTAATTTATCATATAAAGTGATTTTCCAAGCGTAGCTCAGATGTGGCACAAGGCTGAAAGTAGGGAGCACTCAGTCGTAAATGATCTAGCAAGACAAGCTTACTAACCATTACATCACGTCGATATCAAAGCCATTTTCCTGGTTTGGATTTTCATTGTCATTGCTTGAGAATATCAAAGATCGTTTCCATAAAGACAAACTAGTGAAGAAAACAAATTGACTGAAATGAAAAAGCTGTTTTATTTCAATCCAAATTACACGAAGATAGAATAAGGTTCAAGCCAACTCATTTTTCTTGTTGTTGTCAATTTAACACGTGATATAATAGGCAGGATTTATTAAACAAATCAAAACTTTCATTCACTGAACTTATTGCGGATATAATGAGAGCAAAGTCTGGTGGCAGATAAGAAATGCTAGCCGCAGACGTAGTTTCAGCTTTTTCTTATTACTACCCACTGACTTTACCTCTACTCCATCACGTCCTCTTTTTCTTTTTTCTGCTTGAACAAACTAAATATTTCAGACGATGTAGAAAATATTCGATTAATCATCATTAAGCACTGAATTTGAAAATTGTTTGCCTAGCTTTTGTTCCCGCAAATTTCGGACAGCGTATTTTAATTTTCTTAGAATTAAAATAAAAACATTGTCTCTCATCAAGTATTAAGGTAAGTATTGCTAACAGGACATGTGCACAATTTAATCACCTATTTTACGAGAACAAATATTGCCAATAATATTGACATAAAAATCAACTATAAATGGTCTTCCTTTAAATAGTTTGAAAATTATAAAAAGGTAATCCTAGTAGTCAGGAATTAAAGCAAACATTATTGACAATTCGGCTATTATATAAACAATGTAAATATATTGCTAATTATTTTACTAAAAAAAAGCCTTGCTAATAATTTTACTATAGGAATACATAGTAAATTCCTATACAACTGTACTGAAAATAATTTTTTTTAAATTCTCAGAAATTAATTCAAGAATTGCTTACAGATGATGCTTTTTTTATATGGAATTTATCAATAATATTTTAATTTCGTTTACTATATTTTTACGATGATATTGTCTTTACAACATGTCACCCCCTGTTAAGTTACACTTATTTTTTCAGCATGAAGATTATCAGCAAAACAAAGATCAGAGTAGTTAAAAAATTTTAAGTATGAAAGAAGGCGTAGATTTTTTAATACAACTCACGGAAACTAACTGAAATTTCTAAATAAGTGATGTATTTTAACCATAAAATCAGGTTCAAACTTAAGAATTCGCTTAGCCTGACGAAGTTCAGCTAAAATTAGTCGATATTTATAATAAAATAAAAATAAAAAGTATTTAATTTCGATTGTGGGAAATCGAACTCATTACTAATAACCAACCAAGGTAGCCTGACCAAACAAAGTAGTCTCGCCAACTATTATTTTAAACCGAGGCAACCAGGACACATTGTATTTATATTTCTGTTATAACTGCTGTTGTGATTGTTAAAGTGAAGTTGCTTTTTTCCATTCTTTTCTTTATAAACCACGAAGCATGTTTGCCTCTTTATGGAAAGGCGTCTCATATCTTTTTGCTTTATACTGTCAACTGACCCCTCATGTCTGATCCAGGTGACTTTTCTTGTTTCGTCTTGTAGCCCTGATTCTCAAATTACATACTCTTTGTCCACCCCTATCTAATTATTGATTTTTTTTTATCCAAAGACAATCCAATAAAAAGCCAAAAGATTCAAGCTGTGATTAAATTTACTATTTTGACGTGATTTTTTTGTAAACTGAGAAAGATTTGCCAAAAACTGAGATTTGAAACCCGCATTGTCATTATTAGTTGTTATTAGTTACGATCGACGCTATAATCACAGTGCTGGTATTGTTACCAGACTTAAGATTGATAACACTGCAGCTATTTCTATTGTCGAGCAGTGTTTGCTTAAGCACAACACAGTGGATCAAGTGCATCTCAAAAACTTTCTCGGATAATCTTATTAGAAGCCCCCCCCCCTCAAAAATGATCGATGTTATCATACGTTGATTTCTAACACATGCTGTTGTCATCTATCACACTTGCATTCTGATTAATGATCCAAACTATAGACACTACATCTGTTCGTACAACGGCGGATTTTAACGAATTTAAATCATATTCAAAAAAAAAAAAATTCATATTATTTACACGGTTTACTGGGAAAACACTAAACTGGAAGAAGCGATGCGATGGTGAAGGAAATTTTTTACTTTCTACCCTATCAACAATGAAAGACATGTCCGCCTACCAAATAATACTTTCTCGTTTCCTCTATTCAATTCCAGTTTCTATAAATCGATATTTCGTTCTTTGTTCTTATTTAAGAAATAATAGATAATTAATAAGAAAAAAAATAGATATTAAGAAAAAGAGCTTCAGTTTGATTTACGGGCGCTAAATGTGTTGAAGAAGACTTAACTTCCGAACATCAAAATCTTGGTCAGGATGAGTGCAGCTCTTGCAACCCTCTTTTGGAGATAAATTCATCTCTTCCGCGGTGCATTTAACTCCTGTAAAAGAGTAACGGTGGAATTATGGATAGCGGCTCAGATTGAGAAATCGGCAGAGCCGAGTTCAAATTCCAGTCGAATCCATTCACTTACGTGATAATACCCTTGGGAAAGGTATGAATCCTCTTCTTCTCCCACCAGATATGGGTAAATAGCAAAACAGACTTGGATAGCAACTGATCTACCGCAAAAAGAAATGGCAACCTAATGCGGGAAAAAACTGCTTCGTCAGTCATGTATGGAAAGATACATGATCGCCTAAGCGTGTATCACGCATGGCAGATAACTGACTGAAAAGAGTTAGATGCTGAATTCTTCTTATTTTTATAGGTGTCGTGCCCTTCCAGGGAGTTAGCGATCATGGCTCTCCAAAAATTCCTCTCTTTTGTAGCTCTTAATAAATTTTGCCTTTTTGCTATCTCTCCTAATCCCTGTTCTGCCATCCATTTGCACAAGCTCGTTAGGCAGGTTATGCGCTGTTTTCGTATTTCCTTCATTCTGTCCTGTGAGTGTCAAATTTTCCAAGCCTTCTTTTCTCATTATGTGCCTTAGAAATTTCAGCTGTCCCTTTTTGATGCTAAGTAAAAGCATTTTCTCTAAAACTTCATCGTTGCCCACATGTTCGGTCTATGGTATTCTCAGCATCGTTCTGTATAACCATATTTACATCACGTCAAGTCTCTTCATTATCTGTGAGGAGATTGTCCAGCATTTCCTGTCGTATAGGAGGACTGATATTACATAACAGTTCAGTACTCTTTTCTTGGTTTCTGTTGCTTCAAGTCTCTTCTTCATCTGAGAGGAGATTGTCCAGCATTTCCTGCCATATAGGAGGAATGATATTATGTAACAGTTCAGTACTCTTTTCTTTGTTTCTAACGTTATTTTCCTGTTTCTTAATACTTTGCTTAGTTTTTAGAAGACATCTTTCGCTATTCCAATGCGCCTTTGCATTTCGGTATCGCAGATTCGACCCTCTGTTAAAACACCTCCCGGATATTTAATGTATTTGCTTGATTTTGGTAACCACAATTGGTAATTCTCATCTCATATTGTTCCTTTTGCTGACGACTATTCATTCTGTTTTCTTGGAATTGATGTTTAGTGTTTCCTTCTCGTTTTCTTTCACTACCTTCTCTAGGGATTCTTGTACTTTCTTGCAGGGATTCTTGTACTTTCTTGCAGGGATTCTTGTACTTTCTTGTAGGGGTTCTTGTACTTTCCTTTCTGTGTCTGACGTTAAAGAAATTGAATTAAAGAAGCTGAATTATATTTGAAAAACCACTAAATCCAGTTCTAAAAACGCTAAATTGTCAACTCTGATATGTGCAAACAGGTAACTAGTTAAAACAATATATTTTAAATTAACCAGTAATATTAAAAAAATTAGGGCAAACGCCTGATTAGCTACGAAATGTACAAGATCAAATTTTAACATCATATAATTTGTCTGGTGTAATTTGGTGAGAAGACTCTGTGAAGTTAAATTATTCGAATAATCCCAACGAAGCCATCAAAATACTGTTGAGATCGTTATTTTTCCTGTAAGCTCAATGACTAATATATTAGGCTTACGTCCATATAGCGTTGAAATCCCCGTTCCCATTACCGAAGTTAAGCAACGTCGAGTCAGGTCAATATCTAAAGGGGGGATCATTGGGGAATACTAGGTGCAGAGAGCATAGATGTGAGGTTGGTTTAATGGATAATGGCTTGGAATTGTTAATCGGAGAGCCGAGTTCCAATTTCCGCTGGGTTCGTTATACTCTTGGGAAAGATATAAATCCACCTCTCTACCTCCAGCTATGGGTTAATTAGTATGATTTGTATTAGTAAATCATTATCCCAAAAAACATACTTACAATCTAAAAATATTTTTTGGCTTTAAATAACCTGCAAAGGGTTGATAATCCGTCGAAAGCGAATCAACCATAATGCAAATATTCTTGCAGTCAAATAAACTGCTTGAAACGAAAAATTAATCACAGCCTGGCAACCGAGGTTGCATCCTACATACAACTATTGCACTATCAAAGATAATGTCAGGTATACACCCTAATGTCTGAAGTAAGAGTTGAAGGAAACTAGAAAATGTCTGGATAACCATTATAACATAACCTTGGGTTGTGTTCTGCATTAAGAAGACAGATCGTCTCTCCTACACCAAAAATGAATATAAATCATCTTCTGCCATTGTCGGGTGGTGAATTGTTACTTTTATCAACAGAATATGTGGATTGTTTCTTGTTGTTGTTTCCTCAGAAACTTTCTCCATTGTATCACTATTTTATTTATCAGTCAATTTTGATGTTACCTGTGAATCTTTGCTGCATTTAATTTTCCCTTTTGCAATTCCCTCTCCATTGTCCTTTAACTCTAAACTCGTTTAACCAGTGCGCGCATGCGCAGAGTTGTTGTTCGCTGTCTCTCTCTTCTCTCTCTGTCTCTCTGTCTGTCTCTCTCTCTCTCTCTCTCTCTCTGTCTGTCTGTCTGTCTGTCTCTCTCTCTCTCTCTCTCTCTCTCTCTCTCTCTCTCTCTCTCCCAAACATTATTCTGTATGTAGATTGATATGTAAGCAGCTTTTCACTTCCAAATGACGGTAGAAAATGATATCCTTCACTTCCTTTTATTATCTACTGTCGATCGGTTTCTGCCTGGAACGACACTTTTGGGAAAATCTCCACTTTTTCACTTGAGTGGTTCATCTTCAGAGCTTCACAAGCCATAAACGGCTGCCTCTTTTCTTTTAGACCGACTCAACACTTGCCCCGGGGTCACAACCTGTCCCTGCAGTAAAACGAACGACAGCAGTTTTTGTACCCCACCGGACCGCTTGAAGACATCACTTGGTGAACAAGCTGCATTCTCGGCGACAGCCAATAGTACGTCATCACGTGACCACTAAAAATTGATAGCGAAGAGACGTCAAGAGATGAGGGGAAAAATGCCATTTTTTTTTATTATTCTCTTTCTTTCTTTCTTTCTTTCTTTGTATTCAAAATAACTCTGCATTTGTTTGAAAAGCCGATCATTTTGATAGGCAGACAATAGTGATTTGCGTTGGAATTAATTTTCTACCTTAATTTTATGAATAGCTCAAGAGCGTGCGGTAGATGAAGGGCTTCTTGAGTCATTGTCTGTCTGTTTGTCGCGTTGCTTGTTTGTTATTTGACAAGTTGAACGGCAAAAATTTTTCTTCGTCTCTTTTTTTTTCTCTTCTAAATCACTCTGCATCCGATTTATTCATACTTTTTTTTCTTTTAATTTGTTTCTTATTTCTTCTCCTGGTTCAGTATTTTTTCCTATTTTTTTTTATTTCCTCAGCCCTTATTTGTATTTTTTTCTCTTCTTTAACATTTTTCTATTTTAAACAAAAAAAAAAAAATTTGAACATCCCTCTGTAGGCATTTTTCTTTATTCTCTCATTCATCACATTTTGGGACATTTTTTTTCATTTCATCTGGTTTTTATATACTTGTTCTATTCAAAGACTTCTTTTCTTTCATCTACTTTTCATCACATGTGTTTTTCTATTAAATGTTTTACTACAGCGGGTACCAGCCATGGAGTGATAGTTAGAAAGTTAACCCTACTATTTATTGTGTGTTTGATTCACACTGGGTGACCTATTTGTGTGTGTGCCTGTGCCAGACTAACCCATACTTACCTACAATTCTTACTACCAACTTTTAACCCTTTTCCTAACATTTCTCTTTTGCTTCTTATCCTCCTATTTCCATTTGTTAAATTTTTCTCCTCTTCTTCCTCCTCTTCTTCCTCCTCTTCCTCCTCACTCTCCTCCTCACCCTCACTATCCTCCTTCTCCTCACCATCACCATCCTAACCACCTGTAGTCCTCTTTTTGTTCACATCTTTGTTTTCTTCTCGTCTCTCTCCACCCCCTTTCCTAATTACTTCTTCTCTTTTCACTTCCGTTTTTATGTTTTCTACTTCCGCTTTTTTTCTTCTCTTAGTTTTTCGTCTTCCTCACCTTCGGGTTCTTTTTTGTAATTATTTATTATTCATCTTTCTTCCAGTAATTTTTCCAATTTCGTTTGCTTCTTTTTCCTTCTCTTCCAGTGCTCTTCTTTTCGTCTTTTACCCGACATCGTTCTATACGTATCGCTTTCCTTCCTTCCTTCCTTCCTTCCTTCCTTCCTTCCTTCCTTCCTTCCTTACTGCCTTCCTTCCTCCCTCCCTCCCTCCCTCCCTTCCTTCTTTCCTTCCTTCCTTCCTTCCCTTCCTTCCTTCTTTCTTTCCTTCCTTCCTACCCTTCCTCCTCCTTCCTTCTCTTCCTCCCTTCCTTCCTACCATTCCTTCCTCGCTACCATTCCCCTCTCCCTCCCTTCTCTTTCTCTCTTGTTTCCTTCCTTTTTCCCTTCCTTCCTCCTTTCCTTCCTCTCACCCTCTCGCTCTCCCCTTCCTCACTTCCTTCCTCCCTCCCATCCTTCATTATTTTTTCCTTCCCTCCCTTCCTTCCTTTCCCTCCTTTTCTACAATTCCTCCTCCCTTCCTTCCTACCATTCCTCCCTCCCTAACATTCCTCTCTCCCTCCTTTCTCTTCTTCTTTTGCTTCCTTCCTTTTTCCCTTCCTTCCTTTCACTCTCTCTCTCTCTGTCTCTCTCTCTTCCCTTCCTCCCTTGCTTCCTTCCTTCCTTCCTACCCTTCCTCCCTTCCTCCCTCCCTTCCCTCCTTCTATTCATTTGCTTCAAGGAATATGCTCATCGAACAAAGTTGAAATTAATGATGGGCTACAAGTTATCGGCTTTTTAGTCTCCATTCTTATATCCGATTAACTTCCACGCCAAAGTACGAGGACAAAATATATGAATATAGTGAACAAGAGAGGAAAACTAAGAAACAGTACAAGAGCTAAAGTAAGTGGGAAAAAAAGAAAGTGAGAGAGAGAGAGAGAGAGAGAGCAAATTAAAAGAGCAAAAGAGAGAAAAAGAGAGAGCGAAATAAAAGAGAGAGAAAGAATAATAGAGTGAAGTGGGGACAGAGAAAAACTTAGAGAGAGGGAGCAAAGTCAAAAATCGAAAGATGAAAAGGATGATATCGTTTACCCAAAAGGTCGTACATGAATATTCAATTGGATGTGCTGCTCTCCTCAAAACATCAACTTTTCGCCATTTCAACTCATTTTAAATTCCCTTCAAAATAATGCACTATTTTTCTGCTGTTTTTTTTTTCAATTAAATTTCTTTGGAGTTTTTTTATATTTTTTATTCTTCAACCCTCTTCGTTGTAATTAGTTGCCCGAGGGCCGTCTTAGTGTGACAGCAGTTCGTGATGTCGTAATACAATCAGAAGTACGAAGATTCAAGATCAACTTCTTGAATGCTTCAGCATCAAAATATTTACGATATAAAGATTTTAGAAGACGTCTCAAAATTGCTTGAGATAATCCAAATGCAGAAGTAAATGTATTAATGAGAATTATCTCAAATAAAGTGGGTTAGGTTGTTCTGATAAGGATATACATTTTAAACATTTATATTAACATCGACGCAGCAAGTTGGTATTTACTAAACTTAGATTGGTATCAGGATATAAGTATTGGACACCTAATGAAGATCATATTCACTAGACAGTAAGCTAAACTAGACCTTTAACCATTATACCATCCCGAGGTACCTTCAATGCATCAAGTTAGAGTGACGAGGGAAGCGATAGAAAAATGTCAAACATGAATTAAATACTTTCAAACTCATTGAAAGTATTCCGTTGGCATAAAAAATAAAGATTCAAAAATTGAATTCAAAATAATTTTTTGCCATCTTCCGGGCCACTTCATAATTACAGTCCTTCTTGCAGTTTTTCAAATCTTTTTTCTCTTTAAGTAAATCCTTTTCAAATCTCGAATACGTTACTCTGCGGGTTTAAAATCTGATGAATAAGATTTTAAACAAATGCTAACAAATTTTCCCTCCTACAAAACATACATACGATTTTTAGAAACCGGATTAAATGTTACAACTTTGATCTTAACTAATTCCGGATGAACACTTGATCAATTGTTGTCTTCAGTTGGTCAAAATGAGGAAATTATTTCTTCACATCAGCTATAAATTAGAGCATTGTCTGTCAACCTTTATAAGCAACGGCAAACCTACGAGCAAATGAAAATATCCCGACACACTGAGCAAATACAACGAAAATTGCTATGTTAATGTGCTTCTCTTTTTATCTGAAATTTGGCAGTATCCCAGAACAATTATCTAACCCTAACCCTACACCTCCTTCATTTTTCTCCCCACCTGTACGTTTTTTTTCTCTGTATGTCACTTATGAAGTCCCCATTATTTACCCACTTAATTTTACATACGCTTAGAAATGTAGATATATAATCTACCCATCTCTTGATGGATGTTTGTAAGCTGGTTACATTAGTATAGAGTCTTTACGTCTCAGGTCTTCATATGGTTAAATAAATCCTGTGATAAAAACGCATCGTTATTATACCCACCTCCTTCACTTAATTCTATCCACACCTGTAGACAGTTTATCCCCAACAAAGGTCATGGATTACTCTAATACTCTAAAAAAAAGATTCTTCTTCTTCTATGTTCGGGACGTGGTCGATCATGGTCCCCCACAAACTCCTATAGCTCTTACCAACGTGTATCTATTTGACATCCCTTCCACCCCTGTTCTGCCATCCATTCACCCAAAGCCAGTCAAGTACGTTGCCCGCTGCCTTCTCCTGTTCCCTTTTCCTTTGATATGACCTGTGAGTACCAAATTCTCCAAGTCTTCCATCCCCATTATCTGTAGAATAAATCTCAACTCTCTTTCTGATTCTACGTATAAGTGTCGTTTTTGTTTCCACTTTCTTCGTTGCTTATGCGCTCCATTCACGGTATTCTCAGCATCCTTCTGTAGAACACTATTTCTGTTACCTCCAGTTTTCTACTCTTTCTGTGAAGAGATTGTCCAGAGCATACAATCATATTGAAGGATTGGTATTATGTAAAAATCTAGCACACTTTTCTTTGTTTTTAATGAAACTTTCCTGTCTTATGTTTTGGAAGGCATCTTTCGTTATCCCAATACGTACTTCGGATTTCGGTGTCGCATTTTCGATCCTCAGTTATTTAAACTTCTGTACTTGTTTGACATTGGCTTTTTACAATTCGTAGTTCGCATCTTGAACTTTTCTCTTGCTGAAAGCCAGACTAGATTTAAATTGGTTTGTGTCAAACAAAATCGATGCTACTCTCTGCTTGCTGACATTCGTCTCGTTTTTTGGCAAACCTCACTTTTGTCTAAGTATCATACATTGATTATTTCCAACCATTCTATTTGCTACTGTTGTCTTTTATCACGTCAGTGCCTAAGTCTCCTCAACTTATCTGGCAGTTGCGCGTTCAATCTCCGACTTAGACGGAGACCTTCTCAATGGGGAGAGAGAACAACATTCTTACGAGTATGAAATTACGCAGAAAGGGCACCAAATTATTTCAACTGAAACCTCTTGACGAGTGAACTGAACAATTACAAAAAAATGTCCGTTTACGAAACTCCAAAGTTGATGTGCAGAATATAACATCAATCAGCTCAGTGAAGAATGTTATATTTGTAATAATTATATATATATATATATATATATTGGGTTGGTGCATAATTATCAGGCATTTTTGTAGGCGAGTTATTTGTTTAAAAAATGCTGTTTTGTTTACTTTTTTTAATAAAAATATTTTATTTTCAGGTTATAAAAATGAAGTAGATGGTGACAACGCTCCGGAAAAATCATTTAAAAATGTTATCGTTGAATTATGTTTCTTTTTCATAATAAATATTGTTTAAAAAATGCCTGATCATTATGCCAACCCAATATATATATATATATATATATATATATATATATATATAGAGAGAGAGAGAGAGAGTGAGTCCTTGATCGCTAAGGCTGCTCAGTGGCCGAGTGTTAAGACACGTCACATATATATATATATATATATATATATATATATATATATATATATATATATATATATATATATATATATATATATAACGATATCTAAGCTCTGTGGGGATAACCCATAAATTAGTTAATCAAGTCTACTAATTCTGCTGTTTGCTTTAGCCATTGATTAAATATTCTGTTTTTACTCTCTAAATCACACCGTAAGTTTAAATATTATTTCCAAATTATCATGATAATCATTGCAAGCCATTTCTTATTTCTGTGACGAATTAAGTTATTTATTGTTGGCCTTTTGTCTTTTCAGGTGACTGGTTCAGTGCCGACGTGTGGGCTGATTTCATGCACCATTATCAGATGGGCTACAATGAATGTATGCAAGAAGTAATTCGCTATATGACCGACGTGGAAGGTATAGACACTAATGACAGCCGGTGCGTCCGAATAGTGTCCTACCTTCAAACAAGATTCCGACCAGATGCTTCTATCAACACCGGTACTGTGTATCGAGACACAATCAATCGAGTCGCCTCACAGGTTACCAGAATGCAATACGGAACGGGAGCGAGTCTTCCCTGTACAGGTGCTTCGATTCGAAGTTTACACCGATACAACCCCTATGTACCACAGGCTTCGCATGGAGCGTCGTACTTGAATATGTCCTCTCCAACCGCCGTTGTAACACCGGCGACATCTTGTTCTGGTCGAATGACAACTAACACGCCTACAAATAGTAACGGTGTTTTGTTCAGTCGTAATTCCCATGTGGCTGGCTCATCGGCGTTCCCCGTACAAAGCACACACAACCCTAAGCCATTGTTGACTTCGGCGCTGTCTAACAGCACAAACTTGCCGGGTTTTCTCTTTACAGCTAACAGTGACATGATGCGCTCAGTAGCGGACAAT
>CAHIKZ030000761.1:1132500-1157500 GCA_903632075.3 Acanthosepion pharaonis
TCTCCGCCACCGCCAGGTATTTTTATACTCTGCCCTTATGATGTTTGATGGCACCGGAAGTAAAATGATTGGCCAAGTATATTTTTATGTTAACATCAAAGTAATGTTAAAGTTCCAAACGCCTTTTGAATGCTGAATCGACATTGTCACGCTGTCCGTTTTAACAAGTTTCGCCTTCTCTTCAATGTCATAATAATGTCTCTGCTGATTTGGCAAGAGACAGAAAAATTTCGTTAGAGACAAGCAAAAGAGTACTGAATTGTTACGTGATATCTATTCTCGTGTATAAGAGCGAATGCTGGACAATCTCCTCAAAAATGAAGAAGAGACTTGAAGCAACAGAAATGTAGCTCTACAGAAGGATGCTGAGACTATCATGGGCCGAACACGTGAACAACGACGAGGTTTTTGAGAAAATGGAAACAAAAAGGAAACATCTGGAAGAGGCAGTTGAAATTTCTTGGGCAGGTAATGAGGAAGGAGGGCTTGGAAAATCTGATACTCACAGGACAGATTAAGGGAAAGAGGGACAGAGGAAAGTAGCGCGAAGCATACTTGATGAGCTCGAGTAAATGGATGGTGGAACAGGGTTTGGGGGAAGTGACAGGAAGATGTGGAGTGCCACATAAAAGGAGAACTGAAATTCGTAGATTATCTATTTAATATTGGCACCAATGGAAAAGTTGAGAAAAATGAATATATATATATATATATATATATATATATATATATATATGACAAACTGGAAAGTTTTTTGGGGTTTTTGGGTTTTTTTTTGTGACGTGTTTCATCTCATCGGACGGGGCTTGGAGGAAATTACCACGTCTACACGTTTACGTCATCAAAGCCTAGTCGGCAGATGAAATGCATCACAAAAATATCTTTCCAGTTTGTCATATTTTTCTAAATACTGTTTGTTGATATATAAAATTATACAAAATTATATATCGTTATATCACATATATATATATATGTATCTAAAAATACAACTCACTTTCCATGCCTGATGATGTCTGTATGAACAGATGAAAGTACTAGCAAAAAAAGACCTTATACAAGTTGAATTTATTAAAAACAGGGATCACAACATTCACCTAGAGGTTCGTGGGTTAATGTAATTTTAATAAATTTGTTTGCGAAGATGTATTCTCGCCATTTATATCATTAACCTCACTAATCTGTTTTTTGTATGAATGATTCATGTAATATATATATATATATATATATATATATATATATACATATATATCGATTTCACCCCAAGCAAGGCAGTAAAGCCACTAAGACACAAGGGCTAATTGGGTGTAGAAGAATTAGGAACAGAAACATTAATAATGAGCGGGGGGGGGAAGAAAGAGTAATCAGGACAGTAGATAGCGATTAAAGTTGGCTGGAAAACATGGAGCCGGAAGGGATTTCCACGGTCGAGAAGTGTGAGAAAAGAAATTGTTAGCATAGAATTTAAATGTCAACTGATGACATCTCGGCGCCAGTCTAGTACTGCGCTTGAATCCTAAAAGTTGCGGAAAGCCCATCCGAACAATTACCATAAATGTATTTATAGAAAAGACACAAAGAGGCAACCTTACGACGGTGGGGAAGTGAATGAAGTCGAACTGCCAGATCAGAACTAATAATATTTTGGATTCTTCTTTGGATTTTCTCAAGGTGCTCAAGGTATACAGCAACGGACCATATGTGGCAGAAATATTCTAAGCAGGGACGAATGGTAGACTTATAGATAGATTCTGGACAGAAAAATTGTCTCGCATTACACAGTGAACCAACCTTCTAAGCGGCTGACCTAGCAATGGATTCAATATAGTCTTTAAACTTTATGTCAGCTGAGAAGGTTAGCCCGAGAAGGCGCAACGTCACTTTCCTGGAGGTTAGCATCAGCCATAATGATGAAAGGCAGAGAGGGTCTCTCAGATGATTATTGGAGGGAAGTTTAGTTTTAGAGGTTTTAAAATTAACAATCCATCTTTTGTCTCAATTAACAACGGGCTTGAGAACGTTTTGGACACCGGTTGACATTTTGACCGAACCAATCAGCCTTACTGTCATGACAGGAGTAAATGGTTGTGTCATCAACATAGATACCAAGTTGGGAGCTGATGTCATCGGGAAGACCATTAATGAAAATTAAAAACAAAGTAGGACCAAGGATGGAGCCCTTGGGGCCACCCGCGTTACTACGAAAGGATCTAGACGAGTGGCCGTTCAGGGCAAATTTAATTTCACGATTTGATAGGAAAGCCTGGATCAGTTCAAAATGTGTCCGGAGACACCGTAACTTTTCAGCTTGTGGAGAAGACCTACATGTCAAACCCTGTTAAAAGCTTTCGAAATGTACAAAGTTACAACCCAAGCTTCACCGTTTTTATTTATAGCATGATAGAATCTATGCGTAGTTATCGTCAGTACATTTGCAGTTGGCCTGGAGAAACGAAAGCCATATTGCTTGTCTGAAAAAAGGCCCTGCGATAAGAGATTCGGCATTAATTAGGGCCTCTAGGAGTTTCCCCCTCAAAAAAGGTAGGAGGTTATTAGGCCGATTGTTGGAAGGGTCGAATGGTTCAACTCGAGATCTTAAAAACTGGAACCACAGATGATGACTTCCAGCAACAGGAAAGCAGTAAGCATCGAGACATTTATTGTACAGTTTAGAGGGAACAGGTGTCAGTTCAGGAGCACACTTCTCAATGGCTATGACAATGATATCATCAGGCCCACATAATTTGTGGAGATCTGGGTTAGAAATGATAGCCATAGAAGGGTTTATATGCATATCACTCAACAGAGACTCTGTTCTAAGTGGGAAGTCAGTCAAGGATACTCCAGATAAGTCAAGAGTGGAATTTATTCTGCTTTATCAGCAGAGGATGTTAACTCCTCAGATTGAGTAAAGAGAGCTGAGATAGAAGACTTACTATTAGTAAACAGAAATGGTTAGGGAATGTTTTCTGTGTTATATTTGCTGAACTCACAGAGGTTCGTGTAAAGAAATATCTGCTTTCCAATTGCAAATTCTAGAAAAACCTAGTTGTGTTCATATTGAATAAGTGTTGCTTTCTGTCTTCATTGTTGGATCACTTTAATATCCTCTCCTCCATTTTGACTGACTTAGCCTTAGAGATGATCAAGGTGGATAACTCATTGCTGACAACATGACCCAAGATGTCGTTCCTGCTGATGGAGGAGTCGTTACTAGTTATTGGCTGGTTGAAACAAAACAGTTTTTTTTTACTTTATTTTAATTATGAAGCTGCGATGACAAAAAAACTAAACTGGAGTCGAAATTAGTGTGCTTGAAAATATCTAAAATACATTGGTCATTATGTTCTTAGAAGTTCATCAAAAAAAGGTAAAAGGCTGATAGTTGGAAGGGTCGGGCGGTTTACCTGAGTTCTTGAAGACTTCAACCAAAGATAAGGGTTTCCAACAATCAGGAAAGCAAGAGGAAGCATTAATTATACAGTTTAGAGAGAACAAGATCCAGTACGAGTGCACACATCTTAAGAAATATTACAGGGATACCATCAGGTCTACATGCTTTGTGGGGATCAAGGTTAGAAATGATAGCAGAAACCACCGAAGGATTTATATGCATATCACTCAACAGAGACTCAGTTCTAAGTGGGAAGTTAAGCAGGGACACTCCATATGTGTCAAGAAGAGGTTAACGAGAATTTAAGGGTAAATCATCCTCGACAGAGGATGATACATCAAATTGACGGAAGAGAGAAGGAATAGAGACTTTATACTTATTTAACACGATATTACAGAGCTGCCAGTAATCACAAGAGCCAAAAATCTTAGATGCAATGTGGTGCCTCATTCTCTCGGCAAACAGGGACTTAGCTCCGTCGAGGAATCGTTTACATTTATTACCAGCAGCAACGAATAGACGCCTGTTATGACTGGAGCTGACATGCTAGTATAGCCGAAAATAGAGGTACCTGTGGACTATAACAGCCGAGCATGCTGGTGGAAACCATGTAAAAGATTAAGGTTTCACTAGATATTTCCGAGAAGGAATGAAGCGTCCATAGCGGCTTTGACCCAAGAAGAAACCTCAGTGGAGCAATTCTCAATTGGGTTAAAGATGTCAGTCGAAGGGGCGTCACGAAAAAAATCACGGAGTGAATCCCATTCAGCATGCTGGTAACTAAAAAAAGGTCTTGTGAATAGGGAGTTTCTGTTTAATAGATGATTGGAACGAAATATGAATAATAGATACCACAGAGTGATCCGAGTTACCAAGAGGGTAGCGTTTCGAAGCACGACAAGAGCGAGAAGAGGAGGTAAGAAATTGTAATAGCATACCTATGGACGATAATGGGTATGTCCTCATTCCCATAAATACAGTAGTGAATACTGTATGTTGGTCTAACGTTGGAGATTCACTGTGGAGTCCACTTGACTCACTTCTAGCATCTACGCGCCGCTGACGAATCTTATATGTGTTGTTCTTGTCCTAAGTATTATCATTCATTAGCAACCTTTGTTTGATTATTCTATACAGTAACCTTTGCTAGGTTACAATAGAAATAAATCAAGTAGAGACGACTACGAAAATGGGTAGGAAAATCCACGATTTGAGTAAGGGATTGGGGAATTAAATAAATTTAATGTCTTGTATACCAGCAATATCAATTCCTTTAGAATTTTTAAGCCACTTATCATGGTGCGCATTAAAATCATTGAAAAAAAGATGTTCGCAGATGGATGGCAGGAGATTGCAATTTCCATACTGTCAGGGATTATGTCTAATACACTTCAGTCCAGGGAAGAGAGGTAGTGATAAATGAAAAAGAGATAACAAGCAGAGTTTAGTAATGAAAGACGGGAACACATAAAGGAGTTGTCTGGAGCCTCGTGAAACAATTTCTTGGTCATTGAAACAGTATCCCGGATTTAAGCACCAAGGCCATGCATGCGAATGTTGTAATCTTTTTACGGCAAAGGGGAAGAACCAATAATTCATTGGTAGCAATGGAAGAATTTAAATTGGTTTCACAAAGCGAAAAGATATCTGGCGATCGTTCCAAGAGAAAATATTCTACGCTGCAGAAGTTGGAACAGATATCAGGAAAGGTTGGGGGTAGGTGGTGTTTTTTTTACTGGTTTACTTGTATTTCTTTTCGTTGTGTTTTTCATGAGATTTGTGTTGAGGAGAAAAAGAAAAGACAACCACAATTGTCACTATCTGTTGTCAATGGTAATACAAACTAGCCAGAGCATGACTGAGAACACAGAATAGTGTGGCCTCGGAGTTGCCCGCCGGAAATATGTGCAGGTACAACTACCCATGTGCGACATGGCACTACAAATACCCCGATATTATGCGACCGTTGATCAGAGCAGCTTCTTTAAGCGCTATCAAAGAGTTTGGGCTCCTAATAACCAGTCAAAAGCAGCAGCCAGCAAACTGCCAACCCGGTACCCTCATAATGGAAAGTCACAACCACTGATTAGTCGGATCACCAGTGACTGAAGACAGTTAAATCATTATGGTCCTGATAGAATAAAGAACCGGTAAATTACATCCTGAACAGGGAAGAAATACAAATAAAATATAATGCTTAAAATAAGCTAAAAACTAAAACCAAGTTAAAGGCTTAACATATAAAATAAATTGAGGGTTTGATTTCAAAGTCGGCAGAGCTTAAACATAATATATTATAATAATATTATTAATGCAATAATATTAAAATGGTAATGTTGAAGACCGTTCCTGGAGAATGTGTTGACTGAGTCGCAGTCGGGCAGAGTCTCTGGTTGAATCTCTTGATTCCTCCCTCTCTTCCCGGTACCAACCATATTTATATGGTCGGTATTCCACTATGCAAATTTGGTGGATCCTGCCACAACAGGTAATCACAATCTGCTACCCAGAGTTTCAAGCAGTAAATAGAATTGTCAGGAGAACAAAATATGAAGCCAGTCACTATAATCTAACTACCCCGGAGTTTATAATTAAACTAGCAGCATGACCCGGCGTTGCCTGTGCTTGATTCAAAAATCGTACGACTCATGCAGCAATCGGTATCACTTTACTTAAAATATTTTTACCCTCCCTTGTCTTTAAAGCAGTGCCCTTTTCCGTGCTGATGTTGCTACATGCCTTACTTCTTGCCTATCTCACACTGCGAATTTTTTCTAAGCTCTATACTAAACATTAAATCTGTTACGAAAAAAGAACTAAACAAAATGAACACAAAACGATCAGCTTTAAAAAAGGACTCGTAACCGGAAAAACTGAATGAAAAAAGAATGTTAAGAACAAATACTTTTTCATGCCCAACCCAGTTCTGCGGAATCAGAATCAACGTTGAGTTTAAGCAAGCGAATGAGCCAATTGGAGTAAAGTGCCATGCAGATTTTCAATTTTTCCCACTTGTGACGAATACAGCTATCAATTTTTTTGCATGCTAGTTAACATTCATGTCAGTCAGCTGTTGGCTCTCACGCTGGCCAATAGAATCTTCCTGCCTATTCGTGACAGCCAGCTATAGGCTCTCACTCTGGCCAGTAGAAAATGGCCGCAAACTACATGAAAACTGCCGTAGAAGCATGAAAAAATCGATTATTTCCACTACCGATGGGAGTTGGGAAATGCAAAGTCGGTCTTGGCCTTCCGCTAACTTGGAACATGTGCATGTAAATTTTGGTGGAAATCCGTCGAAAATTGCGGCCGTGCATTCGTTGCACACACACACACACACACACACACACACACGCATCCTGCCTTTTATAGATAGAGATACGTAGGTCTGAAATATGAGTCAAGTCCTCGTGCTTAAGTTTAATAATCGCTCTCGCGGCGGCTCCAAGGCCTCCTGTTCCTTGTGTATTCTCGTAGAAAAGTGTCTCAGCCTCTTCAGTAGATATGTCTCTGATGGCGTAATGGAAGTCATATATTTTGCTAGGTCTAGTTTGTTTCTCGGTACGAGGTTTTTTTTTGGGTTTTTTTCTAGATCTTTTCCCGGTCCCAGAAAGTCGTAGCCTGGCACTGTCCAGTCGTAAGGTTTACGTCGTCTTCGCGCCTACTTTCTTATCGGTGGCATTTTCGAAAAATCCCCAATAAGGTTATCTCCCTTGTTTTGATATTTGTATTCTTAGCGATGCACTATTATTTTCCTTCGACGGGCACCGGTGTATCCACTATAAAACAATCTCGATCACGTGACAATAAAATAAGAATGCATATTGTCACGTGATCGAGATCGTTTTTCTATGCCTCTGGAGTAGTGGATACCTGCCAGCCCTGGATAAATCGGATTATTGCGATTGGTTTTATATTTTATCTGCCTGACAATTGCACTACCGCATGAAACCCTGAGTAGCGGATTTTGATTACCATCGTGGCAATATATATATATATATATATATATATATATATATATATATATATATATAACGTAAAATAAAAAATGTGAAAAGACACGATTTACCATATTTACATTGTTTGGACTGTTGTCCTGATCTTTGTTGCCCTATTCACTACGCTAATGGCCGTTGTACGCTCCGATCTTCAGCTGACCTGATCTAAAAAATGTGCCCGTCATACAAATATATGAAGATTTGTTGCGTCAACTTACAGCGTGACGATCTTCAGAGCCCAGATGCAACACGACCTGGCAAAACTTCAAAAGCCTCAGCTACTGAAAATATTCATCACGTTCATGATTTCAGACGATGGATAAATTTTGGAATTACAGAAACACTAGAGATATCCAGGAAAATGTGTTGGTTTTGTAATTCATTGGGATTTGTAGAAGCTGGGTGCCAAAGTATTTGAATGCCAATCAGAAATGATGTTGAGGTGGATGTTATCAATTTGAATTTACAGATTTTTCAGTTATTTTCATCACAATATGTTGGGTTTCTAATTCATTGACAGCTGGGTCTGCAGAAGCAGAGTGCCACATCATTTCTGGTACAACCTCACTCCCATTAACCGTTACACATCCTAGTCACTATGGACTATTTCAAACTTTCAACTCCATGGATTAATGTCATGTAGTTAACAGAATTTTGCCTGCCACAAAGATACTATATTTGTTCTTGAATATGACTGAAAGGGTTGAAAGAACGCGTATAAAAGCAACAGCACAAATACGAACTTTGGACAGTTGATCCACAATATCGATCTCAATACACATCACTTTATTCGAAAAATTTTATATATATATATATATATATATATATATATATATATATATATATAAGCACACACACACACACATAGATAGATAGATAGATAGATAGATAGATAGATAGATAGATAGATAGATAGATGCAGATATGTATAAAAATAGGAAAGAACGCGTTAAGTAAATAATCCGGAGTTCTTTAGTATTTTTGACTTTATTTAAAAAAAAAAACAGTGCTCCATACAAAAGTATAGCTTAAATTATAATTATTTAAAAAAAAATAATTATAATATATATATGTATGTGTGTATGTGTGACGTCACACATTATGAAACGGACAAAGTCCGACAATTATTTTAAGACATTTTATGTTTATACATTGTTTTTTAAATATTTGTATTTATAAAAAGAATGTATATATATATATATATATATATATATATATATATATATATATATATATATGATAAAACAATGACGCTATTAACCTTTTCTAAGGAAATGAAATGCACAGCAACTACAAACTTGATAAACTAGCAATAGCTAACACCGTCCACAGATACACTTGACCCGTCCAACAACGCAAACAAATAAAATTAATAATATACATCAAATTTAAAACATCAAACCTAATTGTCCAAAATAATACTACTCCCCCAAACCGTTCCTCAACAAAATCAATGTAGTGTACAGGTTTACAAGCCCGTTTCGAGAGTGCTTCTCACATAATAACCCTAGCACATACATCGGGCACACAACCACTACTCTTTCATGTTGTCTTACATACCATCTTAATGACACCAGCGCCATAAATAATCGCCTTATAACACACTGTACCAGTAATAACACATTCGAATCCTCCGAAATAAGAAAATCCTAATAACAATACCAAAATCCTCTACAAAATCAATTGCAAAAAACGCTTGCAAATTCTTGAAGACATCACAATTAAAAACCAAAAACCCAACATAAATAAAATAGGATTTAATACTGGCAAAAACATGTTAAACAAATAATAAATACCACAACCCACCAATTGCTAATGAACTAAGCCAACAACAGTGGCTGAAAAATAAAAAAGCAACCTACTTCAAACCAAAGTATACAGCCATGATGACGGTTGACGACAACCGAAAGCGGTCGGCAAAAAAAAAAAAAAAAAAAAAAAGACTGGGATGTTTTTTCAACAACTTAGACCCAAATATAAAGAAACTTGCGAGAAAGAAGGAAAAACGGACAGATCCTGAAAGAATTACTATTTTCCGAAATCAAGATACATGAACACAAAAATACTAAAAAAAAATCATAGAAAACGGTTAAATCCAAAATCCTCATGTCATTCAAACACAAATCAATCCCAATACAAAATAATTTAAATAATAATTTGCATATATATATATATATATATATATATATATATATAACTCACCTTCATTTATTAGGCATTGAATTGTATCATCTCGTGTCCATCAATTTGCCTGACTTACCTGTTAACCTGATGAATATTCACAAGCACTTCTATCCCTAAAAAATTTGAAAAATAATAACATTTTTGATATAAATACTTGTCACAAAATAAAATCCTTACGTTTGATTTGATAAAGTCTCCCAAAAGACGGAACGCGTTGGCTAAGATAAGTTTTTCTTTTGTCTTTATTCCTTAGTTTTGTATTAAAAGTGTTGAATATTTGTTCATGCGGGCCTTTTTGGGATAATTTGGATTATTTGGCTGAATACTGTATTAGTGTACTGAGTTAAATGGTACCAGAAGCGGAGAGTAGCCCATGACCTGAGTTATTGAAAAATAAGTATTCATACCTTTTCCAAGGCTAGTTCAGCCAAATTCCCTTTCTAACTAATTAACTGTTAATTCAACTCCATAGCTCATGCTCTTACATAGCAAAAAAGTTATAATAAATACGTGGATACTATAATATTTATAGAAGTTTAATTGTGAGACATCAAGAGAGGTTATTCCACTCGCAAACTCGTTAACAAGATGAGCTTGCTAGCTATTGCTCTACGGTAGGTACCCAGAATATCGTCCAAGTTTCTCTTCCATTCGAGCTAATTTTAAGCCGCGTGGTTGAGAAGAAAAACTAATCTCCTGAGAAAACCTCCGTTATACTTGAGAAGTTATGTGGGCAATAGTTTCCTTGCCAATTAAGCTGCAAAAGCTAACTCAAATTTCTTTTTTTTAAATTAAACTTAGTAACAATTCTTCCTTGTTCGATTTTTATCTATGCACCATATTGTTTGTTTACGCTCGGTATTTGTAAGAGTCGCAGTCTGAGTTTCTATTTTCAATCAATTTTGTTTACTTAACAACCAAATGATTTTAAAACAGCTTAAGAGTTTGTCTATATTTCTGAGATGAGGTATTGTAACTACACTATTTACATTGTTTGGACTGTTGTCTCCTTCTTTGTTGTCACATTCACGAAATTTCGGCCGTTGTACGAACCTGTCTTCTTCGGGTGATATTTATTTGAATTTGGAATTCGAACCCTTTATTCAGTCCCCAAGGAACAGTGGATAAAAGCGTTGGTTGATTAATCCTAAAAGTGACTTGACGCAAAGAGTTATGAGTTCAACCTCTGGCCTCGGTGGAGAGAACAAAAATTTGAAGCGTTGTCAAGGCGAATTAACTGAAAATTAGATATCTGAAAGAGGCATGGCACGTGGAATTAGAGCAATCTACCTCTTGCACTAAATAAAGGGTTTGGTTCGAAATTCCAATAAGCATCACCTGAAGAAGGCCGGTGCGTGCAAGTGCCGAAACGTCGTGAATGCGTCACAAAAAAGACGAGGACAACAGTGCGAACAATGTAACTAGAAGAGGGACCCCCTCGGCAAAAAGTGGAGTTCAATGCTTTTATAATTGATCACGTGTCATTTGGGGCTTTTAATCTCTCTCTCTTTCTCTCTCTCTCTCTCTCTCTCTCTCTCTCTCTCTCTCTCTCTCACACACACACACACACACACACACACACACACACGTACTCTCACACACACTTACACACACACACACACAAACAAACAATTATAAGAATACTTGATTTTTTTTAAAGCAATTCCCCCCAAGCAAGGCGGGAGTGCCACTAACACGCAAGGGTCTACAGAAGATTGAGAACAAGTGTAAAGCGGCAAAGGGAAGGACGGGTAACAAGATCAAGGCATGAGAAGATCTCAATTGACATTACACACGAATATTTGAAGATTATAGCTATCAGGGAATCAAGTAAGGGGAAAGGAACTCCCCAGACGGGAAGTGTGAGAGAAGAAGCTGTTGGAGTAGAAAAGACTGTTACATTTAACCATTTCGACAGCGAAAGGGTGGGACCGAGATGCCAACCTAGTAGCTCGCTTAAATTCATGCAGTCTAAAAACCGGCGAAAGCAACTCGTCGGATCAGTTGCTGTGAAAATACTTATAGAAAAGATAGAGGGGAGCTACGGCACATCTGTGAAAAAGCAGCTGTAGACTAGATGCCAGATCAGGACATATTACATTGCATATCCTTCTTTGGATTTTGTCGAGGACCTCGCGACATACAGCGGGGGCCTTTAAGACCATATATGAAAGCAATATAATGATTTTTCCTTTTTTCAAATTTTTCATCTCTAAAGTTAGTCAGGAAACTATTATTTTGTGGTTCTCAGCATTTTGATAATTTTAATCGACATGATTTACACACAGTTTTCGCTTTCCGCGGCTTCAGTTATCCACGCTAAATCACAGAAATAAATAGTTCATAAGTATGAAACACTATTTAATAACACATAAAACCTCAACTTTACATGTTTCTCAACCCCAGGCAGAAAAAAATATCTCCCCGGGTTTTATATGTGAAGTTGACGTAAATGCTTGGCTTAATGACGCCGTAACCAATCGTTACTTGTCACTGAGCATAACTCCATATTAAATATCAAAAAGTGAAATAAAGTAATAATGGTCCCAAAACGCAAGAGTCTTAATGTTGTCATACTGAATAAAACTTTAAATGAAAACATAAAAGTTCTTAAATTAGGATAAAGATCATACCCCGAGGTTGTTAAAATCTACGATAAGAATGAATCTTCTGCCCGTCACATGTCATAATTTTTATTATTTTAATATATTATGAGAATTATCATATTTTATTATTAGCTATTGTTGTTAATCCCTTTACTGTGCCAAATTTATAAGTAATGGATAAAGCATAGTATCCCAGAGGTTCAGTAATATCTACGGTGTATAGGGGAAATATTTTGAACTGTATCTGCCACAAATAGAATATTGAGATCCCAAAGGTTCGGTAATATCCACGGTGTATAGGGGAAATATTTTGAACAGTATCTGCCACAAATAGAATATTGAGATCCCAAGGTTTCGGTAATATCCACGGTGTATAGGGGAAATATTTTGATCTGTATCTGCCACAAATAAAACATTGTATCCCAAGGGTTCGGTAATATCCACGGTGTATAGGGGAAATATTTTGAACAGTATCTGTCACAAATAGAATATTGGGATCCCAAGGGTTCGGTAATATCCACGGTGCATAGGGGAAATATTTTGGACTCTATCTGACACAGATAACGGAAAACTACTGTAATATACCAACAAATGACTGCTTAATTTCAAAGAAAAGTTAAAAAATATTTGTAGCTTGTGATGAGCAAGATGTTCCCTCAGCAATAATGTCCCTCATTGCAACAAAATAAGGAACTGGCACGAATAAATTTTCTGATAAAGACCGAAGAATCAAAGTAATTTCTTCAAGACACCAATTTTAAAGAATCTTTGCGTTGTATTTTACAATCTGTGTGTCTACAGAATAAATACTCTTTGCTGTATTGTACTGCCCAGTTGCAAAATTATAGATCCTAAGAATCGAAATGATTTCTGAAATTGCAGAAGTCATTTGCCAGGTTTCATTACATATTATGAAGACGAAAACATGAACTGTTTCAATGTTTACGGAAAAGATTGGCTATGAATGTTATCGTTTGAATTGACATGTTTCGTTTCTATGTGCTCACTTGCAACTACGTCATGATTCCCTTAATCTATTTAAGTCGTAAGAGCACTGTTTGTGCTGCATCTCTAACACCAATGGCGTGTCTTGGGCAAAATAGCCTGAAGTTAGCGCTGCCTCTTCAGGGTGGTTTAAATTTAGTTTCATAGACTCGATGCCACATCAAGAAAAGAAAACCCAGTCTATCCTGTTATTTCACCCATAGCTGATGGAATATGGAAGATGGGTTCATGCCTTTGCCAAGGATATTAACGCGAAGTGTACGAAAAAAGACCCGAACAGGAATTGAACTCAATCTACCGAATTCATTTTTCGCGTTGATAACCGTTACACTGTCCGCAAATCCTAACTCAGAGTTTTTATAAATGAATATTTCGGCATAGGACAGTGGTTAACGGTCTTGTTTTGTTACTAGGGAATAGTGAGTTCCAACCTCAGTCGCTACTCCATTGATTGAGGCCTTGTAGCAGCCTAAGATTACTAAGCAACGATTACTCTTGCAATAAATACAAGTATTTTTTTTGTTTTTAGATTTAATTCTCAACCTTATTCCACGCCAGAAATCCTGGCTGTTAGAATTACATTTTTCAAAGAATTTTATAAAAATCAGAATGAAAATAAAATTTAAACCAAAAAACTTAACCCAGCTATACGTAACAATATTTTCCATACAGTTCCAAAATATTTTATACAAAACAGAATAAAAATTAAATTTACGCCAAACGCGTAACACAGCCGAATATAACAATATTTTAAAGACTTTTTTCCCAAGTATTTTATACAAATCAGAATAAATCACTAATCACTGAAGAAAACTTTAGGCGCCAATATTTTAAAGAAAATTTTCCTTCAATGCCGATTATATCAAAAATGAATCATAACGACCAAATAAGAATGTTGACAATAAAACTGAGTAACAAAAAGGAAAACAGTTTTATCTGCTCTTTAGACAACTAATACTCGAGAGACAAATTAGATTATGCTGATCCTGAATATATACTCCGAAATGTCCGGACATATCAATTTTTTTGCGAGGTGGGCAGGGGTTGTCAGTAACTATTTCTAGCATTAAATTTTGATGAAAAGAAATTCTCCTCGAGGAAAAAATGTTGTAGACTTAGATAATGTTATAGTCAGATGTGAGTTCGTTCATCATCGGATGCTTATCAAGTATTGTGTCTCAAGTACTCAATGAGTAACTAAACTAAGCTAAGCTAGTCTCTCAAATCTTTACTGCTGTAGTGAGTTCACTCCACACTGGGTATCCTGTAAACATGGTCTTATGCCAGACTAAGCTCAGCCCAGTTTCATAAACATTGTAGGTGCACAGTGAGAGGGCGATTTCTCTGACTGTACCGATTGAAATCATCATAATTCGCCCACCTGTACGATTCCAGCTTCAACGTAGGTACATGTGTGTGTTTTATGTATGAATATATATATACCGTTATTTATATGTGGATGAATTTATTTGTTTATTTATGAATGTATACACCTTTATGAATGTAATGATGAAACATATTTATAAACGTGACCCGTGACCAATAAAATACAAAAATCTCAGCAATTCTATCTGAAATTTTATTACTTCAACGTACCTGACTGGACGTCCATGCTAAGAACCTGAAGTACTAATCCACCTTTTGCTGTTGACGTGACAGCCATGGCAATATTTAACCTGGCGACATTCTAAATTTCTCACGTGGAGAATGAAATACAGAGAGAATTGAACACAAATATAAAAGATTTAAAACTGGAGTGATAGCTAAGTGGTTAGATCATTAAATTTAAGAATCATAAGATTTGTGGTTTTGTCTGCGACCACTGTTTGTCGAATCATCTTTCTTGAAATAAAATTGATTCCAATAATTTTTTTTTACTAATGTTTCTTTTTATGTTCATTTGAGTTTCTTTTCACTGCAACGATCCAGACCGTCATTCTACGGCTGTTAATAAGCAGTATAGATCAAGAATAAAACTAAAAATCTCTCTCAACAAGACTCGTGCTCGCACTGCTTTTAACTCAGAAAGTTTATCTTTCTTGCTGTAAAAGCTGCTCTTATTTCTTAAATGATAAGAATTAAAATGAATGCCTGACAATTCTCCATTTAAAAACGATCATGTCCAAATAATATTAAAACTGACTCCAGTTTCATAACATCTTTAATAGTTTGCAATTAAAAAGTACGTGATATACAGGGGATATAAATGAACGATTTTGACTATCATGAAAATATTGTTTAATATTTTTAAACGCTATGTCTCTTAAAGAGATAGACGATCATTGGCCTCCACAGATTCTTTTATTATCTGTGAATCGTCATGCATTCTTGGGAAAGACAGTGGAATGGTTTCCCGTTAACTTCTTCACAATATGGAATTGAAATTTCTTCTTCTCTTAGACGGGAGCCTGGTTGCCAATCAAGGCTAGAAAATCAATCTACCCTGCTAATTAACACTTGGCTGGAAGGCAAAACAAAGAATTCATTCCTTTAACAAAGGCATTTCTGCGAAAGTGAACGCAACAGACTAGACCGAAATTTGAACTCGGATCTCTGAGTTCACTTTTTATGCCGAAAGCCGTTACCTTACTCGAATATCCAATAGATTATCATTTGTGAACAATCTTTATTGCAGATTTCTTTCAATGCTTTATGCTATTTGAAATGTTTTCATTTTTTTTTTTTTTTTTTTTTTTTTTACTAGTTTTCATCATTTTTTTCTTTTAAGTTGACTACGTTCTGACTATTAAAGTAGTGTCAAGTAAGAATGAAAAGCGAACTTTCCGGCGGCGAGATTAAAACTAGAATTTTCTGGTGCATGTCTCATATAGACGAGACTGCTTAACCAATTCGGTCATGGAAATCTAATTGGATAGATATGACCAAATGTTATAGTCAATTTATTTTTTCTCATTTGCAAATTGATATTTTTATTTACTAGCTAGCAGTCATAGTGACAAAAGTTAATAAGATGAAGGTCTTTGAATTCTAAGATAAGCTATATTTATTGAATTTTTTTTTACTATTTTTATTCATTTTATTGTTTCTTTTTATCACAGCATTTTCGTGATCATCTCTGACATTCAACTCAGTCTAGTTTATTCATCGTGTATCAATTGACCGCAGATATTATTGGGGTATACGCTGTTTTAATAACATGTAGTTTTTAGCGAGGTGGAGTTGTTAGCCCGACGCGCAACTCTCCGCTTTCCCCAGGGTGCTTACAACCTAGTTTGAATACAGTTATCCTTCTTCTAGAACAGTGTTTCCCAACGTGGGCCCTAGCATCCCCTTGTGGGCTCTTTTATTTTGAATGGGGTACACTGGGACGTTTTTATTTCATTTGGGAGACGGCGGTAAACATACTCGGTGGGTGAGGCATTTATCCATTTTTTTAAATTTTCAAAAATGTTAGTTATTACCTCCACTAACATCGAAATTTTCCTCGAATATAAATATATTATTTACTAATATATTGATATCCCTTGAACATCAATATATACAGCACTAATATATTATTATTCTATACTATTAGTTATAATATTTAACTTGTAAATAAATATGCTATGTTATGTCTATAAGAAGAAATCTGAAATCTTGTGATACATCTGAATAGCAATTCAGAATCAGTGAACTCGATTTATATGTAATACAGCATCTGTCTGAATGGCTGACATTTTGCCCAGTGTGATTAGTTGCCAGAAAACTACACAAGTGGATCAACATTATATATATATATATATATATATATATATATATATATATATATATATATATATATATATATACCAAACGATAGGTTCCAGCAAAACCGGTCAAAATAAAACTAAGATTTAAAATTTAGTCCTTAGCATGAAACAGGTGAGAAGATAAAAAAGAAGAATTTTTAATCGATGGCTGTTGATTTCAGTAAATTCAAAAAATCTTCAAGTTTTTATCTCCTAAAAACAGATAAATAACAAACTTACAACAAATTTCTTCTTCTTCTTCTTTCATACCGTTTCCGTTCAGGGTGTGGTCGTTCATGGCTCTCCATAAATTCCTATCCACTGTGGCCCTTAGCAGCGTTTCTCCCTTTGCCAATGTTCTCCTCTCATTCTACTATCCATTCACACAAGCTCGTCGGGTAGGTGGCCTGCCTTCTCCTATCTCCCTCACCCTCGATATGCTCTGTGAGTGTTAAGTTTTCCAAGCCTTTCTTCCTCGTTGTGTCTCAAGGAAATTTCATCTATCTCTTTCAGATTCGAAGTAGAAATGTTCTTGTTGTTGTTACCATTTTCTTTAAGACTTCTTCGTTACTCACACGCACCATCGTAGGAATTTTCAGTATCATCGATAGTTGCCTCCAGTTTTTTTTTCTTCCTCTTTGAGAAAATTTTCCAGCATTCAAAGCCATACAAGAAGATTAATGCTACATAGAAATTCTGCACAGAAAAAACTGAAAAAATGTCAGCTCATTTAGACAGATTTACGCCAAGCGATTCTATTCCCCCCCCCCCAAAGAGATACGGGAAGCAGCTAGAAAATACATGTTCGCTTCTTCTTTTTGCTCTCTTTATTCGTTGTGTATCAATAGGTCGCAGCTATATCACACTATGGGGCTATACGTGGTTTTAATAGCATGTCAGATACGGGAAGCAGCTAGAGATCAAAAGACTCGCAGACCATTGAAAATACATGGTCGCTTCTCCTACTTGCTCTCTCTTCTCTGTGAATCATAGTTTTAAAATTTACCACAAATATTTGAAATTTATTTTTTAATTGTGAGTCTGATTAATAATTAATGCCACTATGAATATAAGATCTCCTCAATACCGCATTTGTGCATAATGCAGTATGGTGAATAAAGACTCCACCCTCGATGAAATTCGGGGTCACATCCTTTTTGCCCCAAGAAGATTGTCTTTCTTTCTGGGAAAGCCTGCTCTTACTGATCGAGTTTCGATAGTTAGAATTAATAGTTGACAATTCACCTTTCAAAAATAATCAAATTTCAGATCATATTAAAAATGATTTCAGTTTCATGGTAAATCTAAGGATTTTTTATCAGAGTATTCGATTTAGTCTAAAGTTAGTAGAACAGCGCAAAATGGATGGCAAGATTTTTATTTTTGTATGATAAACGTATTTCTAAAATGAAGCAACATTTCCGAATAGAAGTCGAAAGAGACATGCATCAGTTGTTTGCTTCTCCAATTTCGAGAGAATTACTAAAAGAATTAACGCCAGTGTGATTAGAATTATTTATTGTTAAAAGTATTATATAGCACCTACAACAAAAGTATTATATAGCATCTAAGACAAAAGTATTATATAGCACAATACAGTAAAAGTGTTATATAGCATTTACGAAGTTCATACAGCTCATGAAACTCTTTGTAAATATATTGTTATATATATTGTTGCCGAGTGGTTAGAACGTTCGCTTTCTGGCCATAAGACCCGGGTTCGAATCTCACCATCGTCGATTTGTTAGGAAGGAGACTTCTTGATGTTATCGAAATGGATCGTGCAGCACCTTTGGAAAGTGCCTAACCTTTGAAACCCAAGCCTAGTGAGTGGAATTGGGTAGATGGAATACTTGGGGGCCTTCGATAGCTGTGCTAGCACAAAGCCACAAGTGAGGGCTTGAGCGTGCTGGCCTTGTTCAAATTGCTGATCACGCTAGACAACTCTCTCTCTCTCTCTCTCTCTACTCAGTATAAACCACAAGGATGAAAATCGAAATCAGAGAGCCGAGTTTGAATTCCAGTCGGGTTCTTTACATTCACTTACACGCAAATACACTCTGGCGATCATGAACTGAAAAGAGACATGATCGCCCAAGCGTATCACATCCGCCCCTACCAACACACATTGCATCTGCCCATGAATATGAGGAAGGCCTATGTCCAACAAAAGATCTTCACTGTGAAAGACGAAAAAGAAGGCGAAGAAGAAGAAATCATACAAAAAATATATGTTAACTAAAAAACTAACAACTAAGATCTTCAACGTCTAACGTCATCTTCTGTCTCATTTTATAGAAAAATGATACCACTTAAATATAAATGGAAGATCATGTAGGAAATGTTTTATTGAAAAGGGAAATAAAAATCGGGTTGTCAATTGATTTAATTAATTTAATTCAACGGAAATATTTCAAGCCATTAAAACTTATTTATACTGCTTAATATCGAGATACATTTAATTCTAATGTAATCTAACTTGGGATCATATAACACTAGTTTTCAAACTGCACCATAACAGGAACTCAAAAACAGTTTCTTATGATAAGGATAACTGTTACTCGTCAACTATTTAACACGACACCGACCAGACCCCGAACTACCACCATTCACGATGAATGAATGTGCCCTTGGGAAGGCCCCGTCTGTTAAGTGACTATTGGACCTTAATCTCAACCCAAAACTCAAGTGAAACTCGTATGTACGACCCATCAGTAAAGATGGAGGAAAATTGGTTCCCTGTATTGTTCCCGCAAGTATCTGACTCTTCATGCTATCGTCTAACTTTACAAGAACCACATCAGGCCGAAAATGAGTGTTGTCATGTTGGGGCAGAAGCTGCCCAGTCCTAACTTTCCAGTCTCGATAGAATCCAAAAGCGTCTCCGCGTCCTTGTGGGTGATAAATTATTTTCCACTCTGCAATCTCTCTGTCTCTCTCTCTCTCTCTAAGACGGAATGTGGCAACAAGAATCTCTCTGCTTTATGTCTACTTCCATGGAAAGTGCTCTGGTGAACTACATTTCCTTGGTTCAACCAGGTCTTACATTCACGGCTAGGATCCGCCATGCCACTTACATAGAAGCAAACCACCCTTATTCCATCCGTATCCCATCGGTGAGAAGTAAGTTCCACTCGAACAGCTTCTTCCCGTCAACCCCTGCCCTGTGGAACCGACTCCCAAGAGGATGTTTACCCGATCGCTACAAATTTAACCAGTTCAAGTCTAGGACTAACCTTTATCTTCCCCATCTATCCGCATAAACTGTGCCTCTTACTCTGTAACCCTCTACCACGAGTGGCCCCGGGCCTTATACAGGGTGAACCTCACTTTAAAAAACAAAAAAAACATCAAAGTAACCTTTTTTCTTTTCCGAAATTTGACCCAGTATGCGCGTCGTACACCAGTGTCTGTTGATCAACCAAACCGAATTGAAAAAAATAGTGTGTACGCGTTTTTAATACAGATATAAGCGTGCATACCTCAAGTGCCATTTATAGTAACTCTGTTGTTACTAGAGAGGACGTTTGATGCTGATGCTGATGTTTACTTGGCTTAGCCAAGTCTGATGCGAAATTCAACTTCAATAATTTTGCGATGTCAACGAACACTGGTTGCCACTTTTGTGATGTCAAAGAATACTCGTTTTCACTTTCGTAATGCTCGTTGTAGTAAAGACTTTGTAATCGTAAATACAACTATAGTACGCCGTTGAGCAATACTGGTGTCAGACGCCTTCGAATATCACTCGCACTAATAGTTCTTGCTCGAATAGTAATCCGTATAGTGTAGAAAATAGCAATCATTTAGACACCACGCGACTTCCTAATTATGCGTTTCCTCTATGATCACTTGGTCTACTTAATTCAATAATGGGATCCGCCTGTGTTTGCTCACTGGCGATCCATATTCAACTCAAGTGTCGACAGCGACACTTCATTTCCTATATCTTACTTATTATAAAACATTAGATTGTGTGTGTGTGTGTGTGTGTGTGTGTGTGTGTGTGTGTGTGTGTGTGTAACGTTTATATATTGGATCAATTTCCTACATTTTTTTTAACCCGATTTCAGCAAAACTTCACAGGACTACAAGAATTACCTTATTGGTGGTTCTAACGGCACCGAAAATGGAAAAACACATTGTTTTTTAACAAAATCAATTTAGCTTTGACTAAGACACATCATGAGAATGAAGGGGACAACTCACCCACGAAAATGTAAACAAAAGAGCATCATGATGAAAAAAAGCCGAACTTGACGAAAACAAATTTTTCTCAATCTAATGTTCATATTATTGATAAAGAGGAAAGATCAAAGTATTTTGGGGTATTTTTTTACATTTTTAATCGTTCTTAGCACGTCTGAAATTTTCGTTAAAAATATTATTTTTTTGGTCAAAAAATGACAGATAATCAATCATTTTTTCGATTTGATAAAATAGGGAAAAGATAATTCCATTACTTTAGGGCCGTCTTTACAACTCCCTTTGCAATTTATTTACAAGGCAGATCAATGAGCATTGTTCTATTTGAAATTAATTCAATATTTAAAGAAAGTATTAAGTAATTTAAAAATACCGACGTAAAGAAAACAACAATATTTTGAAGATGATAATTATTAAGGAAAGAACACAGTGCTTATAATAAATTGATAAACTTAAAATAAAGTTAATATTTTTTGTATTAGAAACAACAGAGTGGAAAATATATTCAAATCAGAATTCTAATTATGAATCACCACAAGCAAAAATATTGCAATTTTTTTTACTGTATTCAATAAGTAAAAATCATAAATTGTAAAGATTACAGAAAGGCTATCATTTCAACCGATTTCAACAAAACTTTCCTTTTTTTTGGTAGGATAGCAAGGTGAACAAGGCAGGAAAAAAGTTGTTTTTTTTTTTCAAAACAAATTGTAATTTTTTATTAATGGAAAAACAAGTAGATTATCTCGTGGTATGAGATCAGGGAAAATGTTCCGCCAAAAATAGGATAGCAAGGTGAACAAGGCGGAAGGCAGGGAAAAGTTGGGGTTTTTTTGATTCTGGAAAAGACTCGTGCTTTGAGGTGTGATGTGCACAGATAAAAAAAAAAAGTACTTACTGTGGTTTTGGGTATTGTAATGAGTGTGTGTAGTGTTTTGTGTTTTTTTTTATACCTTTTTTTTGTTCAGGTTCACGGTAGTGAAAGTTCAGTCATCTCAGATTTTGGGATCAGGCATTGAATTTGCTGCTAAAATTATTTACGACGAGCCAAAAGGGACGAAGACTTATTTGTTGTTGGTTGCATCGTCTTGATGAAAATTATTTACGACGAGCTAAAGGGATGAAGAATTATTTGTTGTCAGTAAGATATCCTGTCTGTATTTAAGGTTGACTGACGAGGGATAAATGAGTCAACTTCATGGATCGAAATTTTTAGCCCGACTGAACTCAAACGATTAGTTTGTCCGTGACGTCAGAGAAAAACGCGGGAAAAACGGTAATTTAAATTTGTTAGATTGGTGATATCAACAGGAGCTGATAAAACTACAATAACACTTATTTAAAACTAAAGAAAAGGTTTACTACTATATTTAGCTGAACGAGAAAGGAAGAGGTGTAATCAGTGGACGCGCGCGCACACGCACAAGTGTGGAAGGAAGGAGAAACTCGCGCGCGCGTAAAACGTGAATGGAATTACTGTATTATTTCCATAACTCATAACGATTGTAAAGCAATGTTTTTGTTTGAATTTAGGTTTGACCAATTCGTAAAAAAAAAAAAAAAAAAAAAACTAATTAAGACGTATCCGTCAACCTTAAACAATAATCTTTATCAATTTTTATTTTTCAGTCTTTATGATCGTCCATACTTGATCTATCTCTTACTATTTACATCCCGGAAGCAACGCCGGGCTCTACTACTAGTAACAAATAAAAACTTCAATACTTCCAAAAAGTGAGTTAAATATGCTAACTTGTTTTTAAATACAAGTAGCTCCGTTCTTCTTCCAATTTAATTATATGAAATAAAAGCAAAGTGCACACTGGTTGCTCAACTGCTTGCAGGGGGCGGAGAGGCAGAAAATTAGAGACGCAATTCAAAATGGAATTCAAAAGATATCTTATATTCGTAATCACAAACTAATTTAAAAAGAAAAATTGTATTCATAAGATTGCAAATGGACTTCTTACTTATATTCAGTTTCAGTTTCAGTAAAATTCTAGATAATCACGTTAGTTGATTGATAAATATGATTGTACCTATTTGCATATGTTAAGTAGAAGAGAAATAAAGTGTATAGTAAAACTAAGAGACAGGAGGGAAGTTGACTACTGATCATGTGTCGTAGAACAACACAATACCAATTAAGACCCAGAATTGAAGAGGAAGTCGTCGTGATGGAAGAAGATCTTGACGGAGAAAAAAGGATACTGCAATAGAAGACGAGCCTATGGATAATAGACACGGAAGTAGATCAAATGAAACCCAGCTATCCATTAAAAAAGAACAAGTCATAAGCCTCAAGGGGAAGGGAGAAATACGTCTTAGCGTAGAAGTTCGAGAACAACCAAAGTCAGGAAGATGTAGTTAGGGACGGGTGAATAGGATTGTAACTATTTGCATATATTAAGTAGAAGAGAAATAAAGTGTATAACAAATTAAGAGACATGTTGGAAGTTGACTACTGATCATGTGTCGTAGAACAACACAATACCAATTAAGACCCAGAATGAGGAAGTCGTTTTGATGGAAGATCTTGACAGAGAAGAAAGGATGAGAAATTAGCCTATCGATGATAACGGGAGTGACTTAGAAACGGACAAAGATAAAATGAAACCAAGATATCCTTTAAAAAGAACAGCACATAAACCTCAAGGGGGAAGAGGAGGAAAGAGGTTGTAGAAGGCATTAAACTTCTTCAGTTCAGGGAGGTGTATGGATTGGTAAAAGGATTTTACCTATTTGCATATATTTAAGTAGAAGAAAATAAAGTGTATAGTAAAAACTAAGAGACAGGCAGGAGGTTGACTACTAATCACGTAATAAATGTCAGAACAAACAACACAACAGTATGGCATCGCCGATAAGATGTTTAAGTCGCTTGGATGAACCAGAATTTGTCGAAATTTGGATCCGTGTTTTGCAACCAAGGATAAGGTTAAAAAATGAAAGGCAACCAGTCGGGATGGGAGAAAAATGGAAATAACTCTTTTTTTCCTACCCAAATCGCGTTTGTGAAGCTATAATGAAAAGTTCTGTTATGGTAGTGACGAAAACAATTGAAATTTGACTTCCGTCGAAATTTCAGAAATTATAAAAAGAAGTTTACGACTTAAATTTCTGTCCATTATACAGAAACAAGATGAATCAATTCTGCAATCGCTTCACAGATTAAGAGAAGCTACTAGATTCTAAATACGAGAAACTTGGAACTCAAGATTTGACTATTGAAGATGAATTTATTCAGTTACAAATGACTGAATTAATGGCTGATACATTTCACAAGTATAAAATAATAGAACAATTACAATTGAATAATTTGCTGGAATTGATAAAAAATATAATTCTACTGAGGCAATAAACGTAAAGTATTAAAAAAACGCTAGAAATGCATTACTGTAAGTATAAGCATGTAAGTATAAGCATGGAACTGAGAGAAAAAGTATCTCGCTTTTGGAATGATTCGTCATAACTACCGAAGAAAATTTACAAGCAAAGTTCAAAAGAAAAGCAGAGGGGGGGGGGGGTTAAGAATATGTGATGATTTTTAAAATAGGCGTAAATCTTAAAATATGCTCGGATTCGTTTCCTGTTCCAAATATCGAAACCGCTATCCACAAATTATCGGGCATAAAATGTTTACAAAAACTGATTTAAAATTGGCCTTCAATCAAAAACAGATTGGCGATAAATTCAAAGAAATTGCCACAATAAACATCCCCATAGAATTTATTAAGGTGGATGTTTTTCTAACTTTAGTAGACTCCTTTTCGGGATGACCTGAAATCGTTAAAGATGAAAAATCAACGACAATAAAACAAATACTAAGAGTTGTATTTTCTAGAAATTGGGTCCCTAAAATATTTGTATCAGACAACGCAC
>CAHIKZ030000761.1:1165000-1167500 GCA_903632075.3 Acanthosepion pharaonis
TTGAACTCATCTTTCTTGCCATATATATGACGTTTCGGCCGTTGTACGCTCCGACCTTCTTCAGGAGATATACGTTGGCATTTCAAACCGAACCTTTTAGATCATAAAATTATAGCCGAAAGCGCTTGGAAGACATTCGGACAATTTTTATATAATTTATGACTGAAAAGAAAAAAATATACGAACACATGAGAAATTATATAAAAAATACAACCACTGCTCCTTGTCAGTCATTTTCAACGAAACTTGTATAGAAGAGGGATTGCTGCCCAACTACACACTATATATGTGTGTGTGTTCGTGTGTGTGTATGTGTTTCATTGAATAATATGGACATATTAATATGTCTATATTATTTAATGTAACATGCTTGAATGAATATATGCTGCATAAATACACACACACGTGTGTGCGTGTGTGTGTATGTGTGTGTGTATGTGTGTGCGTATGTGTGCGTTGACCGATTTGTCAAGAAGGTGACCTTGATATTACCGGCCTGAGGCGACGATCCCAGAGTGCGACACCTTTGGAAAACATCTGAAAAACCATGCCACGGGTTGGCCCAAACCCTGTGAGTGAAATTGGGTAGACTGAATTGTTCTTCGATGGTTGTGTTAGCACGAATTCACAAGCCATCGAGACCGAGGGTTTGAACGTACTGGCCTTGTTCAAACTATTGATCACGCCAGATGAAACGCTCCTCCCAGAAACTATCACCAAGAGCCGATACAGTATAAATCACAGGTAGTCTCTATGGGTGTTGAACAAAGATAAATGCACCTGAGCCGGCGTCTGCAGCAGAGACGGCTAGCCGCCCTGGCAGACAAATATACTCGGAAACGAGCGGCAATCTAACATGTATCTGTATATGTATGTATACATATTTTATCCATTTGTTATCACACGTGCCAGACACTGTGGTCCTCGAAAAGGTCAATGCAATCGGCAGCAAAGCAAAAATTCATCGTCACAGGCTTCGCTCAGCAGGTCATGTCATTCGCCTTAGAATATATCCTAACAAGTTACTCTATGGTACTCGATGACGGCATAAACCAAGTAAGACCTGCCAGGACTGTTTAAGAGACTCTGTTGCAACCTATTATGCTTGTGACCGAAATAAGTGGAGGCCTACAATTCATGAAGGTACTAAGACCTTCCAACAATATAAAATGAGTTTGGAAAATGTCAAGCATACAGTTAGGAGAGAGGAAATCATTGATCAAGCAATCCATCAATTTACGTGTAATGTATGTAAGAGAGCATGTATCTCCAATGCAGCCTCGTCCTGGGTATGACTATAAACTAAATTCGTGCCCTGGGTTTGATGATAAACTACGTCCAATAGCAAGGTCTCTGATCAGGAGGTTTTGAGAAGCGTGGAACCACCTCTTAATTGCTGATGTTCCCAGATTCACCCTGACCCGCGGTGGTAGTACCTGTTAGGGTCACAGCTATGGGTAAATAGTTAACCCACAAACTGGAGTCAAAACACTATGAAAGTGTAAAAATAGATTTTATTACCAGAAATACTTTGTAAAAACTTATTACCAGCAATAATTTTTTGAAGAAAAATTATTGCCAGTAATACATTATGACCAGTAATACGTAAAAAAAAGAAAACATTACCAGCAAAACATTTTTTTTTTAAAATATTCCCAGCAATAAAAATCTCGTCAGCATTAAATAATCCATTCAGGTTGATATGCCGTAAAACATTTTCGAAAACAAATTACCTGTTATATATTTTTTGAAAAAATATTACCAGAGATGCATACTTTTTGAAGAAAAAATATTACCAGAAATAGATTTTTGAAGGAAAAAATTACCAGCAATATATTTATGAAGAAAAATATTACCAGCCATAAAAATTGTTGACATTAAATAACCTACTGTGGTTGATATCCCGTAAAACAAACCAAACCAAACCAAATCCAATGCAGGCTTCATTAGCCAGGGAGACTACAAGGTGAGACTTTTCCTAAATTATGATCACTACTAAACAGCAAGATATGGATTAAACTGCATAGTGTGTCAGAAACCCTACAGAGGGAGAGAAAAAATAGAGCGAGGGAGACAGAAATTCCTGAGTGGTAAACTGTTGCTTGTGATCGAAATGTGGAGGCATAGAATTCATGAGGTCACTAAGATCTTTCAAGAACATACAATGAGCTAGACAAGCGTAGAATTCATGAAGGAATTAAGATCTTCCAAGAACATGTAAAGTGCTGGGCAAATGTCAAGTGTATAATTCATGAAGGCACTAAGATCTTCCAAGAACATGCAAAATGCTAGGTAGATGCCAAGCATAGAATTCAGGAAGACACTAAAATCTTCCAAGAACATGCTATGTTAGGCAATGTCAAACGTATAATTCATGCACTAAGATCTTCAGATGCAAAATGCTATAGATGCCAAACATAAATTCAGGAAGACACTAAAATCTTCCAAGAACATGCTATGTGCTAGGCAAATGTCAAGCGTATAATTCATGAAGGCACTA
>CAHIKZ030000761.1:1172500-1216740 GCA_903632075.3 Acanthosepion pharaonis
AACAGAGACATGGTCCTACAGACGGATGCTGAGAATGCCATGGACGGAACATACGAGCAACGAGGAAGTTTTAAGGAAAACGGAAAAGAAACGGACACTTGCACTTAAGAATAAAAAACAATTAAAATTTCTGAGACACATAACGTGGAGAGAAGGCTTGAAGAATTTGACACTCAAAGGACTTATTGAAGGTAAGAAGAGTAGATAGAAACGGTGAGGTTACCTAAGTAAGGAGCTTGTGTAGGAATGGCAGAATAGGGATTCGGAGGGATAATAAAGAGACAAACATTGCTTAGAGCTACAAAGGATAGGAAGTTGTGGAGCGCCGTGTTTAACCTACTTAGCGAGCTTGTGTAAATGGATGGCAAATGTAAAACAGAAATGATAATAAGCGACAAAAACATTGTTAGAACTACGGAGAGGAAGTTGTGGAGAATCACAATCGCCCACTTTCTGAAGGAGCTCAGCACAAAGAAAAAGGTAACTGTGATGTTTGGCAGGGGAGGACAAACTAAAGTTCTTATCGATTTCAGTACTTGTGAGTCAGCAAATTAGTCCCCAGCTTCCTAAAATCTTTCCAAATTATCTTCATCTTTACACATTTTATTTAATTCTATCTTTTCCATAAACCTCTCTCTCTCTCTCTCTCTCTCAGTAAAGTTTTGGTTTTAACGTTCGTTTTAATATCGTTACGATCCTTTGCATTTCCAACCTCCAGCCCTCACCGCTGAATCACACCCACATTTTTTTCCTGAGTCTTCTATTGAGTAATTTTCAAGTGTGCTTTATCGTCGCCTGATTTGTTGTTCTTGGTCCACGTTCCTGTTATCTGGTGTTGTTTGTATGGTACTTAACATCTCCAAGCATCTCCTCGCTTTCTACAAGACATCTCTTCCAAATGTCACATGATTAATTCTGCACACACACACACACAAAAAAAAAATGAAATCGATCCGGGACAAGGAACGTCGCAAGAAATAAAAGCGAGAAATGCAAGAAAAAGAAAATAAGGAAAAAGAAAAGAAAAAATCTTGCGCCTGCGCATATACACACAGACGCGCGATAAACACAAAAGAAATAAATTAAAAAAAATAAAGAACGAAAAATGTTTGAAAATTAGCACGTCAACACATTGATGGCGGAAATGGCACCAGGAGTAACTGACAGAATAATTAGGGGTCAGATTTGTTCGGGCAATTTTAAGGGTCAGCTTCGACCGAACTGGCGAATACAGACGACTATTCAGTGGAGAGTGTCACGTGCCCTCATCGCAGCGTTCCGCCAGATGATAGTCTTATTTCTCGTTAATTTTTAATTGACATCGTTCTCTGCTCAGCCACTTGAGATACAAGAAAAGAGACTCAGCCGTCGGCCGAATCCAGCGTTCCTCTCAATGTTTGTTGTAATCACATGATTGTTGTAAGTATGGCAGATCCATGAGATGGCGAAAACTTTCTCGCACTCAAACGCGTCTGTATTTTTCGAATTCACTTTTATTTATTGTCAAAACCAGAGATTTTGATCTCGAAGACAATGATGGCTTCTTTATAAAAAGAAGATTTGTTTAATTCTGGGGTTTTTTTGTTATCATCAATTGAAAAAGAAATACAATGCGATGTTTATGTTCCAAAACTTTAACTCGTGTAAAAGTCGAATAGGCAAAAAAAAAAAAAATAGAACTAGGAAGATTGTGTTATATGCCAATCTTCAAAGTGGTGATGGTTTGATTTGAACCATGACTACTGGCAAGATAGGTTAGAATTATTTACATAGTATGGCTTAGTAAGGCACAATGAGACTAATGAGACACGCCCTCACTATTAATGACCTTGTAAAGGTCTGTTGGTTGAAATATTTCTTTTGGGAACGTCGGGGTTACCAATTGTAAAAGCGCGGATTGTAGATGGACCAATACTATTTATATTAACGATATTTCCAACGTACAGGATTCAAGTAAATAACAATAACTCCAAATTGTTAATCAACAAATATATATTGAAATAACACACAAGAACAAACATGCAATAAAATTGTGTTCAATGTATAAGGGGAAGAAGTTGTTCCCTTTTAACTGTAGATTGATTTGTAATTAATTGTTCGAAGAAAGTTCTCTTGAGAGAAAAATGTTCAGAAATCAATATTAGAGCAAAGTTTGCATGTTAAGAATAAATAACACAAGAATATAATTAATTAAAAATGTGTTGTGTTATAGAATGGTTTGAATAAACAGAGTTCTGGTTGATTGAACTTGGCAAAGTCACAGAGAGAAATGTAAGTTTATATTACGAAATTCTGTGTGTGTGTGCGTTTGAAATGTAATGAGTAAGATCGTGGATTTGTGCTGACGGCTGGAATCTTACGGGATCTTACTGACGACTTGTGAAAAGTTGCCCCTTGTAAGAAAAAAGGGTAGGCTCCCACGGCAACGCGGGAAAACTTAATCTTGCATTAAAATATGTGATTGGGTTAAAAATTAACCAATCACTACATTCGTACTAACAAGCAAGCAAGCTCAAAACCGAAGGATTCAAAGAAACGACTGCGATGGCTAAATTGTCCTATATAAAAGTAGTAGTGACTTATTAGCCAATCGCAGGCGAATAAAATGTGGGCGTGGAAAAACATAGCAACCGCTACAACCTGCTCTACAGCGACGAAGTGTATTATTCTATAAGAACCTTAGTTCTTTGATTGGGATGTGCCGATAGTTTAACGGATATTGCCGAGGAAAATAGAACCGGCGTGCCGAGTTCACATTCCGGGCTAGTCTCCCACGTTCACTTTCGCACTAATGCCCTTGGGAAAGGCATGAATCCAACTCACCTCCCTTCTCCACCAGCTATGTGTTTAAAAGCGGGAGAGACTAGCCTTGGGTGGCAACTAATCTACAAGTAGGAAAGGGACATGGAATTAAAAAAGGAAAGGAAGCTGTGGAGAGTCGCGATTGCCTACATCCTGAAAGGACATGAAATTATAAAAAGGAATCTCCGGATTTGGATTGGCCCAAAAAAATTCAGATGTTAATTATCAGTTTTCTCTCCGACCAGAAATATTTAATTTGATAATGTACAAAATGGTTGCATAAAAATGATCAAGTTAAAGGAGAAGTGGTAACGTCAGTGGGCAATGATAACATAGTTTGAAGCCTTACCAGATTCAGATGCAGTCGGTACTAAAATACAATTAGGATTATTGTCTAATTTTCCTTAACCGTCATAATTTAATGTCATGAATATTTTGACGTATTTGTAAGTGATAACAGGGGCTATATAAAAAACAAGTTGCAGTTGCTAACGCTTTGTTTGACATAATACTACAAGTGTGAAGAAAAAGAATTCACTACACTAACAATGTGAGTTATGAAACGTTTGCATTATCTTCCAATTATTTTATTTAATGAATTTATTATATCATAATTTTATTCCTTAGTTAGTTTGTTAGCACATACGTTATGATTGCTATTATCTCGGATAACGAATTATCCATTCCTGTTCGACAAGAGGCGGAAGAAAAGATATATCAAAGGCGTTGTTTGGTTTTTAGAAAAGAAAGAAAGAAGAGGGAGATAAATAAGGCAATAACACTTTCATGTGATTAGTGTCTGCTTCAGCAAGATGGAAAATCTTGTCAATTTTTCATATGTGCCGTCTTACTTCTTTAAATAATGATCTGCATTCATTTTTGTGATTGTTATTATATTTTTAACGATGGAGGATTCCATGTGTATTTTATTTTATAAATGTGGATTTCACAAGGAGTTTATTCAATCATTAACTTCAGAATTAAGATTAATCAGATAATTCAAATAGGAAAATCGTGATATTTTTTTTAGTTTATTATGATTCATTCGCTAAGTATTCACAGCAGTCGTAACTGGAAATTAACACTAAAGATCAAGTGACAACAAGTCTCCTCAATAATCCAACGTTCAAGCTGTGTTCAGTTTATACTGTCATTTTAACTAATCTTCTGATTTTGAGTTCCTCCAAACCTTTTCCCCCGAGCTCTTCAACTGATCCCAGTGTTCCGATAACAACTGGTACGACCGTCACAGCCGTGTCCCACAACTCTCTGGTAAGATCAAGAAAAAGAATAGTAGTAGTAGTCTTCTTACATGTAATAGTAGCACCACTACATGCCACTTTTTTTTTTTTTAAATTGTTTCACCCCAAGCAAGACATGAATGCTACTAGTATGCAGAAGGTTACAGGAAATGAAGGTGAGAGAAAAGACTGGGTACAGTTGGGGGGGTGGATTGAGGAAAGGATAAAAGCTGAACAGGATTCAAGAAGATGGCGATTGATGTTGCATTTAAATTTTTGAAGATTGTAGTTATCATGGAAACAAGTAAACGGAAGGGAGTTTCATAGGTGGAAAATGCAAGAAAAGAAATTGCTGGAATAGAAATGGTAGTTACATTTAACTATTTCAACAGTAAAAGAGTGAGACCTAGATGCCAATCAAGTAGTGTGCTTAAATTCACATAGTTGAGGCAGCAGGGAAAAAAAGCTTGTTGGAGCAGTTGCTATGAAAATATTTGTAGAAAAGACAGAGGGAAGCCACATCACATTTCTGAGAAAGTGACTGAAGTCAAGATGCCAAATCAGGATCAATTACATTGCAAATTCTTCTTTGGATTTTTGTCAAGAACCTCGAGATGAACAGCTGGGCCACCAGACCTGATATGGCAAGAGTATTCAATGCACGATTGAATGGTAGATTTGTAAATGTGTAAGATGAACTCTGATGAGAAAAAAAAAAAAACCTTCTGACACAATGAACCAACTTTCCTTGCAGTAGATGAAGCTATTGATTCAATGTAGTTGTTCCACTTCAAGTCAGTTAAAAATGTGAGGCTAAGAAGGCACAGTGAGACGCTCTCCATGAGTCAAGCATCAGCCATATTGATGGCGGGCAGGAAAGTTTCTCTATGGTGGTTAAATGAGAGCAGTTTAGTTTTGGAGGCATTAAAATTTACAAGCCATTTCCTGCTCCAGTTAACCACTGATTGGCAGTCCTTTTCAAGAGCAGCAGTCAGATAAAGTTTGTCATGTCTGGCAGATTTGCTATTGAGACAGGAATAAATGGTAATGTCATCTGCATAAATGACTACTTCGGAACTGATGACATCAAGATCATTGATGAAGCTTAGAAACAGCGTAGAACCCAGCATAGAGCCATGGTGAGGGGGACACTTAATGTTCATGTGATCTGGGACGAACCTATTCAAAACAATTTTCATTTCACAGTTTGATAGAAATAGAAATGATTGGATTAAATCAAGCAATCATTGCTCTAGAGCTTACATAGAAAACCAGCATGCCAAAACTTGTCAAATGCCTTTGAGATATCTAGAGTCACATCTTGAGCTTTGCCATTATTATCAAGAGCTTCATATACATATTCAGTGATGGCTATTATCACATCAGCAGTAGACTTGGCAAAGCAAAAGCCATATTGTTTGTCAGAGAGTAGGTTGCGAAAGAGGAGATGCTTAACGACTTCAGCATTGATTAAAGCCTAAAATACTTTGCCAAAACGCAGTAGGAGACTATTAGGTCAAAAGGTTCTCTAGAGTTCTTAAGAACTACAGCGGAGGACTTCCAACAAGCTGGAAAGCAAGAAGCAGCAATGCAATAGTTGTAGAGTTTGGAATAAACTGGAGCCAGCTCAGGAGCACATTTTTTTTAGAACGATGGCTGCAATCTCATCACCTCCACTTGCCTTATGGGAGTCTAATTTAGAAATGATGTCTGAGACCTGTGATGGGGTTATATGCATATCACTCAGTAGAGCCTCTGTTCAGGTGTGGGTATGCCAAATGAGTCTAATGTTGAGTTGGAAGAGAATTTCTGAGCAAAGCTTTCAACCTTATCCGCTGTAGATGTCAGGACTTTGAATTGATTGCATAGGGGAGGGATTAAAGATTTACTGTTATTCAGCCCACTCCTGCAGAGCCGCCAATAATCTTTAGAAACGAACATGCGAGAAGCTATATGTTGTTTCCTTCTATCAGCAAACAGTAACTTCATTTCTTTGAGGACACACTGACACTCATTACGAGCAGAGACAAAGAGACATCTATTGCAATCAAACATGTCACTCTGGTACAGCTTGAAAAGACCTCAGATGCACATTTTTGAACAGGATGATTAAAAACTTCATTCCAAGGAACATGACAAAGGAAATCACAGAACAAGTCTTCATTGATAACAGAAAAATGGTAGGAGGTTCTTGCCTGGTGGGAGAGCAGAAAAAGATGTTTACAGACACTACTACATGATCAGAGTTGCCAAGAGCGCAGAGCTGCATAGTATGACATGAGTCTTGGATTGAGGTAAAAAAAAGAGATTAAGGAGAGAAGTGTGTCCATCAGAGTTATTGGGAAAAGGATGGGGAAGTCCACCACTTGTGTGAGAGATAGAGAAGTTCAGGGTTTGTGTGTCAGCAAGATCAATGACAGAACGTTTAAGCCACCTGGTATGGTGAGTATTAAAATCACCAAACAAATATATTTGCAAACAGGTGTAGGAAGATGGCCTTGTCTATATTATCAGAAATACTGTCTAGCATGCAAGTCATGAGAGGAAGGGGAACACATACATGTACGAATGGTCTGGATATTCAAGTTTCCTAGCCAGCGGAAGATGTTCGCAGACAAACTCCCAGGTCATGTATGTGGACATTAGAGTCCTTTCAAAGGAGAGGATGATAGCCAGGAATCGAAAAATTAGAGGTGATTGAAGAGTTAAGATTAGTTTCACAGAGAGCTCGGCTGTTCAAAGACTTTTCAAAGAGGGATGATTCCACACTGCAGAAATTGGTACAAATACCACGAATGTTGGAGAAAGAAAGTTTGCTGAGCTATGTTCATACCAGATGTCTAGTGGTTATTGCTGGAGATTAAGTAACTGTAACATTCCAGCACCTTCGAAGGAAGAATTTCGTTTGTATGCCACATTGCGTGATGTCATCATAATGAATAAAAGTCAAACCTGAACATAAAAATATCCAAGAATTAAAAGATAAATACTATCAAGAATAGCAGATCCCTGATCTCAATAATGATCAAAAATATAGTCAAGAGAATTCGATTATTAAGATTTGAGCAATTCATTGGATCAAAACATTTGTTCTCTTGGATGAAAACAAGAAAAATAACCCCAAAACACTCCTTCCATTTAGTCTTTAATCAAATAATCAATATAAAAATAAACATCAGCAAAATATCATCATCAAATGTAGGAACAAAACAAGTTGCCCACTTAATAACAAATGTTTAACCAATAACAATGTACAAAGCTACTGTAACTAATAATACTAACAAACAAAAAAAATTATATAGGTATTATAGAAAAAACTTTAAAGGAAAGATGTTATAACAAAATGTCCTTTGACAGAAAAAATATGCCAATAACAAAATCCTATCAAAATACATATAGACCCAAAAATTAATATATGCACCAAAATCAATATCTGTCTATATTTCTGAGATGATGTATTATGTACACTATTTGAATTATTGTCCTCATCTTTGGCACCATATTTATTACTACGTTTTGGCCGTTGTACGCTCTGGCCTTCTTCAGGTGGTTGGAATGTCGAACTGAATCCTTTATTTCGCTCACTGGGGTAGTCTGTTCTATTTCCACGTGTCATGTTTTAATGGATGTCAGTTATCAGTTATCTCTCTACTGCCTTAACCAGGTATTGAACTCGCACTCTTTTGGTCCTGTCAGTGGATAAAGGCATTGTTTAGATCAAGTGACAGGACCCAAAGAGTGTGAGTTCAATACCTGCTTAAGGTGGTGGAGAACTTGGAGAAGGGAATTAACAGTAGATAACTGACATCCATTAGACATGGCACGTGGAACTAGAACGGTCTACTCCAGTGAGCAAAATAAAGGGTTCAGTTTGACATTCCAACCACCTTGAAAAGGCCAGAGTGTACAGCTGAAACGTAATAAATATGGCGACAAAGATGAGGACAATAATGTAAATAGTGTACCAAACTCAAGTTGAAAATTATAAAAAGGGCAGCCCCACATGGCATTAACAGCAAAAACTGCAAACTATGCTTAGAGGAAAGATTACAAATAATTATTTTTAGAAACCAAAACAAACTACTAAAAAAGACAAATAGGTAAGCACAGACATAAACAATTTACTTTGCCATTTAAGTATTAATTTAAAAAGAAAAAACAATTGCCCTAAAAAAAAAAAAAAAAAAAAAAAAAAGTGTTACCAGAAATGACATTGTTATGTTGTTTGATTTTCAGAACACAAAAAGAAAAAGAAAGAAAAGGAATAAAAAGACAAGAAAATGATGAAAATGGAAAAATAACCATGACATTTTGACAGAGAAAAAATATCAACCAACACTAATAATAACAGCATCCTAATGCATAAATTAATTACATCAAACTTACTATTAAGATAAAGAAAAAAAATTAAAAAAAAAAAAAAAAAAAAGACAATCAATTGCTGAAATCATCTGAAGAGTGAACTGAACAATTAGAAAAATCTTCATTTATGATACTCTGAAGTTGAGGTGCTGAATATAACATCAATCAGCTAAGTAACAAATTCTGTTTTTATATATATATATATATATATATATATATACTAAACTCGTTTCGAAAAACCCTCGAATTTTTGATTTGCTAATCAAATCAATCTCGAGGGAAAAAAAGGTTTTAAAAAAAGAAAGAGCTACAAACATGAACTTCTGCCGACAAAAAAAAAAAAAAAAAAAATCACACAGATGCAGGTCTGAAGCCCAAAGAAAAAAACCCCGATACGAGTAACAACTTTCCCTGACGATCCGTTTAGGTGAAACCTAGGTAGGTTTGTCTGGCTCACTAGGTGTATCTATATATATATAGCGTGTACAGCTTATATTTTGTATCATAAAGAAACAAATTATATAAAAGAAAATTAAATAGTAATGTTAATGTGCTTAATGGCAAAATCACTTCACTAACAGAATTTAATGAGACATTAACTTACTATCAATTCCTTGAATAATAAGATCCTTATATTTGAGTTGATGTCAGATGGTAGACACATGCCAAGTACTTTCCACAATTTCAAATTGTCATCTTAAGAGCACAGTTTTTTCTATACATAGGCAAACACTAAGACAATTTTTTTTTTTTAAATTATGCTATTTATTGACAGTTGAATATGTGTTTTGGAGCATGTGATGCCGCGATGCTAGAGTTCTTGTTCAAATCAATCAAGTGAGAATTTTGTTTGAATTTTGAAAAGTTATAAATCCACAAAATTTTGTTATATATATTTATCTGTTAAAATGAAATGGACTTAAGTATAATCTGATTAGTGGAATAAAAATGACTTAGTAGTTTTGCACAGAATTTAAGATTCTGATTATTACTGCGCTGTGGATCTGATGTCATAAATATATTACAGTGTGCAGCTTATATATCATCAAGAAACAATTTATACAAAGAAAATTAAATAGCAATTTTAATGTGATTAATGTCAAAATCACTTCACTAACAGAACTTAATGAAGCATTAACTCACTATCAATTCCTTGAATAATAAAATCCTTATATTCGAATTGGATTATACTAAATTACTGGTTAAAAAAACAGTAATTTGACCTTGCTAACCAGATGCTCCCTCTGTAGCTAAATTGTATAGCACATCAGGCTCTATGACAGTTCTGTGTAGGATACAGGTTTGATTTTATAAAGATCCTTTATTTAGATCCTTCCATTTGCCTGAGGAAACCATATAGTTGAAACTCAGGTCGCAAGGTTGGTGTTAATAGAAAAGAGCCTAAAATGCCAACCAACCTTGCAACCTGGGTTTCAACCATATGGGCTCCTCAGGCAAGTGGAAGGATCTAAATAAATAGGTCTGGATGTATGGCAAGTCATATATCAGCTGGTAAATGTAATAATTTATTGAATAGACAATATTTTTTTGCCAAATCCAAAATTTTTGTTGCCTCAGTGTGTGTGTGTGTGTTTTCTCTGAGGCAACAAAAATTGGAACATTGGATTTGACAAAAAAAAAAAAAAAAAAATTGTCTATTCAATAAATTATTACATTTAACAGTTAATATACGAGTTGCCATACATCCAGTATTTTTCCCATCGATAGTCATTAAAAAAAAGAAAAAGCTAATGTTATCAGTTGTAATAGGGTAAAGTTTTGATAAAATTAATCTTTGCACTTTTTAGAAATGTTATAATTTTAATTTAAAATATATGGGTATAAAATGCAAATGATTTGCAAAACGGTTTGTCATTAAGGAATACACAAGTTATGATTTCCTAATGGTATATTTTTTTTTTTTTTTAGATTGTTTATTGAGTAAAACATTGTTATTGAGTGAGTGAATAGCAGTCCACTAAGATGCAAATATACGAATCCCAATATACCCATCAGGACACAGGCTATTCCAGACACATGCATCACGGTCATAGACATGCAATATGCTGAAAGATTTTGATAAAAGCAGAAGATAATAAATTGGTGCAACAGAATTTTAATCTGCTATACCTCACGCCGATATTTTGAGTCTTACTCTTGGAAACTCACTTCAAAAAAGGATTAGTCTAAAATCAAACCTGAACAAAAAGGTAGTCAGTAAAGATGAGACAGTTTTTTTTTTTTTTTTTTTTTAGCATTTTAAAAGGTGTTCTTTTAAACAGGACTTACATAAAGAAATTTGTTTCTAATGTAAAGGGAGGTAACCTGAGCAAACTTCGTGGTTAATCTCCGAGAAAAACAAAACAAATTACAGTGCAATCTCGATTCTTGAATGTCTTATATGTTGAACAAATCGCTTTTCAAACAGAAAATTCGAGATGAAAATGCCTCGGTTATCAAACAACATTGCTGAACCAAGTTAATCCAAACAGAATAATTTCTGAGTCAACCGCCATATTGTATATATTCGTGTTTTGTGACGTGCTTTTCTTTTCCAATTTTATTGTACTGTGACTTTTTTCTCTACAGTGATTCTTATTGGAAAAATAGTTTTGGTTTACAAACATTTTGGATTACGAATGGCCTTCAGAAACAAATCAAATTCGTGAACCAAGGTTCCACTTTATTGGCTAATTGATGGAACCTAAGCGATTACCAACAAAAGTAAATACTAATTGAACTAATTTCAATGTTTGCTAATTAATTTGGTATCCTTGCATTTTATGTAAAATAAGATGCAGAAGTGCAAGCAGCAACTGTTTATAAACAATTTTGTTTTTGATTTTAGAGATGAAGAATTGTCATTATAATCAAAAATTAAAATAAAATTATCAAACAAGCAGGTATGAAACCCACGATAATAACCGAATGTTGAAAGCAATGGACAGTAGATTTAAAAGTTGGAAGAACAAAAAAAAAAAAAAAACAAACAGCACCCTTTAGTGTAGGGGATATAGGCATTGATTAATCAAGTCTTGTTATCTAATGATTGAGAGTTCAATCCCCGGGATGAAGCTATGAATTTATATACTCTAGTTCAGCTGAAACAAACAAGAAATGGACAAAATACAATAATCAACTCCTACAACCAAAGTAATGGACACCTGAAGTCTTTTAATCAACAATATTTTTTTATTGTTTGTTGTTTTTTATCTGATAGTAGATTTAGAAAAGACTATACAAGGAGTTCGTTTTGAATAAAAATGGATGATTGAAACATTTGCAATGTTTTCTTTTAGTTCTTTTGGTTGGTTAAAGTTACAGCTCCCATTCTGGTTGGATCTTGTGAAGGATAGTGCACAGAGTTCAACTGGGCTGTTCTTGGAGGTATTAACGGGGGTGGCCTCACAGGCAAAATACCAGGTGGTGGAGGAGGCAAGCGAACTCCTGAAATAATTTACAAATTATTAACACAGAACATAATATTTAACCACACTCATTTTCTAAATTCCTGATTAACCCTTTAACATTCAACCCACTCACCCACCACTCGTAACTATTGGTTCCAAATGTTCAACCCACCATAACCTGCTGTATGTTAAATAATATTAACAAAATACTAAAATATTGAATTACATCAAATGAGTTGAATAATAATCTATTAAATATATGAAACAAAATTTCCATTTTTTTTTTTTTTGCACTTGTTCACATGTAATGAATTTAATTAGAAAGAGTGAATATTAAACAAAAAACAATATTTGGAGTGAGGACATTTAAAAATTTTAGTTCCAAAAATGACAAGATAGCAGCAGCTGCTATTTTGTAAGAGATTTTCTTATAGATATGTTGGTCAACAAGCCTCACCACAAAAAGGCTGATGTTTGAATTTTGCTGAAATGTAATACTTCTGGTCCATAAGAGTTGATACATTGAATATACATTTCATATAATCATTATAATGATTATTGGCCAGAATTAATATTCCTTGACACAACTTCTATTTAATATCTGCACATTAAAAAAAAAAAGGCAGATTACAAAACAAAGTTTTTTTTTATATTTGAATTGCACTTTTCTATTGAGTAAGCAAAAATATTTCCATTGATATTTTTATTATAAAGATTCCAGAAGGCTAAATCCAAGACACGTGCATCATTATTTGAAGGAATTGAACTGTCACTGAAAGATGCAGGATGTATCTATATTTGGCAGGAAAACCATATTTGTTAAAACATTTCGTGTGTCTGAACTGTAAATAAAATAAAAAGTAACAAAAGCAAATAATAATGGGGTCTGTTGAAATATGTCAATGAATGGTATAAAACATGAATTACCTGGGGGTGGAGGAGCTCTGGGTATGCTGCCAAATGGTGGTGCCACAGGTGGAGGAACACGAGGTGGGACACCTTGTGGTGGTGGTGGAGGTACCAGTGGTGGAGGCTGGCCTAAGTTGAAATAGTTGTTGGTCAATTCTTCTGGTGGAAGAGGTAAAGCTGCAATTAAAAAAAAAAGAAAAGAAAATCAATTGTGGCACAATTCCCATAACACCTTTTTGGTCATAGGGGCACTGCATGTACTGCAGCCATAGCAGCAATGGTGTGTCTTAGGCAGGATTGGTTGGTTTGAATTCAGAAAGTTTTCCTTCTTCGAGACTGGCTACTAACCAAGGCTACAGAACTCAGTCTGTCCTGCTATTCAACCTATAGCTGAGAGAACAAAAGATGGATTCATACCTTACCCGAGGTTATTTGTGTATAAGTGAATGTAACAAACTTGACTGGAATTTGAACCCAGCTCTCCAATTTCTCATTACACCACCCTCACATCCACAATTGTTCCAAAAACAATACAAATAAAATAAAATAAAATTTATTAATTTCTACATGTCACTGGCAAACTATGTTAAATAAACCAACTAATAGTTTATATATTTGTATATATATTAAAGAGATTCTTTTTTCTGGTCTCAAAATGTTTAGATAACACCCTTAACACACACACACACACACACACACACACACCCTCCACATACACTCAAGGAATCATTTAAACATTATCCCCACACACTAACAATAAAAACTGTTCACTCACAGGAATGCATAGATTTTAAGAACATAATGACCAATGTGCTTTAGATATTTTCAAGCACACTAATCTTGACCCCAACTCAGTTTTTTTGTCATCAGTTTCATAATAAAAAAAAAAAAAAACTGTTTTGTTTCAACCAGCCAATAACTAGTAACGACTACTCCATCAGCAGGAACAACATCTTGGGTTATGCTGTCAGCAATGAGCTATTCACCTTGATCATCTCTAAGGCTAAGTCAGTCAAAATGGAGAAGAGGATATTGAAGTGATCCAACAATGAATACAGAAAGCAACACTTATTCAATATGAACACAACTAGGTTTTTCTAGAATTTGCTGCATGTGCGTCTGAACATTCATTCAATTCCCAATAGTCTAATACTGGCCACACTTCACTTTAATTTTTCTGCACCACCACCACCACCAATGGAATTAGACTTTTTTGGACGATCAAGTTCCTTTTCAGGATAAGGCTGCAACCAACCAGTATCAAAACCAGGTCTGAAGCTCAGTCATATTCTTCCTTGCCACCTTTTGTGGGTACTTATATATTCTGTTCTGCAAATTCTCCAGTATTTGACCACTTCCACGAGGAAACCCATATCTTCTTGCTTGGATCAAATTCGGCACAGGTTCTTCTATTTTAGTGGTGACACAATGAGCCATCCTGTGCTTGGGAAACCATACATTGCCACACTCCATTATTTGGAGTCCTCCCAACTTTTTAATAGAGTCAAACCCAAGCAACAGATCAAAACCCAATAGCTCTCTATCCACTACCAAGACCTCAATGTCAATGTCAAGCCTTATGCTTCCAACTTCACTGCATTTGAGGGTGTTATTGTTTATGGTAAGTACGTCCAACTCCATCTTCCATCAGGATTGACAGACTGATTTACTTGCAAGTGACTGTGAGCAGCCCGTGTCCACCAGTGCCACTCTCTTGATTTCATTCATATGGACATCTAAGACAGTGCCTCAGTCACAACTTGCTTGGGGGAAGAGACTGCCACTGACATCTTATCCCCTTCCTCTTTTCCAAGACACACTGAAACAATGTGGCCGAACTCACAACACTAAGCAACACATTGCTGTGCATGTCCTTTGTGGCTGACGGGCTTGTGTATCTTCTCATCAAACCAGGCAGTACTTGGAAAGGTGGTTCCACCCAAAGCATCGATAGCATTGCATACCCTCCCAATGTTTAACATCTGGAAGTTTATCAGCTGCTGTTCTGACTGGTGAAATGCTAGATGCAGCCATTTCCCCTGAGTCACAGTCTGATTCTTCATTATAGCATGAGCTCAGTCCAACAGTTGACTTGTAGTCTATATCCTTAGACCTACTTTGTTCTTAATTTTCATTTACTACTTTCTTGATGGTGGTTTTTTTTTTTTTTTTTTCTAATCCTCCCAAATGAGCATTGCAATCTCACCTGCTGGCAGTCCGGGAACAGGTTCCAGTTGCTTCTCTACCTCACCGGCTTCTTTCTTGAGCAAAGTCTGTTGGGCTTGGGATCGTCCCCATTTAATATTGAGTCGTCTCCCCAAGATGATTAATTTGTTGAAAGAACGCTCAGCAGCCAGTTCAGCAGCAGAACGACTTGTGAATTGCACAAAGGCACACTGCTGTTTGCTGACCACATTAATTGAACGGATCTCACCAAATTGATAAAAGTGGTCCCTAAAAAAAAAAAAAAAAAAAAAAAAAAAAAACAAGTTATAAGAAAAAGCTCGTACAAGAATGACAAAAGTAGAAAATCTGACATTTGCAAATTTCTTCCAATACCAAGATAATAAAATTTAACATGTGATTATGTGACAGAGAGAGAGAGTCTGGGAAACACGCACACATATTTTTTTTTTAGTGAAATTGGAGTAGATTTGAATAGTGAACTAAAATCAGAGCATTTTGTTTACTGATTGGGAAATTTGATCTAGGGCAGAAGTTGTACCCATTGAATCTGCGTCATCAGGAGACAATGGAAATGGTCGAAATAATTTTTATCAATTAAAAATTAAAATAGAGCTGAGTAAGCTAGAAGGAACTTTGGAATTCACATGATTTTGGTTGAATCAGCCAAAACCCCATGTAATTGCATGCGAAGTAGTAGGGCCAAGGGTCAGTCATAACCAGCCTGGTTTATCTATATAAACACGCAGTTATGCTGCAAAAGACAGACGGGAGAAATTTATTGAAGAGAGAATTGGCCCGGACGAGCGTTGGGAGGAGGAACGCCACTATAACTTTAAGCCCCGCACAGAAATCTTTATCCTCCATCGAAAGAGTCATACATTGTTCCGAGACGATTTAACAAGATAATCACATACACTCTCTCTCTGTCTAGAATGCAGTGTATGAGTTTTTTTGTTTTTTTTACTTTTCTTTTCTGTAACCCATTTCTCTCCTCTACTATTCTTTTCTGCTATATAAAAGACATTACCAATTCAACCATTGAATCAATGTTTGTCTGGCTTTCTACAGATATTAATTTTTTTTGCTGCATTCTAAATTTCTTAGTGCAGACTCCCCAGCCATGTCTACATCTTCAGTCGACCGTGAATTGACGGACATCACTTCTGCTTTCTGGATCAAACAAATCACAACATGGGCAGGAAGCAGGATTAAACCAGTGGACCGGTCAAATAATCTACAGATGCTCAGGGGACCTATGGCCACTCCTTTAAGCTGGGTTAGGACCGAGTAGACACCTCAACCCCGAGAGCAAGACGCCAGTGGTTGAGGGGTTAGGGCGAAAGTGTTAGAATTATAAGTTTCCTTAATAAATCTGACCAACATGCTTCCTTGCTTGATTTGTTCCATACTTCTAGCTCTTGTCAAGCTTCACAACTCTTTTTGGCAATTCAGATCATGCTGTAGTATCTGATGTTTCATTTCAGTCATTTATTAGGCAGGAACCTCCTATTCACAAGACCTCTTCCCAGTACCAGCATGCTGATTGGGATTCACTTTCTGACTTTCTTCAAGATGCCCTTTGGATTGATAATTCTTAATCTTCCTATTGAGAATTCTGCCATTGAGGTTTCTTCTTGAGTCAAAGCCAGCATCAATGCTTTTGTAGCTTCTTGGAAAAACCAGGTGAAATCGAAATATTCTCCATGGTTCATACCAGCCAGTTCAGCCACTACAGCCCACAGTAGAGATGTGCAGTTTATCCAAAAAACTGACTTTTTTCAATTTCATCTTCACACTGTGAAACAGCATCGAAATTTTTACAAAACTAAAATAATGTTTTTTTTTTTTTTTTTTTTTAAAAGTGTTATCACTACTGAGTGACCATATCCAAAGAAACACTATTGAATGAGACTTTCAGATGTTAATAAAATTAAATTTTATCAACATTTAAGAGAAAAAGATTGAACAAAAACATTAAAACCATTTAATTGACTAGTATTTAGGAAATAAATGTGAAATCTGTTTACAAAAAAAGTGAAAAAAAAAGGAAATATAACCGATAGATATGGCACTTGGCAATCAGAATGTTCTTTTCAAACAGAAAAATGGAAAATACATGTCTGAAATCTATTTGTTTCAGTTTAAAAAAAAAAAGAAAATTTTGTGGTAAAATTAAGTTGACAAAAAAATAGCGAGTAAAAAAAAAAAAAAAAAAAAAAAAAGTTGCCAGTTTTGTCTTAATGTTAAATTTTATGAAGTTGGATTTTTTGTAATTGTTTTCTTGTAAGCCAGTACACCAATCACAATATAAAGTTGTTAAAAAAAAAAAAAAAAAAATTGTTTTTTTATCTAGGGAATGCACCTAAATTAGATATTAAAAATAATTAAAATAGTTCTTAATTTCACTTTTAAAATGTGTATATTTGTAGATATGTGAGTTTCTAGTGTAAAATTGTTTGTTTTCTACAAATAAAATTACATTTCTATCTAGCAAATACAATACACCTAAAATTAGATATTAAAAAATAAAGTAAGTTTTAATCTCAGTTTTAAAATGTGTATATTTTCAAAACTGCAACTCATTTTTTTTAAACCCAAAAAGTTATTCTTTTTTAGCCACGAGTGTTTGTTACTGTTCTAGCTATAAAATTCTTCTAAACAAGGAAAATTAATTCATTTTATTTTTACAAAAATCTTTTACGGTTTTATCTAGTGAATACACTTAAGAAAATTATGAAATTAAAAGCTTTTAATTATTTTTAATATCTGATTTTATGTGTCGTATTCACTAGATGAAAACGGGGAGAAAAAAAATAACTTTTCCTTGTTTAGAAGAAATTTATTTGTAAAACACCAATAACAGTTGACTGGCATACAAGATAAAAATTGCCATACTTTTATTTTAAACATGAGGGGTTTCATTTTTCAGCTTTTTAAAACCCACATCATAAACTTTACTAATTTCTGGAGGGCTATACCATTTTCTCTCAAATGTGTTGCCCAAAGACACAAATATAGATAGTTTATGCAACGCTTCTTTCATATTTTACCAATTTGTTAATAAAAATGGTAGTTATTTATAGTTGACAATTTATTCAAAAGTTTAATAAATAAACTTTACATAGTCGGACTATTGTCCTCATCTTTGTCGCCATATTTGTCACAACGTTTCGCCGTTATGCGCTCCGGCCTTCTTCAGGTGGTAGGAATTTGAATTGAACCCTTTATTTTCGATCACTGGGGTAGACTGTTCTAGTTCCCGTGCCATGTTTGATGGATGTCAGTTATCAGTTATCTCCTGCTAATTTTCCCTCTGAAAGTTCTCCACTGCCTTAACCAGGAATTGAACTCACCTTCTTTGGGTCTGTCACTGGATCTAACCAATGCCTTTATCCACTGTGCCATGTGTCCTTGAGGACATCTGGGTATGAACTTCTGAGTATTATAAACCTAATGTTTTCAGCATCATTTTTACCAGTGCTCATATTGCAATTTTTGTTGTTATAATTGCATGTCTTTACCTGAGTTCATATTGCAACTTTGTTATCATTGCTTTTCTCTGGCACTCCTTATTACTGGTTCCCATATTGTATTTATTTCTAGGCTTGGTCGGCTCAGGAGATTTTTGTGGCCTAGCATATGTGCTGATTCCTTAAGTTTGAATTTTCCAATGGTGTTCCCTATCTATGATTTCAACATGATCCCACAGGGGGCGGTGATCTCCCTTCTCTCTCCATACGTGGTCAGCCATGCCTGATTTTTCTACTTCCCCTCTCGTTACAGCTTTCTGGTGTTCTTGAAGCCTTACCTTGAGGGGGCAGCCTGTTTCTCCTTTATATTCCTTTCCGCAGCTGCACGGGATAGCGTACACACAGTCTTCCTACCACCTGAAGAAGGCCGGAGCGTACAACGGCCGAAACATTGTGACAAATATGGCGACAAAGATGAGGACAATAGTCCGACTAATGTAAATACTGTACATAATACCTCATCTCAGAAATATAGACATAAACTTTACATTATTCAAACTATTGTCCTCATCTTTGAATAATATAAATAATATACATAATACTTCATCTCAGAAATATAGACAAATAAACTTTAATCAAAAACAAGGGCCTGTCAGTGCCAGACATTAGTTTCATTCAATAATTTGAAAGTTCTTTTTTTTATCATATATTTATTACTATCAGTTGCTTTTTGGTTTTTTTTCTGCTTACTTTATAATTTTTGAAGGTATTCGCTTCCCCAGATCAGAGAAGAAATAAACATCTTCCTGGTTGTAGTTTAAGGTGTCTTCTAATGAGTGTACAATTTCAAGAATATTGATAAAGATTGGTCACTTTCATTTTGCAAAACAAAGTAACATGTAAAATTTTGCTGTTAATATTTTGCATTTTTGTCCGTTCAAAGCAAAATACCATTTTAACTTGCTGTAAAAAATAATTCAATGAATAAAAGCACATACAAATTACATATTTAGAAAGATTATTTTCTTTCCAGCCACATGAATATTTTTAAGAGTAGACCAGAGATACAGTTAAACAGACTAAATCACAAATTTATCAATCTCAAACGAAATCAGATACCAACTGGAAATGCTATCATTACGCAAGAGAACGAATGGCTTCTTTAGAAAACAAAAATATTAAATTAAAAACCAAATAACTGAATTGAAAACTGTGGTATCAAGGAAAAAAAATATAAATAAAATAAACGGAAACCAATACCGAAACAAATTGCAAAAACTGACCAACTCTATAACCCACAGGAATCACTTTTTCTGACTATACCAGCGTGAGAGTTCCAATCATAACAGGCTGCATATAATAAATGTAAATGCCTCCTCAAAATAGCTGTGTCTTTCTTTGTTGAGAGACCTCGGTACCGTATTGCATCTAACAACTGTAGCTCTTGTGATTACTGGCAGCTCTTTAATAGGGTATTAAAATAAGAGGAAGTTTTCTATTCCTCCTCTCAATCAATTTTAGGTGTTAAATCTGAATATTTGCCCCTAAATTGTCTTCAAACTCTACTAAACTCATCTGGATTATCCTTGCCAGATGGATTAGAACCTCTGTCTTGAAATTCAGTCACTTTCCCACCAGCATAATGTAGCTTCCCTGTGCCTTTTCTATAAATACTTTCATAGTAATTGTTTGGATGAACTCTTCACTATGACAAATATACTTGATTGGTGGCATCAATTCACAGTTGAATTGGCTGCTAGATGGAACCATAAGTTCTATGCTAACAGTTTCTTTTCTCATACTTCATGCTTTCCAACCAACTTTGATCTTCAAAAATTCAAATGCAATTTCAATCATTATCTATCATTTTCTTGATTTTTCTTTTATTGTTCTCGCTCCTTAATTCTCTTTTCTTTTTCACATTCATTACTGCAACTTGCATGAGGGTGAGCTGACATTTCGGGGAAAATTTTTAAAAGATTTCACATTGTTTTTCCATTTCCTCAAAATTACATGAGTCACTTTGGTTTCCAATATTTGAAACAAGCTTTATGAAACTATCCATAGCAATTTCAAATGGAAATCAATTCTGAGATGATATCCAATTAAATCACTCATCAACAGAGAGGACTTGTCTTCTTTCTAACTTATTTTAAATTTCTAAAAGATTCTTTCATCACTTTTAGGGAAAGAGAAAAAAAATATCATTTGATTAAAATGTAAAATGATCAATTTTGTTAATTTTGATTTAATTCTAATTATTTAACATTAATAAAATTAAATACTCTATTGTTTTCAAGGAGGATATACAAATTTTCATCAACTTATTCAAATAAAAAAAAAAATATTTAATACAAATATATTTATCTTGATCAGTTTATTTACTATGTTTTTCTTACAGAATCATTTTTAGAAGCCATTTATTTTTATTCAAAGTAGGTTTATTTCTAATGGTAAATAAAGACTTGCCAGTTATTAATTTTATGTTAGCAGCAGTCATTAAAATACTCTAACAACAATCTATTATTAAGTATCCCAAACTAAAATTTTGGTTTCAATATATCTAAAAACATTTAATACAGGCTCAGAGAAAAACTATAAAAGAACGATACCAAACTTATCTCGGTAGTTTAATTAGCAAATATGTTATGACCATTTAAAGTTCATAAAACTTTTTTTTTAATTTTTTGTCTCATTCTATTGGGCAAAAAGTGAAATTAAGTTTTGGTTTACATACCTATTTTGTCAAAATACCCTTGAAAATAAATGAGATCAACAGTTGAAATGGAAGGAAATTTGACATGTGTTCACATTGTAAAGTAGGTCTGTTTGAGATATCTACTATTATTATGATTATAAATTATTGACGTTATATTTAATAAATATTCAAAGTATTAAATTAATGTTGAAACAGCAATAAAGTCAAACAAATCAGTTTTCTATTTTTGTCAAGCGAAGAAACCAATTAAAAAAAATTATAAAAGTAAAATAAAACAATAAATGTGTGATACATAAACAAAAGCGCTTACCTCAATTCTTTTTCTCCAATTCGTTCTCCCAGACTGCCAACATACAATGTAGTGATTGATTTGTCTTCTGGAGGCTCCAATTTGGGCATAGTTGCATAACGTTTGATAAGTTTATCAGCTACTGGATCATTAAGGCCATAATATCTGTCTTTGATGTTTTGGTCTGCAAGAGGATCATCCGGATCAGTTGGCTTCTCGTGCCTGACATCAGATTAAAAAACAGCAGGTAAACAATTTTAATGCTTTTTTTTAATAATGATCAATTTCCCTAAATATTTCAAAGTGTAACAGCTGAGGTTTTAAATCTCAATTATTATAAAAAATACAATAGCAACACACAACTGAATTTGAAACCATGACAAAAATGGCATTTAAAAAAAAAAAATAAAAAAAAATAAAAAATAAAAATAAAACATGCCTAAAATCTTATCTGATATATAATTGATAAATTTGCCAGATTTAAGCATAGGCATAAATTGAAATGAAGCCATTGATATGTTTTATATGTTTGATTTGTTTTTAAGATTTGAGATGCAACAATTCAGTATTGTTTTCAATTTCAAAGAAGAATGATGAATTTCATTCTAATTATATTTTCTGCCAAAACCTGAAAGCCAAAATAAATATTGGAACTGAAATTAAAATTATCAGAATTAATAATGGAGGCAAGATCTACATTTGAGACAAAAATGCATCAGTAACTTTTCCAAGGTAGAATCACTTAATTGGGTTGCTTACAGGTAATATTAAAAAAAAAACAAAAAACAACCAACATAAAGGAGGGTCTGTAAGAGAGAAAAAGACCCATGAAAAGTAAAAGCTTTCTCACCTATAGGGGCATTCTTCTCCACGTTTACATTCTCCTTTAACCCAAAACGAACATATATGTGGTCTGTTACGTTTGTAATAAGGAGATGTCCTGGCTAATTTGAGAAGCATATCACTTGGGGCAGTTGCCTTGCCTAATGCACCAGCAGGAGTAGTACCATCTTCACTATTTCCGATCTGAGAAGGAAAAAAAAACAAATCTTTCTCAATGGCTTTATATTCCTTTATAAAAGAACTCTTGATAGGAAGATTAATCAGAAATTTCACAACTCTTTAGGGTACCAGAATCAGAGAAAATTTAACTTAATTCTCAATTTCAAAAACGATTCTTTGGATTTTTTTGATTTTTTTTATTTAAAACTTAATTTCCCATTTCTGGAACAAATCTATGGATCCTAATAAAACCAAAGTAGGATGTAAATTTATTTTACTTGTGCAAAAAAAAAAAAAAAAAAAAAAAGCAAGTTTCTATTCAATTTTCAAACTTTTCATAAGGTTTTCTAGTTTAAAGTCTGTTTCAGTTCAAAATAAAGTTTTTATTTTTAATTTCTTTTTAAACATTGTTAATTCACCCACTTAATATTATAATTTAATAATTATAATCAAAATTCTGTAATATAAACACAAAATGAATTTACGTTTTTATTATTTTTTTTAATTTTTATATTAAATAAAAAAAAAAAAAAAAAAATATGAATGTATGGAATCTTTATACTAGTTTTAATCCATAAAATAATTTATTAGTCTTGGTCATTGAAAAGATTTATTTTACAAAAATAAATCTTCTCAATAACTGAAACTTAAAAAAGTAAACATTTTTATGAAACTTAAATTTGTTTCTACAAAATTCATCTTAAAATTTTATAGCCTTCAAAACAGATTTTCATCTTTATTTACTTAAAAAAAAAAAAAAAATAAATAAATAAATAAAATAAATTAAAAAAATACAACAAAAAACAAACTAAAATTTAATTTCCATCAAAAATTGTATTTAATTTTATTTTATTAATATTTTTCTTTGGCATAAATGAACTTTATTATGTTAAATTATTATGGCATTTAAAATATTTTAAACTTTCCCCATTTATTCCTCCTTGGAGCCAAACGAGATGCAAGTTTTAGTAGAAGTGCATTAAAAAAAAAAAAAAAAAAAATGAGTATTTTTAATCCCATTTTTATCTGGCGTGATTATGCTATAGTTTTTTTCCACCTTTAACATTTGTTTTAATATTTCTAAAATAAAACTTATTTCATCTTCTAAATAAATAACTGAAAAAAATAAATAAATAAAACAAAAGATCCCATGCAAAAATATACACATTTACAATTGTTCTCATCCTTATGAAGATTTTAATCATTTTTAACCTCATTTTTTATTTTAATGCTTTGTAACAGTTGAATTTCATACCTTATAAAATGATCAAGTTGGATATCAGCATTATTTAGCTCCAAACTTCCTAATATTTTTTAAAATTTATTGTAAAGTTTGCTAAAATTGCTTATATCCCTAAAAAAATATCAAGGGATATGTTTTTTTAGATAAGATTGAAGATCTTTTATTTATTAAGTTGCTGTGATAATTCATATTTAATTCTTATTAAATGTAAGCAAATTTAAAATTTGCACATATTTTTTTTTTTATTATTCACTGTCCTACAGGATTAGGTACTCTTTGTACTTTATCAAAATATATACAGGAGTTAAATCACAATAGGATTTCTGCTTAGAGTATTATTGCTGCAATTAGGGGGTTTCTCATTTTTGAAGTGCATGCTGAAATTGAATTGTCACCCTTAAATTTATTCCATTCAATGAAAAATGCCAGATATTTACAGGGTGCCTTTACTTGTTAAAACTTAAAAGGTGGACCATAAAAAAAAAAAAAAAAAAAAAAAAAAGCCCTTTTTCATTTTACAATAGCAAACCATTATTAGTTGAATCTTTACAAATTATACACATTAGAAAACTAGAAACATTTTTTATCTAACAGTGAAAAATTTAAATTTTAACCAATGATGTTTATTATTTTCAGACCCCAATTATGGCAAGTGTATCCAATGCAAAACAGAAAAGTGTAATTGAGAAGTTTTTTTTTTTTTAAAGTTTTCTAATGATAAGCAAAGTAAAGCAATATGTCAACTGTAGTTAATGTCTTATTAATAAATGTACTTTAAACCAACTATAAGGCCTGAAAATAATGAATTTTAATCACTGTAGGTATTGGAATCGGTAAAAATATCGGCATCATCTGATCACTAAAAATAACATCAGAAATTATCAGAAAAGAGTTCAAATAAATTTGCATATTTACAGAAGACATGAAATGTTATTTTAAAACATCTGTCAACCAAATTTATTTCCTCTGACAAAACATTTTTGGATTCGAGCGAATTGTTTCATAAAATCATTTAAAAGTTCAGGTTACCCAAGGGAGATAACTAAAGATTCTATCAAGGACTTTCCAAACTGAACATCAAAACTACAAAGCATTTCAAATTATTTTCTATTTTTATTGTCATTCGTTTATTAAAACTGTTTAGTGTCAAGAGAATACGCAGATGAAAAATTGCATCTTTTATTTGAAATTGTCACACAAAAGACTTTCAGTTACGGAGCAAGGCACAATTTTGATCATAGATCATTCAAGGTTTCTACAGTGGACAGAGAAAGTCAATTCAGGAAAATACAAATCCAATATTCATTGACAGTTATGTGGACAACTGTTTTTTTTTGTTTTTTTTTCTAAGCAGCTGATTGCTTCATGTTATATATATAAAAAAAAAAAAAAAAATCACCTGTCCAAATATATTAAGTAACTTTGATGTTGATGTTCTGGCCTGAATCCTGTTGATCACACATCTTGACTATTTTAGATAATCAAGGGAAATGAAACTTCAGGTTTCAAATACAACCTGCTCAGTTATCCCACAAGATAGAATTGATAAATTAAAAATATGGAAAGAGTAAAAGTTTCACCTTCTGTTAATAGAAAGTTTACCAAATTATAGTTTGTAGAATATTCTTGAAATATTTTAGAATCATTGAAGAAAGCCTCAAGTATATTTACTTTTATCCTGTTGATATTACAAATTGACATGAAACTTACAAAAAAATTCAAAAAAAAATTCAAAAATAAATGGAAGTGGAAATATTTACTCAATAGGCACCTCCACTTCGTTGCTGAAAAAAAAAAAAAACAGTATAGCATGTTGAAAAAAAGGCCCTAGTTTTATTGTCAAAATATTTATGTTATTAAGAGGAATTGTTTTATTATTCTATTGAATTTTTTAATTCTTTCTAGCACACCCAAAATTTAAAAAAATTTTTTTTTTTTTTTAACATCAATTGATGTAGTGATTTTGAACTTTTTTTTTTTTTTTAAGGTGCAGAACACATTGATTTGTAAATTCTTGCAAAAAATGGATTTTAATGAAACTTTCAGGACTTATCAGAATTTTTTTTTTCTTTTTAATACATGTTGTCCACACCCTCATTTACTAAATTTCATGAAATTTTAAGAAATTAAATTTCAGTCTCAAAATTTGTTTTATTAGCTAGAAGCAAGACTTCTTGGAGAATTTAAATCAGTTAATCTGCTCTGAATCACAAAATAAAAAATGCAATAAAACTATGACATTTATTAAAAACACTTAATTGCTTTTATAAGATTTATTCTATTGTCATAAGAATTTTTTTTTGCTGAATAATGAATTTTTACAGGAATTGTTTTTATTTTTTTAAATTTTCCTTATAATTTAAATAGTTTAAAATTCTGCATTACTTCAATCCAGTTAGGTAATGATGTTATTAAGTGAAAACAATCGATGAATCAAAAATTGAAAAGCTTAAGTCGTTTACCCACAATATTTTTAAAACTTTTTTTTTTAAGCATAGAAACATTCCTATTTTCATAAGTATGAATGTTCATCATGTGTTTTAAGAGTTGTCCTCCCTAAAAATCTGGCCATCGACAATTCTTTCAGTATTCATTTCTGTTTCATCATCTTTATCTCTCAACAGGCTTTTCAAATGATCCCTTCAAAATTTTAAACTTTAAAATTTAAAGTATTTTTTTTTTTACTTTTTTTTTTTTTAAATTCCTATTTCACTAAATATTTTTATTTTAATGTGAGTCATACATCAATTAAGTAACCTGGAGACAAAACCCAATATAATTCTATTAAAAACATTTTTTTAACTTAAATTTTTCTTATTCAATTTCTATTTGAAGTTTTTATTTTTTTAATTTGCGTGTCATTTTGAAATTTCCTTTCAAATTATTTTTACTTTAACTCCTATTTCATAAAAAGGTTTGTTTTTTTTGTTACTAGTTTTTTTAAGTTTTTTTAAAGTTTATTCTTTTTTTTTAATAACATAAATAAATATATAATTAGAGGTGGGCTATAGAGACCAAATTTTTCAAAAACAGTAGGGAAGTGCTTTATTCCACTCATTTATGTCCAATTAGAAGGAAATGGGCCAACTTATATTTAAAGCCAATTTCTCTCACTGATTTTGATTGATTATAAGATGACATCAAAAGATGGTCATAAACTCTTTTTATATTAGATCAAGGCAAGTGAATAGTGGGAAAAACAAAACTTAAAATGAGAAAAATCAGACAAATGCAATGAATACTCTTACAATGAAGATTTCTCAATTCTTATATTCCTCACTTTTACTTGAAGTTGTTCATTAGAAAAATTATACTTTCAAATTATTCATAATAATCCCCAACTCAGTAATTATTATTCTTACTTCTCTTTCAATGTTCTGAGTATAATATTCCTTGTTCACATCAGATTTGGGAATGTTATCCTGTAATTTTAAGGCAGCATCTCTGACTTGTACAGGTAGACCTAGAAAAAATAAAAAGGTTTTAAACACTTCATTGGAAAAAAATAAAATGATTTCTATTTTGTTTAATGATCAACTAATTTTATAATGACAAAACAACTTTTATCTTTGGTCTCTTTATGCTCAACATTCTTATTTTTCATCAAAGTCATTTTCTTCACAAAAATATTAAACAAAAATGAAGTAACAATTTTATTATGACAGTGACTTTTTATCAAGGATTTTACATTCCTCATAATCTTGCAAGGGACTTATCTTTCAAAAAAATCTTAATTTTTCTTTAAATACTATTAACAACACTACAGATTTCATTACATAAAATATATTATTAGGCTGTATTTGGCATTACCAAGTAGACAGGAATATGTAAAATTTGCCCTTTAAAAAAAAAAAATTCACTGAATCTAAGATATTTTAATCTCAATATAATTTTTTTTTTCAATTAAAAAATAAGAAACAATTTGGAAAAAATAAGCTATATCAATTATAAAAAGTTAAATTGTTTTTAGATTTCAAATTCAACTTGCAACATAACATTGTTTTTAACTAAATATTACCCAAGGCAAGACTCAAGAGTCACTTTTAAAACAAACATTATTGAGGGAATCAAGCAAGTATACAGAAATAGATGTCAATAGAAAAAAAATGTCCTTTTGTTATCACATATCTTTGCAGGTCCAAAGGTTAAACTTTGCTGCCTGGCTATTTGCAACAATCTTGTGAGAGTAACAAACATTTTATATATCAACTAAAATATTTCAAAGAATATTTTAGGAATAAAATGTATAAATTTTACAAATCAATTTTTCAAGAACATTCTCTTATATGTCCCTCAAAATTGAAGAAGGTGCTGCAATTTATTGATAAGCAAGAGAGAAAGGCAAATGTGTCACTGCACATCTGCAATGTCTTGATTGTGGTGTATTGCACCTGCTACAAGCAGAGAGATTCTTTTATGAACACTTCCAGACATATTCTTCTAGAATATGGCAAGAGTCATTTATTTCAATAAACATTTATTTTATGGCAAAATAAACTCAGAAAACAAAAAGATAATTTCTGTAAATAACTTTAAATATAAATTTAATCATTATTTCAATGCATAGGCTTAATTACTCTTAAATACAACATGAGCTTTTCATCCCAAGATTTGTTTGGACAACTTATTCTTTATGCTGACATTGTTACTGTTTTTACCAAAATTCATTCTTTCATTTTCTCCATAAGGAAAAAGACAAATCTTTTATTTCCATAATAAGAATTTTCTAACAGAAAGTGTAATTTTTTGCATTAATTTGAAACATTTCTTTTTAAATAATCAAAATCTGATAATTAGTAGATTGGTAATATTTTTTGTGTGGAAAAAAAAAAAAAAAAATGTTCTTTTACATTATGACTTAAAATACACAATTTCTGTAAAATATTGCATAATGTCCCCCTCTTTAAAATGGCAAATTTCTCTAGACATGTCAATTTTTAATACAGTTCAAAAAGTTTTGTTACATTTTCCATTAATATATTCCTTAAAGTACGTTATTTAAAAGTTCAATGTTTTGATAAAAAATTATTCATCAGAAGACATGTTTGAATTTCTTCAAAATTTTATACATATGAAAAAAAATTTTATTATCATCTTATTGTTAGATTTCATTAATATTTCAGCTCCTGAAATTTATATTGCAAAATTCTTACAACTTTTTGATCAGATTTTGTCATGGATAAACAACAATTAAAAAAAATGGCCAGGAGAATAGTAAGAGAAACAAAGTGCTGACCATATTCCAAATCTAGTAAGCAAGTTTGGCAAATATTTTTTAACTTCGAACACGTTTGGCACACTTCAGTCTTCTTGAATCTCATTCGGGCACCAGGACACCAACGGAATACTGTAAATGGTCTAGCACAGATTTTGCATTCCTTTCCATATTTCTCTTTCATCTGAAAGAATAAAATATATATGCAAAGAGATTAACATTTCAAATGGACACATCAAGAACAGATTAGACATTAGATTATTATAATTCTGCACAAAAATCAAAATTTTACATAGCGCAATTAAAATAATAGTTTTATATTATTTTTAAGTTAAAATAAAAAAAAAAAAAAAAATTCAAAAATACATAGTTTCAGCATACACATGTAAGAAGATAATGTTTTTAATAAATTTTCTAATAAATATTTTAGTGAATAAATTAAAAAATATGAATGCTTTTAAGTAGGTATAATCAAAGATTTACTAAAAAAAATGAGCATAGATTATGAAAGAAATGCCCCAAACTTTAAAAATAAAGTTTTATCAATGAAATCTTTGTTATTAAGAGGAAAGACCAAAGGATTTTTATTATTAAATTATTTTTTTTAATCCTTTTTTGGTTCTTTCAAAATTCTGGTTAAAAATTAATTTTTTTCTGCGTCAATAGGTGACCAAAAAAGAGTTTTCAGATTTGGAAATTCTTGCAAAAATTAAATAATTGTTGGATTTTAATTAAACTTTCAAGACTTATTCACAAATGAAATTAATTTAGAAATGTTTTTTTAGAAAAATTTTTTTTAACATTTGTTATCTGCTATTTAATTTGATGCAATTTTAAGAATCATTTTTGTCCTGCTTAATGTTTATATTAGGTATACTCAGAAATCCTTGGAGAATTTAACTATTTTTTTTTTTATAAAACAGTTACTAAAACACTGCTCTGAATCATAAAAATAAAAAATGCAAAACCAAGACATTAATTAGAAAAGCTTTTGGTTTCATGACTAAGGTATATTATGAATACTATTGTCTAATTTTTTTCTTTTTTTTTGATGAAAATTTTCATTTTTTAAATTTTAATTAGAATAATTTCTTGTAGAGTAATTGGCTATGTTTAAATGTAATTGGCAGAAATGCTCAACAAACAGAATTAACAAAGTTTGTAATAAATAACAACAAGAGAAAAAAAAGAAAAAACCAGATAAAAATAATATTGAGCAAACAATACATGCAAAGGAAAGCAACAATAATAAGACAAAAAAGTTCACAAACTAAGAATGGTGTTAATACACAAAAAGGAAATACAGACAAAAACAGAACTAAGTCAGATGAGACTAAGAAGTGGCCTATCTCATTGGCTAGGAAGAAATTCTAGCATGCATCTGTATGTTTTGTCTGTAAATTTGGAGAGGGGGTGTTTTTGCAGTCATTCTTACAAGGATTGCAATGAACATTTATAAAGTTTTAAATCTTTTAAAATTCTGTATTAATTTGTAGTGGTTAAGTGATATTTTTATTAAGTAAAAACTATATATACTAATCATAAATGGAAAAGCTTAATACAATTCAACTAACCCCACTATTTTAAAAAAGAATTGTGTGTGTAGGTATAGAAATGTGTTAATTTTTGTAAATACAGATCTTTGGAGATGGTAACTGTAGAAAATTTAAAGCCAACAACCTGAAATTCAATAAAACAGATTACTTTTTAAATTACTGAGTAGTTAAAAAATAAGAAAAGTGTTCACATTATATTTGTCAAGTAATTTTTACAGATCTGTCCTCCATAGAAAAAATTAGTTAAATTTCCCAGACATCAAACTCAATACCTTCTAAAAAACACACACCTCAGTGTTAAAAATGCTTTTCAGCAATATTTTAAAATAAAAGCAAGTAATATTTGTTTCAAATAAGATTAATTAAACTTTAAGTCAGTTAATATTCTTTTAATAATGTTTCAGAAAAGTATATTTTATTTTTGAAAGAGTTTTTAAGAGAAATATGTTGTTGAGAGGTGTAAATATGGTTAAAAATCATCCATTTTGGTAGATTAAGAAATAAAAATTCATTCCAATCAATTTGTTAGAGTGCTTGCTTCCCCCTATAAAGTACGAGAACTCAAAATACAATGAAGTTACATTTCTGAATTCAACATGGTGATAAGTTGACCCATACATGGAACTCATAGTCTAAATCCAAGCAAATCCTTGCTATTCCCAAGCAGTAAATGAATAAAAGTTATTTTATTATGCGTTAAAATACACTTGTCTTATTTTCATTCGTTTCTGTTCTTCCCAACAACCTGGAATATAAATTTTTGGTGACAATGACTTGAACTTTAAAATCAACATGGCAATTTCACCAGAGATGCTTACTGAGATTTTACACAAACAGCAAGAACAGTTTCAGAAGTCACAACAACAGTTATTAACAGCAATGACTACACAGTTCCAGAAGCAACTTGAAAATTTTCTGCACTGGAACAAATCAAATACCAATTCAGCAGATATATTGGCCAACAACATCACAGAATTCTACTATAACCCAGCATGCAGAGAAACATTTGCTTCATGGTTTAAGCATTGGATAGATACCTTTCACACTGACTTTTCCCACAAAGATGAAAAATGGAAAATTCATCTCCTAATTCATAATCTGGGCACTAAGGAACATGACCATTATATGAATTATATTTTACCAAAGCAGGTAACAGATTTCACCTTCACTGAAACAGTGAAACATTCAGTGAAGTATTTGGAGAAAGATATTTTTTGTGTAATATTCGATTCAATTGTTTAAAGTAGGTCACGTAAAAAAGCAGCATATGATGATGAAAAAAAAGGCTCATAAATCAACGAAAACAAAGTTTTGTCTCAATACGTTGTTATTAATTGAAAGCTAAAGCATTAAATTTATTACTTACAGTAAGTAACATATTCTGGTGTCTTTCAGATAGGAACTATATACATTAGAATGTCAAATATATGCTCGATTTTTGTTTAATTTTCTTAAAAGCAGCCATTTTCTTAAATTTTAAGAAATTTGTAAACAAAAACAAAATTTTGATTTTAAACTTCTTCCTAAAATAAATTTATATATTTGACACATTATTTGAGCAAAATTAGAAAATTTAAAGTTAAATTAATCTGATATGAAACAAACAGTACTTACTTATAGCATAAAAATTTGTATCCAAACATTTAAAGATGTGTCTGAATTTATCAAAGAAATCGTGACGAGGTGATGACATTACTATGGATGATCAAAGTAAGCGAACGTGGTTTTTCATTTTTAACTAGTACTTTTTAAATATTAACATTTTTATTCAGCAATTATGTAATATCTATTTTTTTTTATTTCATACTTTCTTAATTAGATAATTGCTTAAAGTTTTTTTTATTAATTAGATAATTGTTTAGAATTTTTTAAGGATTATGTCATGTATACATTTCCATACGTAGAAATTATGAACGTTTTTTTTTTTTTTTTTTCAATAAAAATTTTTTTTTTAAATTATTTTAAAAATATTCAGGGACAAACGACTTATGTGCTTTTCAAATTTCAATTAGTAAATTTACTTTTTCATTAACGTTATCATTGCATTAAAAAGCAATAAAGAATTTTAAACGATTTTTGAAGTATTAAGTTAATGAAAAAATTATTTTAAAAAAATGGAAAAAAATTTGTAAAAAATACATTATTCATCAAAAAAATTTTATTTCTTTACAAAATAATGTCCTTAATATAACCTATTTACAAAAGCAGGTCAAAGCTTTTCTAATTAATTAATGTCATACTTTTTTACATTTTTTTTTATAATTCAGAGCAGATTTTCCATGAAACGGGGGAACTGTTTTACAAAAAAAAAAAAAAAACTGGTGATTTACTTTCTATAAAGAGTCCTGTTTATAACTAATAAAACAAATCCCGTGCTTAAAGATTTAATTTCTTGAAATTTCATGAAAATATGTAAGTGGGTGGAAACATGTTAAAAAAAAAAAAAAAAAAAAAAAAAAAATTTCAAAAATAATTTAATTCATTTCTGAATAAGTCCTGAAACTCATTAAAATCCGACAATTATTTGATTTTTGCAAGAATTTCCTAAATTAACGTGTGTTTTCCTCGGGAAAAGCGCAAAATAAAACAAACCTTTTTTTTCTCCTATTGCGCTGTTGTAAAAAAAAAAAAAAAAATTTTTTTTTAACCAAAATTTTCTGTGCTAGAAAGGAGTAAAAATTTCCAAAAATATTAAAAAATACTTTGGTCTTTCCTCTTCATAACAACATAAACATATTGATACAAAACTTTGTTTCTGTTGATTAATGACCTTTTTTCATCATGATATGCTGCTTTTTTTACATGACCTAATGGAGGTACCTAGAAAGCTAACACAAGATGACGCTGACAATTATGTGACATTTGCTAGTCACATCAATTATGAATGTGAAAAATTTCAATTAAATTCCCTCAGAGAAACCGTTTAAATGTTTGATTTTTACCGCAGGATTAAAATCTTCTACTCATGATCTTTGTACCAGAACAGGACAAAGACATTACGTTAAGAGCCTTCACCACTGAATGCAATAATTTATTTGGTTGAGGAATAAGTTGTGAGTGTATTTTTGAAATAAAATATCTTTGGCAAATGTTTTAGAATAATTTCTTATTGTTGTTCTCACATTTACATGATTTTTGTCAATTTCATTACTTTTTGGTTCTATTTCAGACTCCTAAAAAAGAATGTCAAATAAACAAAACTGCTCATTTTTGACATCTTTTGCATATTATCAAGGGGTTAACGTAGGTACCTCCACGAGATCGCTAAAAAAAGAGTATAGCATGATGAAAAAGACGCCAAACTTGACGAAAACAAAATTTTATCGTCTAAATGTTTGTTATTATTAAGAGGAAAGGTCAAAGTATTTTTGGGGTATTTTTTTTCCAATTTTTTAATCGTTCCTAGCACGTCCGAAATTTTCGTTAAAAATCTAGTTTTTTTGAGTCAGCAAAATTGACCATTTTTTTTCCATTTTAAAAAAAATGAAATCTGACTTTGAAATTTTTTAAATATCAATTATCATTTTTCAAAACTTATTTTAAGAAAATCAGAAATTATAATGTTTATTTAAAATATTTTGAACCAAACTTAACTTAGCTTTTGTGCCAAAAAGATGTAATTTGAAAATAAAACAAAGCAGGTCATAAACTTTCGCGTCTCTTGACATGTGATGAATGATATATTTACGAATTCCATGAGGCTAATTTGTTCTCTGGAAGGAGAAAAAAGTGAAATAATTTACATTTACGTGAACAAATTATTTACCCGTTATTTTTAACGAAAACTTTCAGTGGTCTAATTTTTTTTTTTTTTTTTTTGTACTTGGCTTTCACCTTTACGTTTATGATGCTTTATGGGAAATATATTGTAAAGAAATTAAAATAAAACTGTTAAGAGTGACATTAAATTTCATATTTCTTAAGAAAGGTATCTAATTAATTTATAGGTACCTTTCTTATGAAATTTTATCAGAATTGTACATAAAATACTATAATTTTATGTACATTTATTACATTCTACTGTTATTTGTATTTGCATTCATTTTATTATTAATTTTGATATTTTATTTATGGAAAATGTCGTAACTGAGATTAATATAAAAATTAGATCATATAAATTTCATGAGATGATACCGATACTTGTAGGTACCCTTCTCAGTTGAAATTGAAAAATCAAATTAACTTCTCCACGCGTGTTTCGCAAAAGTAAAGGCCTTAACAGCGGAGAACAATGCTCAACTCAAATAACGCAACTTAATTATATTCTGGTTGGTCTTCCGTATTTTATAATTACAGCTCGATTATAAGCACAAAATTACATTTCTTAATTACTGGGTATCTTCTGATTAGTCAAAATGATACAATTTACAACGCGCTAAAAAAAAGATCTATCTCATAAGGACACTTATGAAAGCCGATGCAACTTTTTAACTAATTTTATAATATTTTAACAACTTAAATGTAAAATCTATTATAATTAATGAAATAACAAATAATTGTATTAAAATTCATTTTTCATCGAAAAATTTTTTTGCTTTCAGAAAATATTGTCCATATTCATAAAAACAACTAAAAGCAAATAAAAGCATTTGAAATTAAATAATATATTTGTTTTATTGAGTTTTGTATGTTACAATTCAGAGCTGATTTTCAGGTACTGCATATCCAATTAAAAACAAAAAAAACATGATTTGCATTCCTCAAAGCCCTGTGCTTTTAATTATTGTAATCACTAAAACCGAGTTGATCAATTTCTAGCGTTTTCATAAAATTAGTTATAGGGGGTAATAAATATTTTAAAAAAAATATTTCTACCATGACCTTCATAAAAAAAACATTTATAATAATTTCAATCATCTGTGAATAGTTTCTGAAAGTTTCATTAACATCCGATAATTATTTCTATTTTTGCACGATTTTCAAATTAATGTGTGTCATACCTAAAAACGTGCTAAAAATTGTCTATGTTATTTACTAGTTCGCTGATACAAATACAAAAAGTTTTTTTAATCAAAATTTAGAATGTTCTAAAAGAAGGAAATTTTTTAAAAATAATAAAAAAAAAAACTTTGGTCTTTCCTCTTAATAATAACATAAGCATTTAGACAATAAAATTTAGTTTTCGGCAAGTTTGGCATCTTTTTCATCAAGCTATGCTCTTTTTTTAGCGATTTCGTGGAGGTACCTAGGTTAACGTCACCAAAACAACTCGTGAGGTTTGTGACGTGTATGGATATGGAACAATGCCTCAAAGTACCACCTGATGGTTTTTGCACTTCAAAAAAGGAAACTTTGAGTTGGAGGATAGGGAGTGTCCCAGTTGACCAGTTGAATTTGATGAGGAGTGATTAAACCAGTTTCTTCACAAAAATCCAAGTCAGACAGAGAATTGGCAGGACAGATGAATTGCGATCACAAAACTGTGGTAAATCACCTTCATTCAATAGGGAAGGTTCAGAAACTTGGTTCATGGGTGCCACATGCATTGAATGACCATAACAAGAATCAGCATGCAACAACTGCAGCCAGTTTGTTGGTTCAGCATCACTCAACATATGGTCATAAACAGCATTTCCTTTATTGCATTGTCACTGGCGATGAAAAATGGTGCCATTACATCAATATGAAGCAGCATAAAAAATGGCTCAGCCCCAATAAACAAGTGACACATCGAGCAAAACAAGACCTTCATCCTCGAAAGATCATATTGTGTATGGCAGGACTGGAAAGGCACAATTCATTATTCCATGTAGGCAGTTCTTATTGTAGTTTTTAAAAAGGCAAATGGAAAAATCTGGATGTGTGCTGATTACTCGACTGGTTTGAATGATTCTTTGAATGCACATAATTATCCACTTCCAGTGTCGGAGGATCTTTTCATAAAACTCAATGATGGAATTTGCTTTGCAAAGGTTGATCTTTCTGATGCTTTTCTTTAACTGGAAACTGATGAGGAGTCCAAAGAGCTCCTTCCTATAAACATCCAAAAGGGATTATTCAGATTTAACCATCTTAGCTTTGGTATCAAAACCAGCACCAGACATTTCCCAACAGACAATGGATGCAATGCAAAATAGATTGACAGGAGTTGCAACAGTCATCAATAACATCATTGCAGGAACAAATCAAGATGAACTTTTGCAATATTTATTTTCTATTTTCAGCCAAATTCAATATGAATTCTGTGTTAAAGCTGAAAAGTGTGAATTTTTCCAAGAACAAAGCAAATATCTTGGGTTTATTTTTGACAAAACAACCAGATCCAGCAATAAAAAAAAAAAAAAAAAAACATGCCAGCACCAACAAATGTAACAAAATTACATTCTTTCCTTGGCTTGGTTAGCCACTACAGTGCGTTTTTGATCGAGCTTTGAGTTCATGCACCCTACAACAATCTTTTGAAAAAAGATGTTGCATGAGTGTGGTCTGATGCATGTCAGGTAGCCTTCAAAAAGGTAAAGTCCTTACTTTCTTTCAATCTTTTGTTGACACACTACAACACATCGACAGATATTGTGGTTGTCTCTGATGCTTCCAGTTATGGTATTGGAGCTGCCATTTCTCACATTTTCCCCTGGCAGCCAAAAGGCAATTGCTCACGCATCCAGATCACTGACACCAGCAGAGCATAATTATAGCCAAATTGAAAAAGAAGCATTAGAAATAATATTTGGTATTAAAAAGTTCCACAAAATGCTGTATAGACATCATTTCACTTTCATCAAATATCACAAGTCTCTTGGTAGTATTTTTTGGATCTAAAAAGGCATATCCCAGTGTATACAGCAATCCTTCTGCAAAGATATGGTCTGTAAGGCTCTTACATTAAATTTTTCTATAAAATATACTAGTCATGCCTATGCTTATTTAGGCTCATGACTACACAAAATAAAGTACCAGAAAACTCAATCACAGCATTATCCCTAGAGCCAGAAGTCAATGGACATCATCTTTTTACGGAACACCTGATTGTCCCATCTTCATGACATGAAAGAGTGATAAAACAAATTCCATTATGGTCATCAAGGTATTAGCCATATGAAATCCCTAGTATGCAGTTATGTTTATTGGACAAATAGTTGGAGGAATTGGTACACACAGGTTCCAATTGGCAACTGGCAGCAAAATCTCCCAGGAAAACTACACTCAGTTCCTGGCCTGAATCACCTTGGTCATGCCTTCCCTTTTGCTGGACCCATCAAGGGACACTATTACTTTATCCTCATTGATGCTTACAGCAAATGGCCAGAAGTTTTTCACATCACCTGGGATGATACAATTCTTAAGTAAAAACAAATCTTCAGTCGATTTGAAGTCCTACAGATACTAATTTCTGATAAGGACACTGCATTCACTTCAGCTACATTCTCAACTTCCCGTGCACAGAATTATAATCAACACATTAAGACACCACCTTTTCATCCGCAATCAAAAAGACAAGTAGAGCATTATGTAGATACCTTTAAGAGAGCACTTCTCAAACTCGAAGGAGAGGGAACCACACAAGAAATATTCCTCAGAAGTTAAAGAGCTACACCCAATGCAAATGCACCTAATGGAAATTCACCAGGAGAAGCACTGATGTACTATAAAGTTTGTTTACAAACGGATGTCATCTATCCAACTACAAATTATTCCCTAAAAAGGGAAGAACAATTTAACCATCACCATGGAGCAGTAAAATCAAATATGTACCAGAGTAACCTGTACTTGCAAAAGATTACAACAGTAAAGAAAAATGGATCCAGAGACACATTATATGTCACTCTGGAAATGTTATGCATGATGTGGATATATAGGTTTCAATCTGGGTTCGACATGCAAACCAATTATGACCATCAAATCTACCAGAGACTAAATCAAACTCCACATTACTGCTGGACATTCTATTGGACACCTTTCAAGTGCCTCAACAAAGTTCCCAAGTAATGCCAAGGAACAAAGATAGGAATCCAGCAAAAAGTGCACCAAGGAAATCACACTGACTATGAAGTAAGCCATACTCACTACAATTAAATCCCCGACAAGTCATACAGGCACAAGGCTAAAAATGGGAGGTGTTAGGGAATGCTTACTTACCTTCCCCAAAAAGAAGGATAACTCAAAATACCATGAACTTACGTCCCTTGTCCGCTAATTGAACTATGGCACTTCTGAATTCAACATAGGTGATAAGCGGACATGCACGTGGAACTCCTGGTTTAAATCCAAACAACTCCTTGCTGCTCTCAAGCAGTAAATGAATAAAAGTTATTTTATTATGTGTTGAAATACAATTGTCTTATTTTCATCCATTTTTGTTTATCCCAACAACCTGGGATATAACACAATTTAAATTAGATACCACCACTTTTTCCAAAAAAAAAAAAAAAAAAATCATACCACAATGAAAAAGGCCCCAAACTTGATAAAAAACAAATTTTTTGCCATTAAAAGGAAAGACCAATGTATTTTTTTTTATTATTTTATTAAATTTTTTAAATCCTTTCTCGTATGCTCGAAATTTTGGTTCAATTTTTTTTTTTCTGTGTCAAATGTAGGTTAAAGATTACTATGGGTATTTTAGTGCCGTTTTCTCTGGTAAAAAAAAAAAAAAAAAAACACATTAATTTGGAAAAATCAAATAATTGTCAGACTTAAATGGAAAATTATTTTTCGAATAATTTTTTTTTTTTTAAAAAACATCTGTCACCCCCACCACTTAATTTTATGAAATTTCAAGAAATTAAAATTCCACCCTCTAGATATTTATATTAGTTAAAAGCAGAGCCCCTTGGAAAATTTACATTAATTTGTTTTTATCAAACAGAAACACCCTTTAAATAAATAAATGTTAAAATAAAAAAATGAAATAAAACTATGACATTATTTAATTAGGAAAGCTTTTGTAAATAAATAAAATCTATTAAGGACACTATCATCTTAAGAAACATTGTTTCAATAAATAATGAATTTTTACAAGAATGTTTTTTTTTTTTTTTTTAAATTTTAAATCTTTTAAAATTCTGTATTGATTTCAGCCATTTAGATTATATTATTAAGTGAAAAATTAAAAATTTAAAATCTTAATGCAAATCATTTTGCACCAAGATTTTTAAAATATTTTTAATTTTTTTATGTATGTAAAATATTATGTAACATGCCCATTTTGAAAGCATGGGCAACCATTCATTACATTCTCAGAAAATAAGAACAAGTACTTAAAAATTATATAAAAAAGGTGCCCTGATCATTTTCTTAAATTATGTTTTAAAGTCTTCGTAGAAAACAATAAAATTGTCAACACCCATTAATTATGTAAACATGGCTACTGTTGGTTAAAAAAAAAAAACTACTATTTGTTTTAAAAATACATTTGTGTTATTTCAAACAGAAAGTAAATAATATGTTTCAAATCAGATTAATTATACTTTAAATGAGCTAATATTCCTCAAATAAAGTTTCAGGAAAGTATATTTCATTTTTGAAATTTTTTTTTTTTTTTTAATAAAGAAAAATTAATTGTAATGACAGATGGCTAGAAAAGGGCACTAATCATCTACTTTTAGCCCCCAAAAATGAATTGACCTCAACTAATAGAATTTCTGTTTGAAATACACCAGAGTATTTTGCTTACAGGAAATAATAAATTTAATCCTTTAGTTTTCAATTAAATCTAATGACATTATTTAATTAGAAAAACTTTTGTAAATATCATATACTAAGGACACTATTGTCTTAAAAAAAAATCTTTTTTCGATAATGAATTTTTAAAAAATTCTTTTGTTTTAAAATTTTAATTAGAATAATTAAGTTTTAAATGTTAAAGTTCTGTATCAATTTCACCCTTTTAGATGATATTATTATCATTATTAAGTAAAAACTATATTTACTAATCATAAATGTAAAACCTTAGTACAAATCATCAAACACCAATATTTTTAAAAGAATTTTGAATTTTTCATGTGTAGAGATGTGCCAATTTTTTGTAGATATACACAACATTATCAAAAAAATAAAACTGATAACCACAGCAAATATAAAGCCAGAAAGTATTTAAGATTCAATAAAAGTATAAAACATTAGATTATGGAGAATATTTTCATAATTTTTTCAGACTACTGAGGCACTTACATTATATTCTTCAATTATTTTTTACAAGTAAAGCCACCATAGAACATTAGGTAGAAATCTGTCATGAAGCTGTCAACATAAATAAACAGCTACTTAAAAGATGCAATTCCACAATATTTTAAACTTAAAGTAAATATTTTTTAATTAAATATTAATTATATTTTTGTAAGATTTTTTTAATAAAGCAAAACTACATTGTGATGAAAGACAACTAAGAAGGGGGCGCTAATCAGCTATTTTAGCAAAAAAAAAAAAAAAAAAAAAAAAAAATCATCCCAATCAATTTAAATTCAGTTTGAAATACAGCAAAGTATTTTGCTTATTAGAAATACTAAATTTAATTTAGCGTGAAATTAATAAATAAAAGTTAAGAGTTTTCATTTTTTTAAATTCATTTTAAACCTTAGGTATTACATTTTACCTTAATTTTTCCAATACAGTTTTTCTCCACATCCACATTCCTCTTCTCAATCTATCACGTAATAATACAGAAGCTAATGCTGTCTGGTGATACAACATTCCAATTTGACATCAGTGCATTCCTATTGGGACCAGAATAATTAGCAAATACCTAAGATAAATTTAATATAAGAATAAAAAAATAGATAGCACAAATCAGTTCTACTTACCATACGAATATATGGATTGTCTCCTAAACATGTCTGACAAAGAACTGGGAATTCCTGAAAACAAAAAGTTATAATTAATCAAACAAAACAGAATATCTCCTAAATTATCAATTTCTTCAAAGATAGAATTCAGAATTAAATGCTCCATTTTAACATGGAAAAAAAAGAAAAATTCAACTATATTTAATTAATTTTTGTTTCCTTTTTTTTTTTTTAACCGGTTTCCATTTCATTTTTCTTTTAGAAATGACAACTAAGGTTAAAAAATTCAAGTCACTAACAATCACCTTGTTTTCATTATATACGAGTGTAAAAATAACCATAGCCTGGTTTTTTGTGTTTTTTTTTTTTTGTTTTTTTTTTAACTCAAGGTTTTCATTGAATAATATTCGACTTAAACATGAATAATGCTGAGAAGCGTTCGGTTTTATTTTTGAGTATGTGCATTGATGACAAGGTTACACAATTTCATAAGACCATCAACCAATCTCAATTTCATGCTATTTAATAATTTATAGTGGATAACTAAACCGCGTCTGTAATAAAAACTATAAATAAAAATTCCTCTACTTTAATTTTTTTATCTGTTTTAATCCAAAACTCATGCTTCCCAAAATAAAGAGAGATTTTCTTGTTTAAATTTCCTTTTAGAAATTAATGTTCCTGAGAATATGATAAAGAACTAAGAATAATATTATAAACTAAAATTTATTTTAAAATTAATTTCCACTTTGTAATTTTTAATTTTACGGAAAGGAAATTTTCAATTTTTTTCAATTGAATTCAACACAATCAGAGACATTGTTGTGAATTATCATAGTTTTAAGTTAAATAAATGAACATTTAACAATCAATAGGTTTATATCAATTAATTTAACAAAAATTATTATTTGTGTCATTTTATTCTCCAAGAATAATGAATTTTTGGACTACATTTAAAAAAAAAAAAAAAAAATTTACCGGTTTTTATTTTTATTCATTTATTTTTTTGCAGCATTATGTACTTGCTGCTAAAAAAAAAAATCAATCAAGGGGAGAAATTAATAAAAGAATAAAGCAATGAGGTAGCCCTTTAATTTTGAGAAATTATTATAAAGTTTTTCTTCTTTTTTTTTTTTAACAGCATGTGTCCTCAACAAGCGTTACAAATCTGAAGTAAGTGACATGTAAGATCACTTACCTTTTGCGAACGAAATTACTATACAGTACAGAGCCAGCAAGGTTACAATGAATACAAACAAAGTATGATTATCAAGTTACAAGGGCTTTTGTACATAACATAATTTCCAGGATAATTAAATAAAATCAACTCACTGAATCTTCCCAGTTCTGTCTATTGTAGGTATTTGCACCTTTCGATGTCGCCATCTTCCATTCTTTATACGGCGGAAGCTCAAACGAAAAGTGAGAATCGGTACCGACTGAAAAACGAATTCCAAATATCTAAAACTTTAGATATTTTTTTATAATAAAATTCCGTTGTGCTTGAATAAAATTATTTCCTGAAAGTTTCTAAGTTTTCTAAGTTATTTTTTCTTTGTAGAATGGTGATTTGAATCATATTTTAGTAAAATTCTCCGTTTTCACTTTAACATGATTAGGAAAATCCAATTTTTCATGCGATCTGAACTCTTACCCAACTACTTCCGGGTCATATTGACTTCAGTTTTAGGTCAACTGATGTTTAGTAAACATCGGACGCAAAATGTATAGAAAGAATGACTGAAATCTTCTGTTGAGTCTTTGTATAAAATTTGATACGAACATCTGTGATACTAATGAAGGTAAGAAGACAACAAGAATATCTTTTATGATCGTTTAACCTTAGAAAACCTTTCGTTAATATTTTTAGCTTCGTTTTTTTTTTCCTTGATCATGATGGTTACTTTTATTTTATTGCTGCTTTTCATTGGCATTAATTTCAACAACTAAATGTGCTACCTTGTTACATTTTTACCATTTCTATGGTTTTCCTTCATAGTTTTTTTTTTTTTTTTTTGACATTTGCGATATTCCTATTTTGATTGTTTCTTTTTACATCTGAACTGAAAAAATAAGAAAAGTTTTTTTCTTTTTTTTTTTTTTTTTAGATTTTTAACACGCACAAAAACACGTGTAGTGAATTAAATTTGTGATTTGAAGAAAAATACCTGTCTTTAAGCCTCTTTTTTCTTTTAAGAAAATGCTTTTTAGTTTAGTTTTTATGAATGTAAAAAAGAAAAAACAAATAAAAATTGTTACTTGCTATTAAAAATTGCGTCACATTCATAAAAAAAACAGCAGCTTTACTCGAATTATATTTTGATTTAACTTTGAAAAAAAAAAACGAGTTCTTCAACAAGGAAAAAGAGTGAATTTTTTAAAACATTAAAAAAAAAAAGAAATTTAAAAAATTAACAAAAAAGTAACATTACAGGGGGTGAGAAAGTAAAATCATAAAATTTTAGGAATATTTTTTTTTAAATTTATATTCTGTGTTGTGAGATTTAAAAAATACATCAACAAACAAACACTCAGTCAAGTATTTGTAATTTCCCCCTTGAATTTGCCTTTTTAAAAATTCCTTTCATTGTTTTTCAAATACTCACTTTTTTCTTGTTGAAGTCTTAATTTTTAAAAATATTATTAAACCAGTATATTTTTAAAAAGCATTAAGTAAAAATAACATCGTTTATGATATATATTTTTAATTATTTCATCACCATAAACAAAGGTGACGCAATTTTTAACAGCATCAAAAGTCAAAACAAAAGTGATTTTTGTTTATAGAGAGACTTTTTCTAGGCTAAGTATTGTCTTTTTTCTTTTTTCTTTTTTTTAAACTAACTTCTTACTTAAAATAAAGACGTTATTTATAAAGTAAGTAAATAAAAACCGTGAACTGACAATTATTTTTAAATAAAATAAAGTATATTTTTTTAAATTAAAACCCGTCCATCAAGTTATTTTTTTTTATATATGAAAATTTGAATTAAAACAAAAAACTCATCTTTGCTTACACAGGACTTTCTTTTTCTCTATGTGTGTGTGTGTGTGTTTTTTCTTTATCAGGTTACGGCTTTTAATTAGTTTGTCGATTGATTTAATCGTTAG